>BSDF01000005.1:67114801-67594642 GCA_027925045.1 Hypotaenidia okinawae
AGCTCCAGGAACAGTGATTACACCACCTCCCTGGGCAGCCTGTTCCAAACGCTTCACCACTCTTTCAGTAAAGAAATTTTTCCTAATATCCAATCTGAACCTCCCTGGTGCAATTTGAGCCCATTCCCTCTTGTCATGTCACTAGTTATTAGGGAGAAAAGGTCAACACCTGTTTCACCACAACCTCCTTTCATGTAGCTATGGAGAGCCATAAGGTCTCCCCTCAGCCTTCTCTTCTCCAGGCTGAAGAGCCCCAGCTCCCTCAGCCTCTCCTCATGAGACCTGTACTCCAGACCTCTCGTCAGCCTAGTTGCACTTCTCTGCACCTTCTCCAGCACCTCAGTGTCCTTCCTATACTGTGGCACCCAAATAAAAGTCAAAACCAAAAGTGTATAGTGGTCATTCAGTATTAAATGCTGCATTTGGAACAATATATCCTGAATCTTTGTTACTCACAAATTACATTATGAATTAGATTAGCCCCTCAAAGAATTCAGGTGTTTATGAAACATAGAGAAAGGCACAAGTCATAGAATCATAGAATCCCAGAATCCCAAATTAGTTTTGGTTGGAAAAGCCATCAAAGCCCATCTAGTTCTACCTCCTGCCATGGAAAGGAACACTCTCCACTAGCCCAGGGTGCCCAAAGCCCCATACAACCCAGCCTTGACTCTAAAGTAAATGTTCTTTATTGGAGACAATGTGATTTTCTTGTTTAACTCCTTTTGTTCTTTTTCTGACTAAATTTAAAAAACCCAAACTAAACCCTAATATGAAACCATTCATAAAGAAGTTGTCTGAGAGTTAGTCTGAAAAAACCCTCATCTTGCCATCTTTCCTTTGATTATTTTTTCTTTAAATTACTTGAATTATTTCATCTTCCGACCTCAATATCACTAGCAAGTAAGTAATATCATTTGCTATAATTTTTCTGGGATAACTGCCTAATCTCTGTCGCCATCTTCATCTGGCTGATATTCTTAGTTACCTGGATAATTCTTTGTTATTGGAATTTCCTTGGCAGCAATTCTGTAGAGTTCTCTATATCCACTACATCTGTCCCCCTTGCCAATGTGCAAGCATGCTGGTGTCTTGCCAGAATGAAGTTGGAAGTAACGCTCTTGGTAGTCTTAGGCTAAAATGAACTGTGATCAAGATAATTACAGCATTTTGTGTGTGCTATTCTTCCATATGTCTGAAAGAAATTACCTTATTACTACTCTTCTTTCAGGATTTTTTTTTTAATAAAAAGAATAAAATAGGTTTATATTTTTATTCCTGTGGACCACCTGTCTTTGCTCTACTTCCTTATAAATATCTGAAATACAAGGCTACACTGTAGTTATACAGACATCCTCACTCACATCCTAGGACTCTTTTATTAAGAGTTGTATAGGAGCTCAGTGCTGAGCTCAAACCACCTTGGGATTAATACATTCACACAAAGGTTTCCAGAGGAAGGTACAGGAAAAGTGCTCTAACCCTCCTTGCAGAAAGTGAGCACTAGCACAACCCATTTACTGGCCAGTGGTCTCACACAACGTATTGAAATCACAGTGTAGGCACCTGCACTGAAGAAGTAATTTAAACTTTTAAATCTTGTTTTCCTGGGGACACTGAACTTTATAGCTTCTGGTATAGAGCAGGTTTCAGACAACCTCCTCAAGGGGTTGAGGTTCTCCCCAGATATTTTCTTGATCATATTTGGAAAACTTTTTTCTGACCTGGTGACTTCAAGGCAGGGAACAGGGGTGCAAAGTCCCACTATAAGAGAAGGTCAAGTTGGGAACCACCAGCAGAACCTGAACAAGGCCATGGAACCCAACAAGATGTACCCCAGAGCCCTGAGGGAATTGGCTGATGTAGATGCCAAGCCACTCTCCAAGATATTTGAAACTTCATGGCAGTCAGGTAAAGTCCATAGTGACTGGAAAACACTGCACCCTTTTTAAAAAAAAGATAGAAAGGAGGACCTGGGAACTACAAATCTGTCAACTTCACTTCTGTGCCTGGGAAGATAATGGAACATACCCTCCTAGAAGCTCTGTTAAGGCACATGGAGGACAGCGAGGTGATTGAAGATAGACAGCAAGGCTTCACTAGGTGCCATTCTATGTCAGCCTAGTGCCCTTCTATGATGGAGTGACTACATCAGTGGACAAGAGAAGAGCTACAGGTGTCATCTGTCTGGATATCTGTAAGACCTTTTACACAGTCCCTCACAATATCCTTCTGTCTGAATTGCAGACATGGTTTTGCTGGGTGCTGGGGGAGAAGATGCTTGGCAGAAGGACAAAAATAAGAGCAAATCCAAAACTCTGTTGAAACCTGTTAATGAATACAAGAAATGGAATTTCATTACCAATATTTAGCAGCAGCCTAGAGGAAGAAATTATATTGAGAGGTAAAAACTTGAGAAACTTAGAAAAGAGAATGTTAAGAAAGCAGTACCTTATAATCCATATTTATTGGAAATTTCTGATAGTAATTACAGAAAGAAGGGAAAAGCTTCTTATTATCTTGGTGCCACTGCATATATGTGGAAAAATGGAGAAACAATGAAAGGGCTCAGTGGACAAAAGAGGGGAAAAAAAATCACAGAATCATAGAATGTGTTAGGTTGGAAGGGACCTTTAAATGTCTTCATAGTATTTATCATAACAGACGTTTGGCTTGGATGGAGTTAATTTTCTTGAGTAGCTAGCATGGAGTTGTGTTTTGTATTTGTGCTAGGAAAAGTGTTCATAGCACAGGGATGTTTTTCTTACAGATAAATGTTTTTGTTCGTGCTGAGCAGTGCTCAAATGGAGCCAAGGGTTTTGGTGCTCCTCACCCCACACCACCAGCAACTGGGCTGAGGATGCACAAGGAGTTATGAGGGGACACATCCAGGAGAGTTGACCCCAGCTGGCCAAAGGCATATCCCATACATTATCATGTCATGCTCGGGATATAAAGCTGGGAGAAGAAGAAAGAAGTGGGGGGACAATGGCAGTGATGGCATTTCCCTTCCCAGATCAGTGTTGTATGTGATGGAGCCCTGCTGTCCTGGGGATGGCTGAACACCCTTCCATGGGGAGTGGTGAATGGATTCCATGGTTTGTTTTGCATGGCTTTTATTTACCTATTAAACTGTCTTTGTCTCAAAGGACATGTTCCCTCACTTTCACTCTTCCTATTCTCTCCTCCATCCCACTGCAGGATGGGGAGTGCATGAAGCTGATCTGCTGGCTGTGGTTAAACCACAAGACAGACACACCAGGACAGTGATAACTAAGCCCAGAAAAGCACAGCACATTAGTTACATTCCTCTACCATGAAGATAAAGAACATGTTCATTATATTGCCAACTGTACCGTAAGAAGGAGTTGTGATTCATCTTTTTCTTCTCTTTGAGATAGAACACACACAGTAATTAAAGAAGCAAATATGTAGTTGCTGTAGAAAACTCCTCCTCAGACCTACATGCTACTTCTCATGTTACATGTACTGTCTGTATCTACCCACTCCCATTCCATAGAATTTGTAAGTGAACTTAGATCCGCCTTCTCTCTCCCTCTGTAACACTGACTTTAACACTCTGCAGAATGTTAGTACACTCTTCAATATATATGTCTTTATGTTAAAGAGTATAAAAGGGATCAGACCTGAGCTGAGATGTGATATCTACCTTTTGCTAGATGCCATGCACAATAACTTATTAATGGAAATAAAAGCTTTGTCTCAGTAATATCCTATTACCTAGCATTGGCAATATATTTGAAGACAGTAATTTCATGAATATAACCTGAGATTGAAACATATTAAAAAAAATGTGTAAATGATCTGAGGAGGAACATTTCTCTACATTTTAGAGAAAATTCTGATATCCAATGGAAACGATAAATTAAAGTAAAAGCACTGTTCTTATCAAAAAAACTGTAAATCACACCAAGCGACATTTTTTGCTTAGATTATTTGGATTGCAACACATTTATGAAACTTGGGAGAGGATGCAATACAGGTGTGACACTCTGAATGGAGTCCTTCCTAAATACCACACTTTGGATAACATGCTGTAGAGAGGAGCACTGTGAAGGGGTGATTAAGGAGAAGTTGCTTGAGCACAGCTTCAGCAGGAGAAAACACAAGTGCTTTAGATCTGAGTATGAATTTCACTTTGGTAACATTATACCAGAATAAAGGAATAACTCTCATTATTTAGTTAATTAATTTTTGTTTGAATCTACATTTTTATACATAAAACAAATTAATAAAACCCTCTTAAATGCAAGTCCTTAGGAGACATTGCTTTGCTGAGACATAACTACATGTACTTTCAAGAAGTGGCATCTTTATAGGACTGTATGTTTCTAGGCCAAGCAGGTGACATTTTCTCCTAAAGAGAGACGAACAATATCTTTGAACCAGAGCTGAAAGACTCATAAATATTCATTGAGTATTTATCCATTTGAAATCTTCCTCATCAAAATTTGCGATGCCACTAATGGGTACATTCTAACATAAAGATTTCAGGAGTATTGTTTGCTCTCTATAAGCAAGATGGAGGTAGATGGAGGAGAGCAGTAGATGTCATCTACCTTGACTTCAGCAAGGCTTTCCATACTGTCTCCCATGACATCCTGATAGCAAAGCTGAGAAAGTATGGGATAGATGAGAGGACAGTGAGGTGGGTTGAGAACTGGCTGTTGGGTCAAGCTCAGAGGGTAGTGAGGTCTGGCTGGAGACCTATGACTAATGGTGTTCCCCGGGCGTTGGTGATGGGTCTGGTCTTATTTACATCTTCATTGATTACCTCGATGAGGGAATAATGTCCACCCTCAGAAAATACACTGATGATGCAAAGCTGGGAGGAGTGGCTGACACGCAGGAACACTGCGCTGCCATCCAGCGAGACCTGGACAGGCTGGAGAGCTGGGCAGGGAGAAACCAGATGAGGTTCAACAAAAGCAAGTGTAGAGTCTTGCACCTGGGAAGGAACAACCGTTTCTATCAGTACAGGCTGAGGGATGACCTGCTGGAGAAGAGCTCAGTGGAGAAGGACCTGGGGGTCCTGGTGGATGACAGGTTGGCCATGAGCCAGCAGTGTGCCTCGGTGGCTGAGAGAGCCAATGGGATCCTGGGGTGCATCCGGAGGAGTGTGGCCAGCAGGTCAAAGGAGATGATCCTCCCCCTCTGCTCTGCCCTGGCCAGGCCCCACCTGGAGTATTGTGTCCAGTTCTGGGCTCCCTGGTATAAAAAGGACAGGGATCTCCTGGAGAGAGTCCAAAGAAGGGCTACGAAGATGATTAAGGGCCTGGAGCATGTTACAAATTTGCAGCTATTAACACAATCAATATCCTTTTCACAGAATCACAGAATCACAAGGTTGGAAAAGGCCTTTAAGATCACCAAGTCCAACTGTTCCTGTCCTATGTTAAACCATGTACCTAAGTACCTTATCTACCCTTTTTTAAAACACATCCAGGGAAGGTGACTCAACCCCTTCCCTGGGCAGCCTGTCCCAGCTCTTTCAGTAAAAAAAATGTTTTCTAACATCTAATCTGAACCTACCCCAATGCAGCTTTGCTTGCCTTACAGAGCAGTTCTTGTCATTACTTAATAGGACCTGTAATTATTGAATTGCTTTGTTATATTTGAAAACACAGTAAACCATATATAAAAATAAAGGATTTGGAAGGATTTTTCCTGCATGGTATTCTCTTCTGAGACTGGCTCATATGTGCTCATCCAGAAATGCTTTTATTAGCAAGTCCCTTTATGTCTCCACTCAGAAAAACATTTGAACATATCAAATCTTATACTAATTACAAACGATTTCCAATAGCAGCGTAACTCATGTGAGACTTTTTCTTCTAAAGTATTCCAAAACCTTTTTTTTTTTAGTGTCATATTATTTTGGCATTGTGGGGGGCTGCAAGGGTGGCTTCTGCAAGAAGCTGCTAGAAGCTTACCCCATGTCTGAGAGAGGCAATACCAGCAAGCTCCAAGGTGCACAAGCTGGTGGTCAAGGCCAAGCCCATCAGCCACAGTGGTAGAGCATATGAGGTAAAAAGAGTTAAGAAATGGGGGAAGAACTAGTGGCACTTATTCTTCTGCCAGAGAAGGGAGCGAGAAGACGTATGAAACTCTGCAGCCATCAAGGCCAGTGCAGAGGGAGACACAGAAGGTACTCCAGGCACCCCTGGAGAAGACCATGGTGAAACAGATTGCCACCCACAGCATGTGAAGGTCCATGGTGGAGCAGATACCCACCTGTAGCCTGAGGAGGACCCCATGCCAGAGCAGGCAGAGGCACCCAAGGAAGGCTGCAAACCTGTGAGAAGCTCATGTTTGAGCAAGCTGCAGGCAGGGTTGGCAGCCCATGGAAAGAGGAGCTCGTGCTGGAGCAGGTTTTCTGGGGGGAGGAATTGTGACTCTGTGGAGGATCAGGCTGGAGCAGTCTGGACCAGAAATTCTGCACCCTGTGGAAGGGACCCACACTGGGGCAGTTGGTGAAGAGCTGCAGCCCATGGGAAGGACTCACATTGAAAATCTTGGTGGAGGGTTGTCTGCCATGGGACAGACCCTAGGCTGGAGCAGGGGCAGCGTGTGAGGAGTCCTCCACTGGGGAAGAAGATGCAGCAGAGATGATGTGTGATGGACTGACCCCAAACCCCATCCCAGGCCCCCTGTGCCACTGGGGGAGGAAGGACAGAAATGGGGAGTGCAGTTGAGCCTGGGAAGAAGGGAGAGGTGGGGGAGGAGTTTAAGATTTGGTTTTGTTTCTCATTACTCTGTTTTGCTTGGTAATAAATTAGATTTTTTTTTTCCAAGTTACATCTGTTTTGCCTGTTATGGTAATTGGTCAGTGATCTCTCCCTATCCTTATCTTGACCCGGGAGCTTTTCATTATATCTTCTCTCCCCTGTCCAGCTGAGGAGGACAGTGATGCAGCAACGTTGGAGGGCACCTGGTGACCAGCCAGCTCAACCTACTACAAACATGAAACACGTTGGTGAGTTAATAAGGAGAAGAACATAGAAAGAATGTTGCAGGGATTTGTTAGAGACCTGTTTGTTATAACTGTCACAAAGATGTATATGAGATCCTGATACATGAATAACTATTGTCAGAAACAGACCCCCCCCCCCAAAAAAAAAAAAAAGAAATTATGAATCAATTTAAATAAAAGCCCCCATGAAATGGAAGAAATAATGATAGTAAGAGGTGGAGGGAAGAGGTAGGGGAAGCAGCAATCCTCTGTGCACACAGAAAACTCATCACACACTTTTATAACCGTATGTGGACATTCAGCTGCTTACCAGCTTGTCAGAGCACTAGAGTTACAGCTCTTTTCCTCATCTGTCCTTTCCTCATTTCCCCCTACATGCTAGTGTCAAAAAACAATGATGTTTTTCACATGACAATTTCCATGGTTGGTTTACGATGTCCCTAAGGACATGGTTTAGTTGGGATGACCAAATGATCTCAGCATTTCTAACTGTGAAAAATATTTTCAGATTGTGATGATGTGTGTATCAATTTCCCTTACTGTGCTACAAATCTACGTGATAACAACAAGCTTGCTGTCATCTTGCTCAGCTGAGCTGCCATTTCCCATAATTAAAACAAAAACTAACAAATGAAAAAACACCGAACCTAAAATCCTTGCCCTTTGCCAGCAGTCTGAGAACTTGACAGACTGTAAATGAGCCCTTTGGTTTTCCAAGCACATCTGTTGTCTTTATCGTGTTAAAACTCATTTCAATTCACTTGCATGCTTTTAAATTACCTAAAACAATAGTCATAAGGACCAGAATTTAATAGAACCCAACAACTAGGTATTATCAATATGGTGTAACTGTGTCATGTTCATCAGGGCTTTATCTCTTTCATAGTCTGCAGGTGCTGATCTAGAACACACATCAGTAATTGAATTAATAAAAATGTGCTATGCCTTGGGTCCTCAATCTCATTTCCACCAGCTGTCCCTGGAACTGACACCTGAATAAGATGAAAGAAATTCCAGGTGCAACTAGATTTCCTGGGTTTTTTGTTGTTTTTAGTTTCGTGTCCACTGCACACACACCCCCATTCCCTTCCCTCATGTGTTTATTTATCCATTCAAGGGCAGTTTTGTTTTGTTTTGTTTGTGGGGTTTTTTGATACTTCTTAGTACATTTTTATCATAATGAGTTTGAGTAGCCAAACATGATTTTGATTTTCTTCATATTTTATAAAGACTCTTTTCCTCGATGTCCATATAATCCTTTTCTGAATAGTTTAGAAAAAGTTCACCTGAATAAAGAACTAGGAGTTTAAGCATAAATAGGTATATAAACTTGCTTACATTTATATAAGCTCTGCTACTTTTCAGTTTGGCTTTGTAAATACGCTCAGGCTCTAGTGAAATCATCAATAAACTGCATATACCTAAAGGCCTAAATTGAATTAAATGTGAAAAGCAGTTGAGTGCAATGAACTACTTCATTTTATAAACACAATTGCTGCAATAAGTAGCTGATTTCAAAGAGAAAGATAGTATAAATTTCAGCTAGTTTATGTGCAAGTGCTAGGGAGGTGTCTAAGGGATGTAGAATGATGAGTTTCTATCGTCTGAAATGTTATACTTTAAAAAATTAGTAAGTATTGAGAGATTTCATTCTTTACTGCACAAAGTTAGAATGTCTCCTCTAGAGAAATCTTAAACTGATTATTTCCAAAACTATATTCTTAGGATGTCTTACAATTTCTCTTTTGTCACTGACATTTTTCTGCACCTGAAATCTTTGTGCTATCTTTCCTTCTTCTAGACATAACCATGTAGGTGGAGGTTACCAGACATTTTGCATCTCACTGTTTAGAAACACACTTTACAGAAACAGTGAGGGACATTTTTACGTAGATAATATATGAAGACACACGAACAGTGACCCCTTAGACAAAAACTTGGTGAGCAAAGACTGGATGAAAAGCTGACTGGGGAACAAAGATGGTATTGCTTGTTCTGAGCTAAATCTAGTGTTAAACTAATCTTATGAGTATTTCAGAAGTTCAGTAGAGTACAGCAAATTAAAAAAAGTGACAAAATGAGAATCAACTGTCTACAGTGACTGGAAAGAATAAATTAATTCTGGATTTATGCAGGATGAATGACGAGGCAGGGAACAGATGGAAGAAAATAAAGGGAAATAAAACCATCTTCTAACATTTCACCTAAAAAAAGAAAGGAGGAAAGGAAAAGAAGGAAAGGGGAAAAGAAAGGGCCAGGGAAAAGGGAAGATAAAGGGGAAGGGGGAAAGAGGAAGGGAAAGGTAAAGGGAAGGGAAAAGGGCAGGGGAAAGGGAAAGGGAAAGAGAAGGGGAAGGGGAAAGGGTAGAGGAAGGCAAAAATCTAGGGAAGAGCAAGAATTATGATTACAGGTGATGAGTTTTGAAATCACAGATTAAGGTCCTAACCTCCTTAGAAACAGCAGTATAGATAATTTTGAGCACTCCTGCAGCACCAGCAGCATTGTAAGCTAATTTAGTACATTGTCCTGGTCTCAGCTAGGAGAGAGTTAATTTCTTTTCCAGCAGCAGAAGGAATGCCTTGTTCAGGAGTTGGGATGGGAGCAGTGCTGATCACACACGGGTGTTTCTAGGTCTTGCCAAGCAGTCAGGGGCTTTTCAGCCGTTCCTATTGCCCCGCTAAGGAGAAGGGAGGGGACGCGGGCAGGACAGGTGACCCGACCTGGCCAGAGGGGGTATTCCATGCCAATTAGGGCATGCTCAGCGTAAAGGGAGGTTGGTGGGGGAGGAGGAGGCAGCTGCAGGACGCGCGGGTTTGGGGACAGCCCGGTGGCGGGAGGTGCGGCCTGAGCTGCGCGGCTCGGTGAGACACCGCTTTGTGTGTCGCCAGTTCCATGTATTTTGCTATGAAGTCCTGTTATCATTGTTATATCTATCTTTCTGCTATCCCAGTAAACTCTCCTTATCCCAACCCGCGAGGTTTTGGTTCCTTGGGGTTTTTTTTTCCCTTTTATTTTTCCCCCTTGTCCTTCCCTCCTCCCTCAATTTCCCCCCTTCCTCTTTTTAAAAGCAAACAGCTGCTTGCTGCTTGGCTCTTGGCTGGCACAAAACTGAGACACTTGTAAATGACTGAAGTGGAACATAACTGAGGTTAGAAGAATTGTTGCTACTGAAGGTAAATGAAGAACGAGTTATGTGCTACAAGAAAGAATGGGAAATTTACAAGTAAATTTTCTCTTCTCAACTTCGACTTTCTTGGCCCAATGTTACATATGTCACATCAGGAATTTTATTTTATTTTTTTCATGTTACCCTGCAACTAAGGGCTAAGTCCTAAACCACTCAAACATGCTGAATAATACATCAGTCCTTGGTCATCCTGGGTTAGCAAAGCTGGTTTTGTAATAAAATAGTGTTTGCTGTGAGAATTGGGCTATGTAAATAGCTATGAAATTTGTTTTAATCTGAATTATAAATTAATGCTTTTGTTGTAAGGTAAAGCATAATCCTCCATTGTACCCTAGAGAAATTAACATAATCATATTAGTATTAATGCACTTCTCTTAATATTTTCCTAAAAACTGAAAGTACCTTATAGAATAAAGCTGTTTCAGGCTTCACTCAAGTGCACTGAGATTCTCTTTATTTTCTTGTTCTGAGAAAATTCTACACACAGATAAATGCTAAGCAAAGGTAAATCTAAGTGGCTCTCACACACGAATTTATTTTAATATCATAGATGTCACTCATACCTATGGTGTAATATTGGTATCCTATATATGATTTTATAAAGACTAGTTTTACATGAATGTAAACTTACAGCAAATTTCAGACACTTATATTTCAATAACCTGAAACCTGAATTTAAATTAAAATAAGAAAGAAAAGCAATGTTGGAAACCATCAGAAAAATGGGGAAAAAAACCCAAAACCACACTAACAAAAAACAGCAGCATGCCCCTCCCCCACCAAACCAAACTTTGATTCTTGACATAAGTGGAAATATGTATGTACATAGAAGATTCTCTGCCCCCCTCCTCCACAGCAAGCCCTGATGCTGTTGACCCAATTCATTCATTTTCATCTCTTTTTGAACTGCCAGCAGTGCATATCAAAAAGATTGGCTGCTGCATAGTTCACATAGTGGCAGCACAGAACTACTTAGAATGTGTTTTGTGTAAATTGGTCTCTATAATCATTCTATTTTTTGCAGCTACTGTAATATTTATAGGTTGATCCAATGAACCACAGTGAAATAACTGCATTGCTTTATGGAGTACTGTGAAGCACCACTAAAACCATGTGGTTTAGTGAAGAATTTAAAATGAACTGGCACATTCATGTAAAATATAAATAAACTAAATGATCAAACGGTATGTTTAAATTCTCTACACATAGATCTTTTGTGCAGAAGTAATGAGGAATATACAGAATATTTGTAATTTTAGAATAAATTCTTAGTGTGTTATCACTTTAGCTTAAATAATACATTATTTTCCTCTATAATTGCCATTACATATGTTTGTGCACCTAGGTGTGTCACTTGAATCAGCAGCACAGAATTTTTTGCTGTTCTCCTAGAAATGACTTTTTAAATTCAATTCTTTTTTAACTGTAATGTGTACTTCTGATTGTTAAGTTTCTAATGAAACACAAAACCAAAAAATAATTCTATATCATAGAATATCCTGAGTTGGAAGGGACCCCTAAGGACCACTGAGTTCAACTCTTTGCTCCACACAGGGCCAGATAACTCAGATCATCGGACTTACTGCATCTCCAAATGCTTCAGAAATGTATAAGAATCCAAATTCTAATCAGATAAACCTGTTGCAAATAAAGGGTTGTGGGTTTTTTTTTTTCTGGTTTTAACTTAAAACATTTATGATGGTCACTTGCGATAAGTTCCAAACTAAATAATGAGATTTCCAGACAGAGGCAACAAACAAAAGTTAGGTAGAGTGGGAAAACTATACTTCCTTTGGCTCAAACACATGCAGGATTTTCCTTTCTTTTCAGTTGATGCTTTAAAAATCCTACCATCATGTGTTTGGGGTTTTTTTCTGACCAGCAGCTTTTAAAGTTTGTAACACATATGAAAAGTAATCAAGCTGGATCACTGTGTCTGTAGAGTTACCATGATAAAGGTTTTCTAATTGGTGCTGTAAATGGGGAGCATTAAGTCTAAAATGCACCTATACATTTTAACCCATCCCAATTTCTGATCTTTTTGGAAACATACTCAAGATCCAACTAGCTGTGGAATCTCCAGTTTTCTAGTATGCTTCTTCAGGAGAAATTTCAGTGAAGCAAGCAAACAAAAAGACTTAGCACGAGGATAATAAACAAAGCCTATTTAACTACCAAAAATGCCTCAAACAGCATTGCATTGACAAATCTGAAAGGAGCAAAGTCCTCAAAACGTTCTTCTCCTCTGTGTATCTATCCAGCTACTGCATCCCAGAAGCACACTGAGTTGTTCTTATCTGAGACCATAACACTGTTTAGCTCTTAGAACTTTCAGGGCCAGGAGAGAGCCTTAGGAGTACCCCAGAGACCAGCTGTGTTAACATCAGCTGGAAATCTATCAGTGGCTCTTGTAATCACACTGGTATCATCATCCCTTCTGCTGCCACATTATGTAATGGCAGAAAGATACCAAGGACTGGCTATCTTGGCTGGTCCAGTGTGGAGCCAGGACTTAGACTCGGTGATCCCTATGGGTCCCTTCCAACTGAGGAGATTCTATGATTCTGTGGTCTTGTCTAATCTGTTACTTAAACAAAATCATAGACATCTGAAATCTTTTGTTTAAACTAGAGCACATCTTCTGGTAATATTCAGTCTCGACTTTGA
Organism: Hypotaenidia okinawae; assembly: GCA_027925045.1. Lineage (NCBI taxonomy): Eukaryota > Metazoa > Chordata > Aves > Gruiformes > Rallidae > Hypotaenidia > Hypotaenidia okinawae. The sequence continues at coordinate 67,127,650 of BSDF01000005.1, forward strand.
AGAGTGCATCTCAGTAAAATTTATGACAGGAATTTCTCATAAAATTCAGCATTAGCAATATGACTCTGCCTTCTGCAAGCCTGGTCTAATTTTCTACCTCCACTTCTGGGCTACTTATGTTCTGTTCAAGCCCAGTTAAAAAATAATTTTAAATTTCTAAAATTATTTTATCATATGAGACTTCAAATTTATGTGCTTGTTTCCACTTACGTTTTATATGCTTTATCTTGAGTTTTTCCACTATTAAACTGTCAATATTTGCACTTCAAGAACAAAAAAATGTCCTACATAGCTAGGTACAATGAAAACAAGGGCTCAAACCAGTGTAACAGTAATCCAAAGACAGTAAAATTATGGGTGTGATGGCAGCAGTCAGAGCTATGGAGAGGGTGGTCACAAGTTTTCAAATATTTTTGAAACAGTGAATTACTTGGGATATTTCCAGTTCCAAGGAATAAAATAATGGGTCACCCTATGCTAACACCACAAGTTTCACTACATACTAACTTGCCAACACCACTGCTGAAAGGGAAAGAAAGAAGTGTACAAGAAATCGGAAAGCCTTGAAGTGTAACCTATGGTTAAAAGTACGAATTCTAAACTAGTGAAAGTCACATGCTAGAAGAATCTGCTTTGTCTACTACATTGCAATAATAGCTAACTTTCTCTTTAATCCTGATATTCAAGGCCGGACATCTAGATAACTTTCCCATGTTTTTCCTCTCTTAACAGGGTGTTGACACCATTTCAGCTTTCCCTCTGTCTGGCAAGAGACAGTGTGGAAAGAAGTATGTGAAAGAAACTGTCCTGCCGTGGTTTAGCCCCAGTTGCCAGCTGCGATGGGGAGGAGAATTGAAAAATGTAAAATTCGTGGTTTGGGACAAGCAGAGTTCAATAGGAAAGCAAAGAAAAAGGGAAATAACAACAATACTTAGAATATAAAAGGAGGGTGAAACTCCATGCAGTTCACTCACCACTGACCTGATGCCCAGCCCATTCTGGAGCAGCAGCCCCTCCTCTCTGTACAGGTCCCTCCTTTATAAACTGAGCATGATGTCATATGGTATGGCATATCCCTTTGGCTAGTTTGGGTCAGCTGTCCTGGCTGTGTGTTTGTCCTCTTCCAGCTTCTAGTGAAAATTACATATCCCAGCCAAAACCCAGGACATTATCCACCCCTTATTCTATAATACCTGCATCATGCATAGATCCAACACTTTCCTATTAATCACCACTACATTCCTTATCTTTAATTTTTCTAGGTATGTGTGCATGCATGTACGTATGCATGTATACACACATAGAAAGATACCATGCTCTTAGTCTATGGGCCATTCCTCTGAAATATCTGCCGAGCTCATTTAGTTCATGATTTTGCATTCCATTGCTCATAAAAGTTTTTCAAGGCAGGGGAGATGGTGTGCAGCATTGGATTGTTCCATGCCACGTCTTGAGCTTGGACTGGTGTATCTGGTGCAGTCCATGACCAAGGCCTGTCAGTTGAAGATGTTGATTTTGAGGAAGTTTCGGGGTGCTGGTTGCTGAAGCCAATTCTAGTTCCATCATTGCTGAACTTCACTTGGTTTTATCAAAGTTTATCCTTCATTAATGTGTGTGATACTCACTCTAGTATCATTGCTACAACATGCAGCAATTGTACTACTGATGACATAGAATGTCAGTGTATTTAGTAATGAACATCATACAACATAATTTGTTGGCTATTCTCAAGCAAAATCATATTTCCTTGGGGTACACAGTAGACATCCCCATCCTCTCATACCGCCTACCAAGTGCACCCAGCCACTTGAAAACTGGCTTTCAGAAATACTTGAAGTGTTTTAATTCCCGTTCTTCGAAACTTCTGCTGGTTTTCTCCATACAATGACATCATCATCATCAATGTATGATGCCCTTGAGTCTCACACTATTTTAATGCAGTCTGTATCAGTCCATAGCAGATGGCGGGGCTGTGTTTCCACCCCTGGGGCAGTCAATTCTAGATGTATTGGATGCCCTTCCAAGTGAAAGCAAACTGTGGCCTGCACTCTGCTGCTGGAGGGATCAAGAAGAATGCACTAGCTACGTTAGATATGGCATACCACTTGGCTGCCTTTTGCTCCAGTTCATATTGAATATCCAGCATGTCTGGCACAGCAGCTCTTATCAGTAACATAGCTTCATTCAGGCTGCAATAGTCTATGGTCAGATTGGACTTCTGCACTGGCCCTAGAGGATGGCTGAAGGGAAAGTGGATTCTGCTGATCATTCCCTGACTGTCCAGTAGACAGATCAGCTTCTGGATGGGAAACAGGGAGTCTTGGTTGGTGTGGCATTGCTGGCCAGTGAGATGCTGTTATAGCAACTGACACCTGTTCTTAGACACTCAACAACTCCACAACAGAAGAGACCAGGCAAGGTAGACAACTATTCAGTTTCCTCAGTATCCACAGCAGCAATATGGAAAGCCCACTGACATCCTTTTGGGTCCTTGAAATACCCTCTCCTGAGGCAGTCTCTCCTCAGGATGCAGAGAGCATCTGGACCTCTGGGCCAATCACAATGGGGTGCTTTTCCCAGTCATTCCCAGTTAGACTCCCTTCAGCCTCTAGCACAGTCAATTGTTGGGATCCCCTATCACTCTGGAAATACAGATGGGTTATGTCCCTTCATGGTTCGATGTCAGTAAGACACACTGTGCATCAGTATCCACCAGAGCCTTGTGGTCTTGTAGATCTGACATGCCAGGCAACCAGTCAAATAACCCTGTTTGTGTCTTTCCTCCACGTGGCAGGAGGCAGGGCCTCTCTAATCCTGGCCATCATATTTTGTTACTCACTTTTTGTAAAAATGACTTTGAAATCCCTTTGAGAGGATCGTAAGAAAGACCAGGCCTTCCACACAGTCTGGGGGATTGCCAACTGGAAACGAGCAGGATTTTTCCTGGAATAATCTGCTTGTTTGATTGTTTTTCCTTTCAGTTCAAGTACTGTGCATCTAGTCTTTTGTGTTGAGGTGGATTTTCCATCCCACTTCCTCATTCACTCTCTGTGGTCATGCAAGTAAAATCACAAGGTGCCTCATGCTGTGTACTCTGTACATCCTCTCTCAAGCAGAGGAATGCTGACTCCTAACAGCTGAGACACTGGTTCTTACAGGTGAGGAAAAGGACACATTCTCTCTGAGTTGCTAAACTTTCCAGGACAGTTTCTCCACATCTGAGATAAGATAAACTCTCTTTGTCTTACCAGAGCTGGCCAGCCATTTAATTTGCCATTTTTATCTCTGGAAACACCATTCCAGTCCATTACTGTCAATGATGACTTGCTGTACAATAATGATTCATTTCTTACAAATTTCTGCCACATGGGTTAGGTTCAATGGACTTCATCAGGATTTGTGGGTAACAGCACATGGTCAAGGTAATAATAAACTATCACCTGCAAAGCTAATTCCTTCAGGTGAATGCCTCTCTCCACAGTCTGGATGACATACAACGTCTTCACATTTCCCTCATGCCTGAAAGAAGTTGCCTCCAGAGGCTGAGGGCTTTTTCTCAATAACTTAATGCTTCCTTCCATGGACAGGTAACCTAGCTGTTTGACCTCCCTACCCTCTAATTCCAAGCCACTAGCCTTGTTATCCCAGCATCAGAGCAGCCAAATGACAAGGTGGTCACCTAGTCAATGACTGAAATCTTTTCTCAAATGTCACGTCTCGCTCAAGGGCAGGCATCGGGTAATTACCTCTGATTCCACCTCTTCCTCCAGTTCCTGTGTGGTCCTGGTTCATTGTCGTCCCTTACTAAGCAAACTAATTTCTTTGTGTATTTCCTCTTCTCTATATAGGCAATTGATTCCAGCATATGTTGGTGTTTTGGTTCAACTGCATTGACTTTTTCCAGGGTTGGTGTAGCCACTGTGCCTACCACTCTTGTTTTCCCTATTTTCCCTCTGAAGGTGCTGCCTAATATCAAGTATTATTTAGTAGATAGTGGCCAAGGTCCAGCACAGTGAGGTGAGTTGTTCCACTTTGGAATAGGCACACCATTTTCCTTTCAAATGGTCTGTCACTTTATCAGGGTTCTGGAGTTGTTCAGCAGTAAAAGTCCAAACCATTTGAAGTGAGAAGTTCTCTAAATACTTGCACATGTTCTGCCAGATGCCATGTCACCCCTGGCTACCCAGCCTTGGATGCAGATCTCTGGGTGGTAAAACAATTCTTTGTAACCCTGAGCAGGACCTGAAACTTATTGAGGAGGGAGAGGTAGCAATAAGAGCATGCTGGTGTGAACATCCCAAGGGTATTCAAAATTCTCAAAAGTTGTTGTAACCAGCCTGAAGGGAAAAGGGGAGGTGAAAGGGCAGGAAAAAGTATCCCCCTGCCATCTTCCCCACAGATTGGGTGCAATTACTAATAAATTCCAAGATACCTTGTTCAAGGTATGCTATGAAAACAATGCCACACATAAATACCAGTTTAAGCCCATAGCCATTGATGTTATTGTATCATAAATCAATATCACACAGTACAACAAAATGCGAACCTTGATCCCTCTCCCAGAGGTGATGAACAGCCCCATAGAGCATACATAAAACAAGGAAGGGCTAATACAACACAACCACGCGAACAAACAATACACTGTTGGGACCAGTCACTATTTACATAATACAGTAAATGTGTATAACAACTGTCTTTTAACAGGTTCTTGTCAGATCTGTTGCTGTCTCAACCCTTTGTGCCCCACGTTGGGCACCAAAAAGGACTGTGGTGGTTCCGCTCAGCCGACAGCTGAGCATCACGTGCCACTCGCTCAGGTCTCACCCTTGGTGGTATGTGGAAGAGAATCAGAGAGAAAGGTGGAACTGGCAGGTTGGTACAAGGACAGTTTATTGTGACAGCAAAAGAGGAGGAGAATAACAGTACTTAGAATATACAAAGCAGGTGATACACAATGTATATTGCTTACTAACAATCCGACCACCAGCCTATCACCTACTCCCCAGCCAGCTCCCACCACTATTCACTGAGCATGAGGCCATATGGTACAGAATATCCCTCTGGTCACTGTGAGTCAGCTGTCCTGGCTGAGTCCTCTCCCAACTTCTGGTGGCAATTAAACCTATTCCAGCTGAAATCCAGGATACCTTCCCACCAAAGGTACGGAATGTTTTAGTGTAAAGAAATAATTTCTTTCCATCAGGACACCAAAATTTTTTTATTATCTTTGGTTACAACAAACTTTTATTCCCTTATACCTAATATATTATATTAATATTATATATCAATCACAGAATTGCCTTGGTTGGAAGGGGCCCTTTAGATCATCAAGTCCAACCACCACCTTGACCTGCCAACCACCACTAAAACATGTCCCTCAGCATTACATCTAGCCATCTTTTAAATACCTCCAGGGATGGAGACTCCACACACCACTTCCCCATGTGCTGGAATGATTAGAAAAGAGAAATTATATTCCAAGTATTTTTTTCTCACAGCACATCCACAGGGAAAATAACAACAAGAACAACAACTGAAACAAAGAATGAAAAAAACTCTAGAAAGAAAACCAAGGTGATGTCACATAAGGGTGACAGACTGAGATGGTTTATCAATGTTTTATTAATGACTTCCGTGCTCTAGCCTGTGCAAATGGGCATGCAGATGTCAGGATTGTATTGAAGTGTCATCAGGTAGAGATCACGTCATTCATGCCTTTGCCAGAGCCCTGTCAGCAAGTCAGCAGCTGCCACCATGAGCTGATGACCCTGGTACAAACAGCAGAGCACTCTTTTCCTTTTTCACATCTGCGATTAGTTAAAGCTGACAACAGATTAAATAACAGCTCATCACTGCTTGAACCTGAGCTACAGAGTAATTAAAAGTTCACAGTTAAGCTCTCAGCTGATCGTGAGTGAGGCAAGGAGGGAGACATCAGTCTGGTAGCTGGGACTTGTAAGAGCTTCATGATGGAATGAAGAGACTCGCTTTGACTTTCTATTTGAGCTGCTGGGTGTGCCTGGGTGTTTGGGGCCTGATAAAGGAACCACTGAAGCTGGGAAAAGTCTGGAAAATAAAATCTACCACCTGCTGTCCCTGAGTGTGTGGGAGTAGAGGAGAAAAGTGAGGAGGTGCCTTGGGGCTTCCTGGTAATTGCTTCTTGCAAAGCACTCAGCATCGACTTCTCTCTAAGCAAAACCCCAATCCTTTTAACTGTTCTTTTGATTATAATGGCATTCATTGCCAGTGCACAAACACAGATGATGTTTTGTATAATTTGTAAATAATTGATATGCATGTGATATTGTGGCTACAGAAACACAGCAACAAAATTGAATGATCACAGGGGCGGAGGCACAGTGCCGTAGATGCATATAGAGACGCGCGTTTGGCATGTACATGTAACATACACCTCTCCATCAAAAACCCTTCTGTGGCCTGTTAATTAAATTCAGAAAGATTATAGGCTTCCTCCTTACGCAGAAAAAAATTATGCACAATAAACTGGAGAGCGAAATCTGTGCTGGATGCACTGAATTAATTTTCTTGTGAACGTAAACCTTAAAATTTTCAAAGTCAGTTTGCAGTGTTTGTCCTTACTTGCAAATGTTTGATTGTAAATTTCACAAACGCTGTGACAGTTTCATTATAAAGCTATGATACAAAAATAATGAAAAAATAAATTAGACATTTGAATATTGAAAGATTAGAATTATTTTAGTAGCATCTTTTTAAAACAGGCCTAGAACCATTGCCACAAGCTGTATGTAATATCTTCTTTCTTTAGAGTTTATATAGTTTGTTCAAATGTAACAGCATTAAAACAATTTACATTTAGTGAAGATGTATGTTACAGTCACTTTCAGTAGCTTTAACTTTGTTGTTGATGTAATCCATAATTTATTTAGTGTATTAACTGTTTTTCATATCATTCTTGTGGACAAATTGCTGCTTGACAAACCCAGGATTGCCAGCTTGGAAGAATATGTAATTTTACTTTCTGTGGATGAGGTTGACTCATTTTACCTGACTATTTGTCATCCTCAGCCTGATCACTTTAATATGATATAAAGCAGGAAGCTTGAACTCTAAAATGCAATTTAATTTTTTTTCACATTTAGTCAATTATAACATATCCAGTTGTTTCATATAGTGAAGAAATCTGTCAAGCTTTTCTGTTGGGATTCTTATGTAAGCCATTTGTAAGAAAATCCAGATTGTTCTAGGTTTAGTTACCGACCTGATGAATGTGCATATACTAATGTGTGCTGTATACAAATACCTATACATACAGTATATTATACTATATGTATATTATACTATATGTATATATAGTATATTATACTATATGTATAGGTATTTGTATACAGCACACATTAGTGAATCCATTACTATACATATATCCTATACATATAGTATAAAATATGTATAGGATATATGTATAGTAATATGTATAGGATATACATATAGTATATTATACATATAGTATAATATACTATATGTATAGGATATATGTATAGTAATGGATTCACTATATTATATATATCCTATACATATATCCTATACATATAGTATATTATACTATATGTATATTATACTATATGTATAGGATATATGTATAGTAATGGATTCACTGAACTAATCATATTCACAGCAGCATTCTTGAGTCTAGTGACCAGGACTTCAGTTCCACTTTCAGTTCATCAAGTTAAAAAAGTGTAGAAATGTGTTAGATTTATAATTCAAACAAAACCAAGACAAATAAAATATGCTAGCACATAAACCCACAAACCATTACAATTATATCCAAGTTTTGATGATTGGTTTGGTCCAAATCAACTAATTCTTTAGACTTCCCACTGCAGAGGAGAGTATTATGCTGCATATGACTTCACAAACTAAGGTGAGTAGTCTCCATTTTTTATCTCTTCCATGGACTCTCCATCCTACCCTAGGCAACTGTCAAATGCTAAAATCCTAATCACAACAATAATGCTTCTTCTATCAAGAGTTTTAAGGAGAATAATTAATTTCTGAAAGAAAAGGTTATGGTGAAAAAGTATTCTTAATTAAATTTAACTCTTTTTTCCAGATGAACAACTTAAAGTTTGCCATAAAGTAAGATAAAGTTTTATAATTACCTAAGAGCAATTATTATAAAAATTACAGCCTTCAGTGAAGTTCCCTGAGCATTACAAAACTCTGAGACCACACTCCTCAATGCAGTGTTCTTTCACATTTACCTATTGTTTGAAATTCTCTGGGGGACACACATACACGGCAGGTTTAGTACTGGGGTAACAAGACATCCTGTTTCTTAGATTAGAATTTCAGGGGTCTCAGCTCTAATAGAACACCTTTCTTCAACTTAACAGGGAGAGGGATGCGATGGTATGTTTCCCCTGCTGCCCCCACCTTTGCCTGACTTTTCCCACAAATCTGGATTAATCGATAACCATAGGTGATGGTTGTGATGTCTGCATCCACCTCATGGTGATTTCAGGAAGACAGATAACAACACAATAGCCAAGGGCTGTCTATGCTAATGTGCCCACCTGGACAGAGTGCTGGTCAGTGTCCACTGGGTACATAACTATGCCTATGAGCCAATCATCTTACTCCATAAATAGTGAGCAGGCTGCACATCAGGATCTCCCCTTGAACAGGACACCTCTCAAGGTTCCTCCTCGAGGTCAAGAGAATCCTTGCTGCAACAGATCCACAGCAGATCCTTGGTAAGCAAATTGGGAATAAGTTCACTAAACTTTGTGATCTTAGCTAAGAAGTACAAAGGATTGATTGTGTATATAATCCTTTAGGCAAAAACTGTTTCCCAAGTCTGAGACTAGGACTGAATCCAGCTGCACCTAGGCTCCTCTCTGAGAAGGAGCTTAGAAAGCAAGGGGGTCCTTTCTGAACCTCGTGACTCAATTAGAGGGTCTCCCTGACAGCTTCATCTGACCCTGTTCTCTATGTACTAAATAATCAAGATTATCTTAACCATCAGACTTTAATCACTGTCATATTTATTATCAAACACTGCTACAGCCTTTGTTTTATATTACCAAACATATTGTTACCTCTCTCTTGAGAGTTAAGTGCATCCCTCTTACCTCTCCATCCTAGACAAGGGGAAAAATACCACTTTAGTTTCTTGAAGTCTTTCTATCTGTGGCACTCTTTTTAGGTCAAAATACTACGGACATGAAATGGCAATGAGGTCTAGCTGTTAGAAGAAAGCAAGCAATAGGCTGCATTAATCACATCTAAATAAATAGTACAAAAAGAGGGTTAACAGAAGGCTATATCTTGTTTATCAACTCAGAATTCTAACTTTCAGAGACATAATATCAAGAAAATGGCTGTTGTCAGCACACATTTATGAACTATTGAAAGGTCAAAAGGACAAGGGACAGTAATTTTCTTACCATGCATAGAAGAATCATTTTCATACAACAACGGACTCAAACATGGAACAATCATTAGGACTGATGTGACTACAGATTTTGGCCACTGCTTTGAGATTAATGAAGTCAGGTTTTGGGGTTTTTTTTGCCTTCAACGCTAGGATTCTCAGTAAGTCTATGAAGTTACACACACAAACTACAAAGGCGTGGTGTATTATTTTGCACGTAACATTTTAGGGTCTCATTTAAAACATGTTGTAGCCTAGAGATGCAGGTGATAAAATTAATGTTTCATAATTTTACTAAAACAAAAGTGGCAGGAGAGGTTTGAGACAGTAATGTGACAAAGTTGCATAGCTGTGAGCTTGCAGGAGCTATTTGCACATGTGCTTTGGCCATATGATGAGAGTCCGCTAACTTTCTATTCTACTCACGCGAAATAAAAGGAAGAAAGTTTCTTTCATTCCCTTGTCCTGACACCAACATGCACTCTCTTGGGATGTTTCATTCATCTTGTCACCCATTGTGCCGTGGCTGCCATCATGTTCTAGGAAGAAATGTTTATTTAGCAGTAGTTTTTCAGCATAAAGGGAGAGATCGTAACCTAAAATGCCACCCAGATATCATTGCACAGCTTTAAAAGCCCACTACTGCAAACGTGTCTATGTGAGTAGCAACACTTTTTCAGCCGTGACTTGGTTTTCATAATACAGTATCTTTTTGTTTATACTCTCTCTGACTCATAATACTGAGAAATCATGTTCAGTCAAAAATCACAGTTTAAAAAAAGATTTTTTACTACTTTTTTTTCCTTTTCTTTCTCCAGTCCAAATCTAGATTATCTAATATATCTAGAAACCCTCTGGTTATGTACCTAGAATTGATGGCATTATGTGACCATCAAAATGCCCTAAACCTTTAAAGGTAAAAATATATTTTTTCCTAAATTCAAAATTGTAATGTTTTAAACTACCCATAAAATCCAAAGGATGATGAAATGCTGAACCATGTTTTCTGCTCAGATTCTTAAAATATATGGTTTAATCTGAGGGTTCCCATTCATTTCAGAATCACAGAATCACAGAATTATCAAGGTTGGAAAAGACCTAAAAGATCATCCAATCCAACCATTCACCTATTACTACTAGCTCCCACTAAACCATATCCCTCAATACAACATCCAGTCTTTCCTTGAACACCCCCAGGGTCGGTGACTCCACCACCTCCCTGGGCAGTGCATTCCAGTGCCTGACTACCCTTTCCGAGAAGTAGTGCTTCCTAATGTCCAGCCTGAATCTCCCCTGGCACAGCTTGATACCATTCCCTCTAGTTCTGTCACTGCCTACACGGGAGAAGAGGCCAACCCCCAGCTCACTACAACCTCCCTTCAGGAAGTTATAGAGAGCTATAAGGTCTCCCCTGAGCCTCCTCTTCTCCAGGCTGAACAATCCCAGCTCCCTCAGACGCTCCTTGTAAGGCCTGTGTTCCAGACCCCTCACCAGCTTAGTAGCCCTCCTCTGAACGCGTTCCAGGGCCTCAATGTCTTTCCTGTAGTGAAGGGCCCAAAACTGAACACAGTACTCAAGATGCAGCCTCACCAGTGCTGAGTACAGGGGGGACAATTACCTCCCTGCTCCTACTAGTAACACTATTTTTGATGCAAGCCAGGATGCTGTTGGCCTTCTTGGCCACCCGCGCACACTGTCGGCTCATGTTCAGCCGTGCATCAATCAGTACCCCCAGGTCCATTTCATGTACTGAAAAAATGAACGACTGTTCCAATTTATAGTAGAAAGAGGATTTTTTTTTAAATTTTTTAAAATCTCTGAATTAGTTCATTTCCATCCCAAACAATTATCTGTTCCTGATGATCTCCATGATGGTCTTGTAAATGTTCCATCAAACAGAAGAAGAACCAGGGAGTTGCTGAACTACATCTTTAATAAATGGTGTCCCTGCAAAGTTACTCAGGTGTTACTGTCAACTAAGTTTCACATCTCTCACTGTCCTCATGATCAGCTAGCTGTTGAAGATCATATATAACACAGGTTTGCCATTTGCAAAGCTTCACTTGAAAGACGGGTGCTCTCAGTGGCATAAATTGTGACCACAATTCTCAAGCAGTAAGACTCAAGAAATATGTGCTGACACCACATTTCTACATTTTACTATGGAACTGACATTTATGCCATTTATTACCAAGTGAGAGATGAAGCAAAAATAAAGGACTAATGAAAGATGTCATTAAACTTCCAGGAAAGTTTAAGCCCTGAATTTTAATGGAATGGTGTAGAAGTGCAGGAAATGCAGCTCAAATATGCCCCAAAACCTCAAGAGTTAGGAGGGCAGTGACCCTCTAGAAAGAAAAAAACCCAAACCCAACCTTGATCTGCTGTGTTGACACCATAAACATAGGAAGAAGTTACATAAACATGACGGACTCTGAATGCCCTACATCAAACTGTGATTCAGGAACATGGAGCCGACCCTTTGGGCCCCCTGACCCCACCTGAATTCCACAGATTAAAAAGTTATTGTTTGGGTGTTTTTTCACGAATAGAGGAAAAAGATGTGATTGAGTGAGTAGGAGACATCCTAACAAACTGACAGTGTGGATAAGTCTTTTTGCCTTCAGAAAAGCAGCTTGATTTCTGTAATAGAGTTAAAGCAATAATGTTAAAGACATTTCTGTGTTTAGACTTGTGGATTTGGGCTCATATATGATTAATCCCAGATTTTTGTCTACACAGCACATCCTGCTTTTCTGAAAATGTCACATCAGTGAAAAGAGCAGTAAGAGGGGAACAATAAATTTTTTCTCTCTCTCTCCCCCTGACTCTTCTCCTCTACCTGCCCCAGAATGACATCAGTGACTTAAATTACAAAGAAATGGTCTCATTTAAACTGAAGAATGTCATATTTATTGCATCCTTGGAGCACTTTCCATAATGTCTGTATCTCACATCTGAGCAAAGACATTTCCTGTATTACAGGATATGTGTTGTCTGACTTCTCTCTCAGTTACTCCCAGAAATACAGTCTCCTAAGCATTATGGAGAAAAACAGATGACATGGAGGAACTTGGTTCAGCCAGGCATGGCCTTTACATCTTGTTATTATCCCAATCCATCAAAGAATTGTCAGAATCTCTTACAGTAAGTCTTGTGATATTTGTGAGAGTGGCTGTTCATCCAAACTGTAACAATAGATTTAGCAATTTCACACAAACTTCAGTTAATACAAACGTGACTACTAGGAACAGAATTTCCATTGTGAGAGAACAGTAATACATCTTCTTTTGTGTGTGCATGTCTAAAAATCTTATTTAAATAGTGCTTTCTTCTGTGTGCCAAGCAGTTACACTTTCAAAGATAGTTGCCTGCTCAGTATTTTCTTCGCTGTAAACTTTTGGCTTCTATAAACTGAATGAAAGCTCTGAAGGTTCACAGTTTCTGCTACAATTGTGAAGTGCTCTTCTGGCCTGATAACAGCAATGTTAACAAAATGTATGTTTTACACAAATGACAGTTTTTGCTAAAGGCTTATTTTTAAGGCTCATAATCATGCAGCAGCAATTGGATATTTTTTCCTGTTAAATGGTAGAATGCTTTGGGGGGGTGAAGAGGGAGAAGAAGAAAAAAGAATGTTTTAACCAAAAGTGAGACGGCTTTATAATATGAGCATACATATGTACATATATATATATATATATATAAAAATATAAATATATATTAAAAAGTTGTAAAATGGGATAAGGTCAGACAACTAAGGTAAGGAACAACCATATAAGCATTGACTTGCCTCATTGACTAGATAAGAAACTATAAACAGAAGCTAAGTGTGTTCGGATTCCTAGGCTGAGGTGTGTTTCACCTGGGTGTGCTATGACCTGTGAAATATAGTGCTACTAGGGGAGGGTCAATGATGGCTGAAGATGGTCAATGTTATCCAGGGCTCCATCAGGAGAGGAGTGGCCAGCAGGGACAGGGAGGTGATTGTCCCTCTCTGCTCTGCCCTCATGAGGCCCCATCTGGAGTCCTGTGTCCAGATCTGGGGGCCCCAATACAAGAAAGATGCAGAACTGTTGAAGAGGGTTTAGAGGAGGCCACAAAGATGATCAGAGGGCTGGAGCAGCTCCCCTACAAGGAGAGGCTGGGGGAGCTGGGCTTGTTCAGCCTGGAGAAAAGAAAGATGGGGGGGCTCATTGCAGCCTTCCACTCCCTGAAGGGAGCAGAGAAACACAAGGGAATTCAACTGTTTAAAAGGGTAGACAATAGCAGGACAAGGGGGAATGGATTAAAGTTAAAGGAGGGAAGGTTTAGATTAGATATTAGGGGGAAGTTCTTCACACTTCATCCCTGTAGTCCTCCCAAGACACCTGCCCTTTCTTCCAAAGCTCATGGGCTTTCCTTTGTTATCTGATATCCTCCTAGACCTCTCTGCTCAGCCAATCTGCTTTACTGCTTCTCTGGCTCCTTTTCTGGCACATGGGGACAGCCTGTTCTTGTGCTGCCAGAATTTTCTTTCTTGAAGAGAGTCCATTCCTCCTGGGCACCTTTGCCCTAAGGACTGTCTCCCATGGAACTTTATCAACCAGCCTTCTGAATAGGCCCAAAGTCTGCCCTATGGAAGTCCAAGGTGGCTGTCTGTTCTACCCCTCCTCGCTTCTCCTAGAACTGAGAATTATATCATCTCATGATCATTATGCTCCAGGCATCTTCCAACCAACACATCTCCCACTAGGCCTTCTCTGTTCACAACCAACATGGGGCTTGTGTTTTTTTAATTCTAAATGTGATTCTCAGAGGCACTGTGACTGTCACTGATGGGCTCGGCCTTGGTCAGCGGTGAGTCTGGACTTGAGCCGGCTGGTTTTTGCTTTGTGGGGCATGAGGAAGATCCAGCTGCTGCTGGCAGAAGCCGCCCCTGCAGCCCCCTCCTCTGCCAAAGCCCCACCATGCAGAACCACAACAATGATGACGATGCACAGGTGTTGTGGTTCTGCCCCAGCTGAGAGCAGAGCACCACACAGTTGCCTTTTCTTTTAAAAGGAAGAGGAAGGGGAGAGTGGGGGGGAAGGGAAGGGAAAAATACCCCAAAACCAAGAAACCAAAACCCCACAGGCTGGGATAGGGATGGTTTACTAGAACAGCAGAAAGATAGGTATAGCAATGATAACAGGACTTTAGAGCAAAAAATATATGAAACTGGTGACACACAGTGCAGTTTCTCACCAAACCACACACCTCAGGCTGCGCAGCCCTGAGGCGTCCTGGAAACCAACCGTCCCCCAAAACCGTGTGTCCTGGAGCCGCCTGCTCCTCCTCCAACCAGCCCCCCTTTATGCTGAGCATGATGTAATTGGCATGGAATACCCCCTTTGGCCAGTTCGGGTCACCTGTCCTGGCCGCGTCCCCTCCCTTCTCCTTAGCGGGGCAATAGGAACGACTGAAAAGCCCCTGACTGCTTGGCAAGACCTAGAAACACCCGTGTGTGATCAGCACTGCTCCCATCCCAACTCCCAAACACGGCATTCCATCCACTGCTAGAAAAGAAATTAACTCCATCCTAGCCAAAACCAGGACAACAGGATTTATGGGTCTCCAGTGTTGACCTATCTACTTCAAAATGAAAATTTATTTTCCTTTTAAAAAAACCCTGTTGTTTTTAAATCATATCTTCCCCTTTTATCTCATAAGAGATTAGTTTTTAATATGTAGGATAATATAGCTAAGTGAACTTTTGAAGAATCTACATGCATTTAGACTAGCTGGATATTGTCCTTGTTTAAACACTCACTGATCACCTCAAAGAATAACTTTAGGTTTGTGAGATGCACCAATGCACAAAATAGCTTCTTTTTTTCCCAGAATATTATTCTTGTAATTGTTAGTTAAACAAAAGTTTGCACACTGTAGTCTGTGGTTCAACAATTTTATCCTTGTTCTTTTAGAACACCTAGATTAATAGGATGTGGTGCTAAAAAGTTGTTAATTTAATTTTCTTTATACTTTATGTAACTTAACCTGACACTTCAGAATCTCATGGCAAACATGCCTGTATTTTGAGGCGTGTGTGCAGTTTTGGGGGCCACAGTATATGAGGGACACAAAACTACTGGAGAGTGTCTAGAATAGGGCAATGAGGAAGGTGAAGGGTCTGGAGGAGAAGTCTTATGGTGAGAGGCTGAAGTCCCTTGTCTTGTTCAGCCTGTAGAGGAGGAGGGTGTGAGGAGACCTCATCACAGACTGTGGTCTCCTGATGACAGGGAGCGCAGGGGCTGGTACAGATCTCCTCTGTTTGGTGCCTAGTAACCAAAAACAAAGGAAAAACATTAAGCTGCAACAGGGGAGGTTTAGGTTGGATGTTAGGAGGAGGTTCTGTATTGAGAGAGTGGCACTGGAACAGGCTCCGCAGGGAATGGGTCACAGCACCAAGCTGGGGTGAGTTCAGAAGCATCTGGATGATGCTCTCAGTCCCATGCTCTGACTTGGCTGATCCTGTGTGGAGCCAGGAGTTGGACTCGAAGGTCCTTATCTGTCCCTTCCAACTCAGGAGATTCTGTGATTCTATGATTCACTCATTTGAGACAGACTACTATCCTGTGAGGGAAAATTTAGTTATGGGATCCATTCCAAGACTGTCCAGAATTTCAATGCAAATGCACCATGTTCATTAAATATTGGGGTTTGTTGGTTTTCGTTGAGTTTTTACTGGTTTTGTGTTTGGTTTTGTTGTGAGGTTTGTTGTTTTGGTTTTTTTCTCATAGAAATTCTCTTCTCTAAAAAGGTGTTTGCCATGAAAATACTACATGAAAAAGATCAAACAAACTTCTGTTTTGATGCTCTTACAGGATTTTATGTGTTGACAAAAGTTTGCATTAGAACAATTAACTAGATGTAGAATAGATTTACATGTGATGAGTGTTAATCTCAGTTAAATCATCTAGCTTCAGTGGATCTAATTGAGATTTACTGCCTGAATTCATGCTGTCAGTTTAGACAGTGAAATAATTCAGGTCGATTTAAGGTTTATAAATCCATTCCAAATAAGTCTCATTTCATGCAATTCAAATAGTAATTTGTATTACTCTCCCTCCACAGAAAGTTCCACTTTATGTTTAAACAAAGACTTTGAATGGCAATACTCTTTAATTCAGATTAAGGAAACAGATGACAAAAAAATATTTTTTCATGGAAAAAATACAGAAGTTTTGCTGATTGCTTATTTCTCTTGGCATGGAAAAGATTTCAATGGAGAGACATTATATTATGTGGAAGACAAAGCTAACAGTGGTCTTTGATAAACAAGAAATAATGGCTTGTACTTGCTGTTGTCAAAGTGGTGTTAACAGTAGAATACACAAAAGAAACCTGTAAAATGTACAATCCTTTTTAAAAAATGTAGAAAAATCTATTGATACAATTAAGTTTGGAGATTATTACAAAAGCAGTATTTCCAAGAAAATTGTGTTTGGAGAATAAAAATAAAAAAGCAATGCCTCCAGATTCACAAATCTGTCTAAAGTGACAATGGAAAAGAAAACTGTGAAATTCTATGCAAATTAATGGCTTACATTGATCTAAAAGGGGGGACTGGTAAATCTCAATTTTTCTCCTATTTTAAAATTGAAGGTATAAAAAGTGAAATTTATTAAGATACTTGAGTTTACCAAAAAAAAAAAACCCAAACCAAACCAAACATGTAAGAAGTCCAACATAATTAAGTCTAGAATAAGAGCTTAAAAAAACAGAGGAAGTCTTTCCCACGTGAACTCTAATATTTGGCTCCCAAGACTGAAGGAAAAGTATATAAAACTCTTTTTAAATGAAATAGTATTTAAAAGTTTTAACATATTTTTTCTCTAAAAAAAATAGATTAAGCCAGTACATGTAAAATGAGCTCATGGAAAAGTCAGTGAACATTAATTTGCTTAATATTTTTATGGTGTCCAGCTATTTAAAACCCAAAGCTCATGGATCATATACAGCTTGAGTACAGATCCTTGGTTGGCAAGTATCCAGATTGACCATGGAATAATACATTTTCAGTGCAGGCCTCAGTCTATTTCTGACCTTTAAAAGAAGATCATTATATGAGATTGATGAAGCTGAGAACAAATATCTTGTGTAACCATCACCATGCCATACAACATCTGATTATTTTCCTGCTTTATGAATTTTATACATCCTCTGACACTTTCAATTTATCAGGTATTGCCCTTCAAGTGATTCATCTGAATTGAAAATGCTGAAATGTTAAAGGTAAAGAAATATATGCATATCATTGCACTCCCTCACAAGTGCTAACAAATAAT
Organism: Hypotaenidia okinawae; assembly: GCA_027925045.1. NCBI lineage: Eukaryota > Metazoa > Chordata > Aves > Gruiformes > Rallidae > Hypotaenidia > Hypotaenidia okinawae. The sequence continues at coordinate 67,145,374 of BSDF01000005.1, forward strand.
AGTCTAATAATAGTCTAAACTGTTGACAAAAGTTTGAGACATTTCTTTTCCTATATCCTAAACTGTACATGTATACCTACACACAAACTGTTTGTTCTATATGCTTAATAGTATTTAAACATGGCATCATCTTTGTGCATTCAGTTGGCCCTCTGTATTTGTACTGACATTACAGTAATAATTACTTACTGGTAAAAAGGAAAATGAGAATATTCCATGGGAAGAAAATATCATAGCACCCAACTTAATTAGAAACGGTAGATTGTTTAAATCTCCCCCCCCCAATAGTTAAGATTCATCCTAGAAGGTCAGTACAGGAAAATACTGGTTTTACTGAAAGAGCAAGTACCAGTGAAATGGGAATCCCTATTCTATAGCTATTAATAATGTAATATTTTCAAGGTAAAGCCTGTTATGACAAACTTCCATGTTATCTAATATATTTTCCTGTGCTCTCATATTGGTAAACAACTAGTGTAACCTTAACAGTAAAATGAATTAATAAATACCATTAATTTCACCAAGTAAATTGTGACATCTTATAGTTGTAATATGTCTGAAAAGATAAGCTTCTGAAAATATTTTTTTTCTATTGAAATAAATCTCTGGAATTAAGGTTAAACTGCTCCGTTTACCCAGTGGAGAGAAAGAGGTTAGAAATCTTTGCATAATATTGCTCTCTTTAGAGTCAACTCTTCCATCATTAATTTATTGGTATCTCCTGCAATCACAGTGAAAACTAAAGTTTTTGTAAATTATTACCCTTACATATTGAGTCTTGTGCTTGAAAGTGAAGACACTTTTTTCCTGTTTCTTATTATGTACAAAATGATAAAATACCTACATAACATGAAGCTAAGAATTTCTCTTATGTAACACATATTAGTATGATTAAAATTGCCTTCTACAGCATATAGAGAAATTAAACTCTGAAAAAAAGAAAATATCTCTATTTTCCCTTTGGCAAATGTATTTGCTACCATGGAAGTCATCAGAGAGTTAAGAGCTCGAAATAGGAATTTAGAGCAGGTTGTAACTTGACGAAAACCAATTGTCTTTGAGAGACTAGGAAACATCCCATTAACAGTCAGTTAAACCAAAAATTTTGGTCAAGATTATGAGTTGTGTTGATGTTGGGATATGTATTGTTCCAAATACAATTTCACCAGAAATGGAATGAGAGGTTTGTCTCAAGCAATCTGTGTTGCAAGATAACAGACCCTGCAGAGGCAGTATAACCATTTTGTGGACTGGCTCTCACCTCACAAGGGGCTTGATCCTGCAAGCATCTGTGGGGCCTTTGACTAGCCAAGGCTAGAAGACTCTTGATCTCAAAACAACCACTCTGACAAACTGCTTCCTCATTCAAACTGTCCCTGCAAGGGCAGCCCCTCATTCATCCACCACCCTGATAAACAGGATCATGTCCTTATCCGATGAGGAGCAGTGACAGGCAAGAAGGGCCCTACAGAGGCAGAGTGCCTTCTTGCTAAAGTCCTGTGTGAGGCCACCAAACAGGGTTGTGGGTCCATCAGCCCAGCTGGGGGATCAAATGACCCCTTGCCATTCCCATTCCCCACCAACTAATTTCCAGAACACTCTGCAACTCAACACTGAACCTGCACATGATATGCTAGGCCTCCCTGAAGGGTAGGGGCAGCGACCATCGAAGATGCAGATTCAGGACATCTGGTGCGTGCCCACCATCCAAGGACTACAACTTCATGAGCATCTACACTGGATCCCTGGGTGGTGATATCTTCTTATTTTTTCTCTTTTACTCTCTCAATCTCTCTCCCTTTCACTTCCTACCTTATTCTCGGCACACAGTAGTAACAGCATTTCCAGTTTTGATAAGTTCTGCTAATTGTAATCCATTGTAATCCAAATACATAGTGTAGTGAGGTTTTGTTTTCAAGCTTTATAATTTTAGTGGTTTTTAAGTTGTGCTTTGCTTGGACCTCCTGTGTAATTGTTGTTGCTCCAGAGTATGGTGCAGAGGATTATAGGAGCTAATCTCGTGGTGTGGTTGTTGAAAGACACTGTTTAAGAGAGGGTTAACCTGACCCCTGGGGCAGGCAGCTAAGGTTAACTCAGCAGAATCCTTCTGCTTGGACAGGGCAGACAGGTCTGAATCTCTGGTTTGCCTGCCTGGTGGGATGTGACAGGGTACTCCCAATATATGCTTAACTGAAAGAATAAAAGAGGTAAATGAAAAACTTCTGTATTGACAAAATTGGTATTTGTCAAGTTTAATCTGCCTTTTTTTCTATAAATTAATGACCACTGAGGAGAAAAGTAAATAACCTGCCTTTCATAGAAGAGGACAGAAATTGTCCTTGAAAGCTGGTCATTAAAACTAAACCATTTTGTGATCTAAGAATTACATGAGGCAGACATCCAACAGAATTTGCTCTCTTTTAATGGGGAAATCTTAAAATTCATATTCTCATAGTCCTGGAAATCACACAACATCCAGGATTCTTAAGTTGAATTCAGATGGTGGAGGCAAAACAGGGACCTTGGCAAGGTTTTCCAAGTAGGTGCTGTGTAGTCAAATTTAACTACAAGTGTCAGATGGGTAGTTGATGATTTGACAAGCACTGTTGTTCTGGGGTTGTTTTTTGTTTGGTTTTGTTTGGGATTTTTTTAATAGAAACTTTTGTTCCACTGAGTGAATAACTGCAAGCATATAAGCTCAGATATACTGGACCTCTCCCACAAGACTCAATTCTGTAAGATATCAAATTTTCTTGGTTGCAAAGGTTTCACAGAACTGCTGCTGTTCTCAAATTTCTTATTTCTGTTCAGGTCAGGGTTCTAACATCTTGACTCACTCACTCTACTTATGCATTGTTCAGGGAGAGATTCTGAAATCTTGCTCAACTTAACATGTTTCTTATACTCAAATACTGATGTACATCACTTTGAGAAATGTAAAAGCTTTACAAACAGAAATCACCTATTATTTAGACTCTCTGTATTTGCTGTTCAGATATATTTTGAAAAGTCCTGACATGATTGCTTCTCAAAATGACTGCTATGGGATTTTTAATTTCTTCTCAATGTTCTATTTCAGTTTGTTCATTGTAATGGAGTAATAACATAATTGTTGTATTGTAAAATAATATTCTACATGACTTTTAAATTATACCTGTAATACTAAAAAATCCAAGTCTAAACCAAAATATTTCAATGCTATTTTGTGGGGTTCAATGAATGAATATGGGAAGACAGTCAAAATAAATTTAAAAAATCACTCATTCCTATAATAACCCCAGGAATACCTCAGATGAAGGGAAAAATATTTAAAAAAAAAAAGAGAAGAATTTGGAAGGAGCCCTTCTCCTGCATGCTTCCTTCTACAGCAATTTCACAGTCATATATAAATAACCTATCTCAGTATAACAACCTGTAACTTCTGGAAAAGAAAGATGAACTTTCTGACTTTGATGATGTCAGCTAATGATTTTGTAGTCATTAACATTTTAGGCTGGAGCAGGGGCAAGATTTTTAGTATATCTTTTTCCTATGCTTTATTTAATATCGGATGATCTCAGAACAGGTAACTTGAATTCCTTCAGAATGAAACTCTTCTGGAATATACTTCCCAGCCATTTAGGAGTATTCAGTCCACAGGAACAGTTGAAGCCAACCTGAAGAAAACTTTTTCAGCACATGCTCAGTGGTCAGGAAAACCTCAGCACCAACCATTTCTATCTACAGATCTTCTATTGTGCAACTCTTAGGTGATGCAAATGTCTTTATGGTACTGTAGCCACATTTTCTTCAACTATATTCATGCATCTGCATATATGTCCACAAGAGAATGAGAAGGGAAACTTTCTGTATTAATGACTCCAGTTTTGCATGACAGAAAAAAAAATGTCACTTTCCTATGTGAAGGAACTTAATCTTTTCACGTTTAAAATATTTATGTAGGTAAGAACCTACAGATCTACAGATTGTTGATCTACAAATCAGTAACAACTCCCCTTGTATATTGGTGCTTTTTACAATGGTTTAACCATAAATTAATAATAAATAAAGCAGGTGAGTATTGTTTATGTTGTAGATTGACCCTGGCTGGAGACCAGATGTCCACTAAAGCCACTCTTATCATTGCCCTCTCCAGCTGGACAGGGGAGAGAAGATTTAATGAAAGGCTTACAAATCAAGATAAGGACAGAGAGAGCTCATTCAGCAGTTACTGTCACAGGCAAAACAGACTCAACACAGAATAACATGCACCTAATTTATTACCCAATAAAACCAGAGTGGGATAGTGAGAAGTAAAACTAAATGTCAGAACCCTTCCCGCACCCCTCCCTTCTTCCCAGGCTCAACTCCACTCCCCATTTCTATTCCTCCCCTCCAAGCAGCACAGGGGGATGGGGATTTGGGCTAGTCCATCACACATTTTCTCTGCCGCTCCTTCCTCCTCATGGGAGGACTCCTCATACTTTGCCCCTACTCCAGTGCGGGGTCCCACCCATGGGAGACAGTCCTCTATGAACTTCTCCAACATGAGTCCTTCCCACAGGCTGCAGTTCTTCACCAGGAGCACAGTGTGGGTCCCTTCCAAAGGGTGGAGACCTTCAGGCCCGGACTGCTCCAGTGTGGGTCTCCCATGGGGTCACAAGTCATACCAGGAGACCTGGTTCACAGTGGGCTTCTCTATCCACTGGGAAGTCAGGAGCTTCTTCCAGTGCATGCTTCCTAAAGTGTCAAAGCTTCCTTTGGGTGCCTCCACTTGCTCAGGCGTGGGGTCTTTCACAGGCTGAAGGTGGATATCTGTTCCACTGTAGACCTCCATGGTCTGGAGGGGGGCAGCCATGGTCTTCTCCAGGGCTTGCAAGGGAATTTCTGTTCCGGCACCTGGAGCACCTCCTCCCTCTCCTTCACTGACCTTGGTGTCTGCAGAGTTGCTTCCAACTCTCACACCTTCTCATTCCTCTCTTTCTGGCAGCAAAAAGTTACTGCTATTTTAATTTTTTTTTTAACCAATCTTAAGTCTGTTTACTGCAGAGGTACTATCACTGATGGTCTCAGCCTCACCCAGTGGCAGATCTGTCTTGCAGTGGCTGATGTCTACTCTGTCAGACATGGGGGAACCTTCTAGCAGATTCTTGCAGAAGTCACCCTTGCAGTGCCCCCTAACCCTATTTTCCCTGATACCAAAACATTGTGATGCAAACCCAAACCAGTTTACTACTTACCTGAGGAGGAAAGGAGAGACAGGTTGTTTCCATGTTAAATTTCTAAAAAATAGATGTAACTCAATGAATGAGCTGTAAAGGAAAACAAATTTCCCCAGAGAATAATGCAACCCATTTCCAAGTCAGCTCATGAGACACTTTAGGAATCTGCTAATTAAAGATCTAAATATAGAGTATCATTACTGTCTTTCTTCTGAAGCATGAGAACAAGTTGCTTGGGTGATATCCTATTCAAACTCTAGTTTCAAGAATGCAGCTATCAAACAGATAAGATACATTTACTGGAAGCTAGCATTCCCATAATACTTATTTCCAGAGCTATGTGTTATAAGTGGAAAAGTTTATGAAACTATTTTCTCCTGCAGGGTGTATTGCATTGGTTTTCTTCTCATGAATCCATACTACTGAACATTTAGGTCCAAGAGCCTCAAGCAGAGAGAAGCACATGACAACATTGTTTTTGTCAACTTTCTACACTGTTTCAAATGCATTTTCTTACCCATGTGTGTAAAAGCAGATTAATTGGAATCACTAAGTGTGTAGGTGATTGTGCCAGGGGACGTTTTATTGCTCTGTTGTTGTGCTTTGTATTCAAATTGAGATGCATTCTTTTGTTTTAAGGCTTAAAAAATTAAGAATTTTAAAAACATTGTGGAAAGTAAGATAGTAATGCATGTTTGACATGTAGCTATGTTTTTCAGTAGGGGGAAAAACAAAGGTGATTCCTCAGACATAAATACCTAACAAAACAAGTGGTTGTAAATTTGATGGAGCAAAATTTTCATATTCTCTCCTAAGTAGCAGAGGGCATGACTAATAAAGCCTAAACCTATAGGTTTATAAAGCAGTATGAGATTACATATTTATTTAAGTACATAAATGTTCCCAGTTCTCACAAAAATCACTATTTAGATACAGAGCGGTAGCAATTTCTGTTGAACACTTTAACTCTCTGTCCATGTAAATGCTGAAACTGAAATAAAAATTCATTGCAAAGGCAAATAAAATTTGAAAAGCATACTGAAAGATGTTCCTTCAAATCACATTCTTGCTTTTCTCACATCTTCTTTACATGCAGATCACTTGACATTATTTCCACCTCTCTTTCAAACCTCATTGAATACACTGACATCAACTATTTTGAAATCTCTTGAGTTCAATTTATGTCTTCTTTTTGGTATTAAGTACTGGACATCTTGTTCTGGGCACTGGGAGAAGAAACAGAACATGCCAGAAATATCAGATGACTAGACTACAGATTTATTAAATTATATCAGGGAATAATCCAGTAATAGCGCATCCAGTTTAGATCATAATTTATTTTATAACCATTAACATATGGTAAAGACCTGTTCTCAGTTAGCATCACCCCATCCCCTCTCCCACCTCCAATCTGTTAATGTGAGCAGCTTTTGAACACCACAGCCTTCCCCCTCATAATGTGACAAATGAGTCAAAAAAGAGGGAAAAACTTTTTACCATACCAAACAATAAATTCTTTATGATTTCTCTTCCAGTACTTCCTGAAATTTTCTTTTCCTAAATTGTATGAAATTCCACTCTGATGAGGAAACAAACCACTAACTGAACAAACACAGACAATAGAAACTTGCCATCTTGAGAAAATATTAATTTAGACACCTATTTCACCCATTAACTAATACATCAATAGAGAATATAAAAAAAAAATAGCTGAATAAAATTCAGTAATGCATTTCTAGTGTCAAATCCCCACATAACATGAAGTCCACAGCAAAGTTCCCAAAGTTATGATTTTGCTAGGAATTTTTAAAGAATGTGGAAGATTTACTGTTATTAACACAAATACCTGATTCAGAAATATCATCATTAATTATTTTTGAAGGATTTTATTTTTTCATCAGATTTTGAAAGCCTACCCAAGTAGGAACAAGAAACATTTAGAGTAACATTCAAATCAAGATCTTTAGAATATTTTAGTTATTTTTTCTGAAGTTGTTATGCCCTTAAAAGATCTATTGGATCAAAAAATATCCAAAATGAAGTAGAAAAATTTCCTAGATCCTAAAATCAAAAATATCTCAAGAAAAAGACTACAAGAGAGATTACCTAGCAGGAAGAAACATTCTTAAAAGAAAAGAGAGGAATTAAAGAAGACAACAAAAACTGTTTATTTTAATTAGTTATAACACAAAATTTCATTCTTAAAATAACCCCAAACAAACCAACCAATGAAAACAAACAAGCAAAAGTTACCTATGATAAAGCAAGTGGAGGGAGAAAAAGAATAGTAAAATATCAAATAACTAAGACAATTAAAATATCATAAAATACAGCAGAAGAAATGCTTATTTTTAGTACCAGAGGAAAAATTATTATACAGCTTTTATTAATTTATGCTGATTTCAATTGCATATAACAACAGAACAAGACATCACAAAATGATGTCTTTGGGGTTCCCGTTTCTTGGGATTCATAATATGATTTCCAAAACAAAACTAGGGAGATGAATGCCAAAATAATATTTAACCTAAACCGTATAAAGTTAAGTAGCAGCATATAACTCACAGTAAGTCAAGAAATTTATTTTTAATTTACCAAATTTAACTTAAAGAAACCTCAGGCATTTGAGTAGACAGTAGATCTGCCTGTCAATTTGACTATCATTCACATATACATCTATTACTAGAAGTTAAAATAGTCAATTCATAGTTTATTAATAAAATTGTTTGACATTACATCTAAGAAATTGTCTTCCATCTCAAGGGAATACATCCATCACAATAGAAGAGGCTAAGTAACTCTGAATTCAGTATGTCTTTCTGGGATGATGCTTAGGTTGACTAAAGCTAAAACAAATTCATAGAACTGAGGAGTGATACAGCACACTTGCACTAGTCTTTGAAACCAAAACATCTTTCCTGAGACCTTAAAAGTATAAAGAAAAAATTGTATTTTATGACAGGTACACTTATAGAGCAGAAAATAATGCGACTTGTATCTAAGATGTATATTAGGATGCAAAAGCTAAAGCTGCTTTACTGTTTGCATTATTTGCACTAATACAATGAAGTATTTGGAAACTCAAACTTCAGTGCATAATTGCCTCAAAAAGACTTTGTAAGATGAAAGGCATAATTGCCTTTAACTTTGTGTTACTACTGCTTTCTGGAGTGAAACAACACATAACCTGTAAGGGATGCCAGTATGTCACTACTTTTCTGGTTTCAATTTTTTCTTTAAACAAAGATGAACATCTGTAAAGTTATAAATCTCTCGTTCTATAGTATCACCCTGGAACCAACTCAAACAAACAAAATCTCCAGAAGGGTAAACACTATCCTGATTTTGAGTGGAAATAGAATTTCATACAAAGCATGAATTATTTTTTAAAGATGAGCAGAGCTTACTCTGAGCCTTTTTCTAATTTATTTATCCAGAGTTCACAACATCTGAACTCCCCTGAAGAATTGCTCCTGTGAAGCGTTACGTCTTGCCTGCACTTCAAAATGCTAGCTTTATCATGAATTACCAATATCTGCTCAGCTGACGTGAAGTTTTTTTCCTTAGAGTGTGACAACATCCCCATTTGAAGCACATCAGTACTGAATTAAAAGCAGATTCTGCCAATAGCTATATGAGAATCACCTCCAAATGTGATTATAAATTATCCTTCAATGCTGACTTTACTAATAGTAATCAACTTATAGAAGTGAAGAATTTGTGCTCTCTTCCTATAGCCTCTCATGGTCTGTCAAGGTCAAAAAACGTCAAGGCTGTACATTAGAGATACTCTTACAGCAAATAAACAATAAAAATGCTCATCAGTGGGCTTCAAAATTAATTTATGACAAAAGAAACCTTTGAACAAACTGAAGTAAATACATTGTCAGTGGTGATACTAGTAAGCATTGTAAAAGCACATCTGTTCCATAGTATCACAGAGACTTACAAACACACTTTTTGTCCAAGCATTTTGTTCTCCTGTTCTGCAACATGTAGATACTCGTTTACCTCAAAAGGACTTCAAATGCTTCATGAAGTGATCCTGATGCAAATATTGCTATTTTCTGAAGCACAAATAGCACGACACTACATTCATTGAAAAATCTCCCAACAAAATTAGACCACAAATCTTATGCAAAAGTACAAAAGTCCAGAAAGCTCGCAGAGGAAAGATGCTTTTAAAAAATATTTCAGCTCTCATTTTGGAGGAACACTGAAAAAAACCCCATTATAAAAATACACATATAAGCTTAAACTGAGGGCACATCAAGCTCAGTCAACTGTCTTTTTATCTCCCATTTCCAGCCACACACCAATATAAATTCTGAGCTCCCGCTACTAAGCATAGTTGCCAGTCTTTACTGGCTCAAACTTGCACCAAGCTTGTAGCTAAAAACTTCAGCATTGCAGAGAAGTTCTACACATAACGGTACTGTGGAAGGTTGCTTTCACTGCTATGACTTCTTTTCCAAATCTCTCAAGGTGTTTCAGTTTGCAATACAAAGTGTTTTGAAGCTTAATGCAGAAAAGAACATTTGAAAACAAAGCCAAACACTCTTTCGAAATAATTCCAGTATTGTGTTAAAAATATTTCTTAATTTGAAATGGAAAGTAAGCTTGGGTTTTACTCAGTCTTTGTTTTGTAAGGTTGTAGAAGCTTTCTTGTACAACTCTTTTTGTTTTCCTCCAGCTCTAACTATCCTCCAGTGACCTTTGTATGCACACACATTTATAAATTATTTAAATTTACAGCATAAATGCAATAGAATACTTACACTAGGAATATATAAAGTATATTTATATATCTAATGTTATTCATGAACGCATTTTCAACTCTGAAAATATTTAGTAGCTGAATTCTATCCAACTCAGGAGCTATACAGAAGGGAGTTTGAGAATTAATAAATGCTTCATCTATCATCTTAGACAGGTGAAAAAGGTAGAAATTTCTTTCAAAAAATGTATAATTTAGAAAGTGTTGGTTTATCTTCCAAGTATGATACACTTACAGTAATATTGACACATTTAGTTCTGTATATACACCAGTAGACATTCGTATTCAATGATAACTGCAAAAATAAATCCCTGAAAGGAAAAAGGCTACTTTTCTAACCTCTCTGTCCCTACCTCCATTGCTTAACACAGCTTTCTGCATGGATCAGCCAAGTATGTCTTAAAGTAAATGAGGAGACAAAGAAGCCGAAATACTTTTCCTTAAATCACCTTCATTTCAGTCCTTAGAACAAAAATGTATGGCTTTTGGAAAGACTTTTAGATTTAGCTTGTAAATTTATTTATATTTGTTAACAGGCAAGGTATAATAATTTCTAGAACGCCTAATTTGGTCTGTCTTCAGACATGTCTAGTTAGTCAGATTTATCCTCTACAATTATTGAATATTGAAAATATAAAAAAAAAAAGGAACATCTGCCATAAAACATCAGGAACGATGGATTGAAATGTTAGAAAAAGAAAATCAAAATAAAATAAGAAAAAGATCCTGGATTAATAAAGAATAAAATAGTATGTAGACCCGTACTGTACTTTGGATGTAGCATTTCCAATAACAGATATTTGGGGAAACATATAACAGGGCATGTAGATTAATACTTAATGGTGATACTTTGCACAGTGTTTTCCAGGTCATGGGCTTTTGAATCAGAGGTGATATCAGCCTCCTGTACTGTACTGGCTGGATATTTTTCCATTAATTCTAAATGGGTTTGAGCTCATATAAATTTACTGTGGAGTGTGTCTCATGAAGTAGTAGCCTCCAGTGTCTGAAGTAGCATTACTTTTTCTTGTTTTGAACCTGACACTTGCTATCTCCTGATCCTTATTGACCCTCTCCCACGCCACTTAAAACTTTATAGAATTTTAACAGTGTTTAGCTCCACACTGAAGTGTTTAGATTATTTAATAGTTTATCATATCCAAGCCATATATTCTTGCTGGGTTTGAACCTTTTTCAGTTCTGTTGACTTCTTTTTGCAAACCTGGAGCTGGATATGGTGTTGCTTGGCTTAGCCAATGAGTTTGCTGGAGCTCTAGCAAGGGGCATCCTGAATGGTCTCTACATTTCTGCAGCAGCTCTTAAATGTGTTGTTTATTTTCTTAAAAGCTCTGTCATAGATCTGCCTATTACAAACCAAAGATCTCATTCTTGAATAACAGAATTTAGCTTATATGTGTAATTTTATTCAAAAGATTAAGGTTGTTTTTCCACCTTACATTTTTCGTTACATCTCTGCGATTACACAGTATGAAGACTGGTCTTGTTTCCTGTCTTTGAACCAGTTATTTTATCTCTGGCTATGTCAGTGGGATCTCCCATGTATACTGACTCTTTTTAAGAATTCAAGAGGTCCGTGAGGTAAACCTTTTGTCGTGGTTTTGCCCCAGCCGAGAGCAGTGCACCAGGCAGCTGCTTGTTCTTTAAAAGGAAAGGGGGTTTGGTGGGGGGGGCAAGGATGTTGAGGAAGGGAGAGAGGGAAGAAAAAGGGAAAAAAACCCCAAAGCAACAAGGAAGCAAAACCTGGCAGGTTGGGATAAGGAAAGCAACCTGATCTAGTTGAAGATATCCCTGCTCAATGCAGTGGTAGTGGACAAGATGGCCTTTAAAGGTCCCTTCCAACACAAACTGTTCTGTAGTTCTATGATGCTGTGTCATGGTTTTACCCCAGCCGAGAGCACCAGGAAGTCGATTTTTCTTTAAAAGGCGGAAGGGGGGCGGGTGGGGTAGGGGGGGTGGGGGATGTGGTGGAGTGTGGGGGGTGTGTGTGAACATGGCATGGGGGGGCAAAGGGAAGGGTGGGGTGGAGTGGGGTAGTTGAGGTATGGGGAGAAGGAAGGAGAAGGGAAAAACACCTCGTGGATTGGGATAAGGAGAGTTTCCTGGGCTAGCAGAAAGATAGATCTAACAATGATAACAGGACTTCATAGCAAAATACATGGAACTGGCGACACACAAAGCGGTGTCTCACCGAGCCGCGCAGCTCAGGCCGCACCTCCCGCCACCGGGCCGTCCCCAAACCCGCGCGTCCTGCAGCTGCCTCCTCCTCCCCCACCAACCTCCCTTTACGCTGAGCATGCCCTAATTGGCATGGAATACCCCCTCTGGCCAGGTCGGGTCACCTGTCCTGGCCGCGTCCCCTCCCTTCTCCTTAGCGGGGCAAGAGGAACGGCTGAAAAGCCCCTGACTGCTTGGCAAGACCTAGAAACACTCGTGTGCGATCAGCACTGCTCCCATCCCAACTCCTGAACAAGGCATTCCTTCTGCTGCTGGAAAAGAAATGAACTAGCTGAAACCAGGGCACCTTTTAATAAAAGACGGACTTGTTCTTCTCAATTATTATGTGTTCATTATTTAATATTCTTTGGAATACTTTCCATCAGTCTCCCCTGTTGGCAGTTTTGTCTTCTAAGCAACCTCTACAAATGCCAAGAAGGGAAATAAACATTCAGAAAGAGTGAAACAAGAGTCTGGGCACTGACGTGCTACAAAACAGAAAGCAGGATATGTAACGAGTGTGATGTGCTTCAGCATTTCTATCATAGGAAGCTGTAGGATGTGTTATAATTATAAAAACACACTTATACTCTACGCTTGCTTCCTGTATCCTCTTCAAATAATAAGCCTTAGATAAATAGACTTCAGACATATACTGATACTAGAATGTGCTATTTTTTACAACCCTTTGAGGAAGGAGTGGAAAAAAAAAACCTCTTTTTTAAAAATGTGTGCTTCTCTTGAAATAGGGCAGTGAAGTAGCATGCCACCAAGACTACAAAACACACCCAAACCAAAGCTTCATATGTCAACATTTGTGCTTAAATAGTCACAAAAGAAGTGCAATCTAAATCATAGGTCCTTCTTAGAATGACACTAGTTTATTTTGGGTAGTTATTTAGTGAGGATAATATTTCACACTGCATTATAAGCTATAGTAACTCCTTCTGAAAAATAAGCAGTAAATGTTCACTTAAAATTAACTATTATTTGAGGACTAGTGAGGAAATATTTAATGCAATCACAGAATGGTTTAGGTTGGAAGGGACCTCAAAGCCCATCCAGTTCCAACCCCCTGCCATGGGCAGGGACACCCCCCACTAGCCCAGATTGCCCAAAGTTCCATTCAACCTGGCCTTGAAATGGCTGTCATCCTTACTTTCACTGAAATGCATTAAAGGTAATCATAAAAAAATGATAGGGTAGTACATCACAAACATTTAAACTTAAGATTCAGCTCTCCCTAACACTCTAAGTATTCACGTATACAGAGAGGAATCATCACAGAATGATGGAATGGTTTGGGGCAGCAGGATATTAAAGATCCTTTTACTCCACCCCCTGCCATGGGCAGGGACAACCTCCATTAGCCCAGGCTGCCCAAAGCCCCATCCAACCTGGCCTTCAACCCTGCCAGGGATCCAGGGGCAGCCATAGCTTCTCTGGGCACCCTGTGCCAGGGCCTCAACACCCTCATGGAGAAGGATTTATTCCTAATATCTGATCTGTATCTATTGTCTTCTAGTTTAAGCCCATTCCCCCTTGTGCTGTCACTTCATGCCTTTGTAAACAGTCCTTTTCCAACTTTCTTGTTGGCCCCTTTCCACAGACATAATATGAAACCAGATAGCAATGCATAAAAAAATAGAAAAAAATCTCCCATAGCTTCTTGGGAACTGACTTTTAAGAGCAGGGTAGGAGAAAGATGCTAATAGCAGTTGGGAGAATTTCAGAGACATCATAGTGCTTGCCTCAAAAAACCAGTTGCAGACTTAAATTCAAAGCCTTTTGGACTGGAAAATGACATGTGAAAGCACAATAAATAAATTACACATAAGACGAGAAAGAAACATGTATTTATTAACTACTCATCTAGGCAACGACTTATTTCAGCAACTCTGAAGTTTAAAAGTTCAAAAATAACATCAAATATGGGCAAACATGATCAGGGCTTTTTATAAGAAAGAAGGATATTAAAATAAGAATATTAAAAATAAAACTAAATAAACAATATATAGTCAGTAATATCTAATATTTCCAATTGTCTGTGAAATGAAAAAGAGGGCTATATGAATTTTATCTCTCTGACTTTGGAAAGTAAACTGCTAAAACACACTGAAGAAGTAGGATACTTCAAGATTAAAATATTCCAGAAAAATAGAGCCTAGTTAGCTTCTCAAGTAATTGATAGAGATGAGTGTTGATAAAGTATATCTACATTTTGCTGATGCAGTTATTTTAGGTCCTCATGACATATTTGTCTAAGTTTTTATTCAAATTGAACTACAACAACAGCAAAAAAAGGAGTTCATTAAATGGTTTAAGAACTGTTTCATTGGTGAATCTGGGATGTTACTAAGGGGGCATCAAACATCTCTGACCAAAACTAGTCCTAGTACATTTACACACAAATTAGCTCATGGTCCAGTACTACTGCATTCTGCAGAGGATGAGAATTTCTTTTATTAACTATGGCAGATCAATGAAGGGGGTCAGACTAGGGAGAGATGATTTGTCTGATACTTCTGGAAGAAGAATTCTAACCACTTATGGGATTTTTTTAAGACATGCTAAAAGATAATAGAAAAATAGGCATTAGTCTCTGCAAAGCACTGAATTGTCACAGATAAACCACAACAAAAGCAAATTACATACTTTGGTTATTAAAAAAAGGTCATGTATATTCCCTGAATGAAGAAAAAGAGAATTTTTTTATGGAGTTTGGGTAATGACACTATCACTCCACAGTGCTGAAATTTTAAAATTTTACCTGCACAACATAAAATACGATGGGCTACACAATTGCTTATGAAACACACGACTGTAAGACCCTGTGATTCAGTCATGTATTGACACTTCCTAGTTTCTGTCCCTAGAATAAATTCAGATTGTTTGAAAACCATGTTGTTCATTCTAACTCAAATGTTTTAGGCTCAGTTTGATTTAAAACGGTGACCTATTACATGTCATAAGCTACACTAATTAATCTAGTGATCCATTCTGGCCTCATATGCTATGAGCTATTAAATATTCTAGGTGACTAAAAAATAATTAACATTAACAATGCACGTCACTAAAAGGTTCAACAAAACATTGAAATCCCAGTTTCAGTTTGTTCTAACTGCTGTAGGAGCTGTCTGTAACACTTAAAGAAAGCAATATGAAGTCTGATAGAAGCAGAAAACGAAACCTGCCAGATATAAACTATTTCATACATTCAATTTGCTCCTATAATTTACTCCCAGTTGGGGAGCATATGAACTGTGTGGAATGCATTTTAAACTGAAAAGCGAAGTTATCTTCAACAGCAAGACTCTGGATGGAATGAAATACACAGGACAGGGGAAGAAGTGACTCTTCTATGACTTCATATGCTATTCATTCAAATTTTGGAGAAAAATGTGGGTATTTGATTATGAGAACAAGATAGATGCTGATAGAAGATATGTGAATATAGGTTCCAACCCCTCAATAAAAAAATTACAAGGGAAACGAAAGATCAACAATGAGAGGTACAACACTTCAGCAGCTGCACATTGACAGTACAGCTTGATCATGACTGCCTTTCAGCAGAACTAGCTAAGGATTAAGTGGATTTTAAAGTTTTTTTAGGGGGGAAGTTATTTCAATCACAGCTTAATGTTTAATTGAATATTGAGACTTTGAAAGCATTTTGATAAATGCGATTTTGATTTATTTTTTTCCATCAGCATTGTCTTTGGCAAATAAATAAATAAATGCATCTTAAGAAATGTAAAGATTTTGCTACCTCTCATTACAACCACAGGTTTCAATCTGAAATTCCATTTCCAAGTTTTTTTGAATGGAAGATGAAACATTATCCACAGAACACAAAGAGGAATCTAGGAAAATTACCCCTTTTTTCTCTATGTGTATAATTTACCTTGTTAATATTTCAGTCCATATAAAAACATTAGGGTTTTTCTAGGACATTCAAGTATTGCAGGAATTTCTTAGGGAAGTTGGATTATAACAGGATCTGTAAGTATGATCAAATATATAAGCAATGAAGTAAAATTCATAGAATCATAGAATCACCTGGGTTGGAAGAAACCCTTAAGATCATCGAGTCCAACCACAGTGTAACCCTGACTAGCCCACCTCTAGATCATGTCCTTAAGCACTTAATCTACATGCCTTTTAAATACCTCCAGGGATGATGACTCCACCACCTCCCTGGGCAGCCTATTCCAAAGGCTGACAACTCTTTCAGTAAAGAAATTTTTCCTGATATCTAACCTAAATCTCCGCTGGTGTGATTTTAAGCCATTTCCTCTTATCCTATCACTTCTCACTTGAGAGAAAAGACCAAGCCCAACATCTCTGCAACATCTTGCAGGTAGTTTTAGAGGGTGATAAGGTCTCCCCTCAGCCTCCTTTTCTCCAGCTTAAAAAGCCCCAGCTCTCTCAGCTCTTCTTCACAGGACTTGTGCTCAGGACCCTTCCCCAGCTTCCATGCCCGCCTCTGGATGTGCTGCACCATCCTGTCCTTCTTGTATTGAGGGGCCCAAAACTGAACACAGTACTCAAGATGCAGCCTCACCAGAGCTGAGTACAACGCAATTATCACTTCCCTACTGTTACTGGTCACACTATTCCTGATACAGACCAGGATGCCATTGGCCTTCTTGGCCGCACTGCCAGTTCAAGTTCAGCTGTCAGCCAACTAACACCTCAGGTCCTTTTCCTGCAGGGAACTCTCCAGCCACTCAGCCACACTCCTGTAACATTGCCTAGGGTTATTGTCACCAAACTGTAGGACCTGGCACTCAGTCTTGTTGAGCCATAAAATTGGCTTCTGCCCATTGGCCCAGCCTGTGCAGGTCCCTCTGCAGGGCCATCTTACCTTCCAGCAGATCGACACTCCCACACAATTTGGTGTCTGCAAACTTACTGAGGGTGCACTCAATCCCCTTGTCCAGGTCATTGAAGACCTTAAACAGGGCTGGCATCAGCACTGAGCCCTGACCTGCAGCCAGCCAGATTTAGCTCCATTCACCATGACTCTCTGGCCCTAGTCATCCAGGCAGTTTTTAACCCAGTGAAGAGCATACCTATCTATTCCATGAGCAACTAGTTTCTCTAGGAGGATGGCTGTGGGAGACAGCATTGAAAGATTTACTAAAGTCCAGGTAGACAATATTTACAACCTTCCCTTCATCCACTGAGTCTATATTATATCCTATCCCCATAACAAAAAACTAACATTTGTCATATAATTTAGTTTCCACTCATCTTAAATATTTCAAATTTTGTTCAAGGCAAAAATTAAAATAGATAAACATATTCATTGTAAAAAGATATATAGTATAAATTGTAAATTAAATTTTCGTATAATGAAAGTAATCTGAAAATAACAGATTAACAAGACTAACTGTATCTCAGGTTGGTTGGTTTTTTTGAAAGTCTGGGTTTTCCCACTGAAGCTTCAGTAAGAATTTAATTCCACCAATTCAGCATCTTGTGATAGAAATTATTTTCTTTCAGTAAAACTGAATTCTAGCCTCAAAGTCAACCTAAAATGAAATTTCAAAGGATATTTAAGGAAGTTACACTCATCCATCCAGATCCTCTTAATTTTAATTTTCTTAGGTTGGGAAATTTATCATTTAGTGTGCTGCTTTGAAAATCAAAGTAAGAAATCATTTTACAGGTGGAGGTAAAGAGAAAGAGCAATCAGAGAAACAATCAGAAATGAAGAACATACAACATATTCTCAAACAGAAACCACACACAAAAGTCCCTATTTATTAATTTTCTATGAAGAATAAGCCATTTGATTTTTGCTGTACGTTCTACAAATTGTTTCAACTGTAAAATGCAATTTTAGTTTCATTATTGTAAATGGTCTGTACAGTCTCCTAAACAATGGCCGTGTTACAAATAATACGTATTATTTATCATGGGGAAATTTCAGGCAGTAAAAGCAGATATTGTTTTGAAACTGGTCATCATTGTTCAGCCATGAAAAACACAGATGGAAATTAAGAGTCACAGAAATGGATGAGGAGAACAAAGAGTTTCTGATTTTCATTATGTACATGTAGGAAAAATAATAGCTGCTTTGTTCATTTGTTGAAAAATTTTTTGAGAAAGGTTTTGCACATAAGCTGCTTTACTTTTAAGGTGAAACAGTTCAGGGTTTTGAAACAACTATATTCATCACCTTAACAATTTTTAATGATTTCCATAAGACTGAAAAAAGACCAATCAAACAAACAAACAAAAAAATCCAAAACACCAAACAAACAAATCTGAATTTCAGAACAAAACAGATGTTGCTTTAATTTAAACAGCTTTTTTCACTAAAACAATCAATATACCTTGTGAAGGGAGGGAGGTCTGTAATGTTTAACAGTGTGGGCATACGCAACATATGGATGAACTATGCTACATCTGCTGAACAGATGCAGCAATGGGATAATTCTGAAATCCAACAGTAGTCAAGCTTAAGACGCCTTATTCAATTCAGTCCATGTTCCCTTGGGGATATGAATGTTATTCATTGACATGATGTGTAACTAAGGGGAGGCATAAAGTTTTACCTTTCTGTCATTCTTAATAATTTTCCCCTGCACCTAAAACGTAGTGTTTTGCTTGTTTGGGTTTTTTTTTCATCTTTGACAAAGGCTTATTTAACACTGGAAACAAAATGGAATGACACAGGGTCAAACATAAAATGAGTGCTGAACTGCAAAACCAAACAGTTGTGTTTGCTTGTCTTGTTAAAGAGCCTTGGAGATGTACCTCCAGGCAGAACCAGATAGAAACCTCTGATGTCTGCAGTCACACAACCAAAATCACTTAGAAGTAAGATCGCATTTTTAGGCAGCGTATACCTGCCCAAATCCATTAAGAGAAACAATCTACAGCAACTAGAAGGGAAAAAATAAACCCAACCCCCACAAAAAAAAAACCCAACAAAAAAAACCCCAAAACCATAACACAGGGATAAAATAACTGTCAATTTCAAGTTAAATGGATGGAAGAAAAAAAAAGAAATAGTGTTTCTTCGTGTCAGGCTCTCCAGAATGACTGAACATCATTCATTATTTTCTAGGCCAGAACAATTTAAAAATCGCTTGTCTAATACTGCATAACTGTAAAATCAAGATTTTTTGAATGTGAGAAGGCTGAATAAAGGGCTTAGACCCTTTAAAGGGTTTATTTATGTAGTACTAGCACAGCCAGAACTTGATATCCAAGGTTGTTTACACTCAAAACGAGGTTTACGGGGACCCACCTGCAGTAATGATAGGAACTGTAGATGGCCAGCCAATCTGTAGAACAGAAATAAAGGTGGTGAGGAAAGTGGAAGCTATTATTTCCTCAGTACCATCTAGCATTCTTATGTTGCAGTTTCTTCCAGTTGAGCCTGGTCTCTCACATTTGCATTAAGAATTATGCCTCTACGGTAGTATTTCTTTTCACTAAAATTGATTAAGCACATCATATTAAAACAAACGCAGTCAGTTAGCCTATTAAGACAAATGCCATCAGTTTGCTTAAAAATCCTGTGTAGGAGAAACGACAGCAGTTGTCAAGAATCTGCATGTAAAGCAGCCAGCATCACTCACAGAACAATATCGCTCACAGCTACATTGCCATTACGTGTGGTTGCTTTATAAAGCATCTTGATAACTTGTTTGACAGCAAGAGCAACTTACTTTGCCACCTCAGTAGTCCTTTTTTCTAAAATACCATTCTGTACCTAAAAATTAATTTAAAATTAAATTACTTAAGTACTTGACCCTCTGCGGGCTCAGATGTTATCTCCAGTAGTGTATTATTCAGAAGCAGCAAGTTTTTTCAGTACGTTTGGATTTATCTTTTTTTTTTACTAACAGGGGTAAGAGAAGCTTAGCTGATGGTGCTATACTCAAATGATGGGGTTCAGCATTCAGCGGCACTCATTTTCTAGCAGATCTTCACTGTAACTTGACAGTTTGATAAAACAGATCGTTTGCTCCACAAAAACACTCAGCTTCCTGATTGCCCAGAATATGGGATACTACAATGCAGAAGCAGTGATAACCATCGCTGGCTCTTTGCTTGTGAGAATTACCTAGTGCACATCTCAGAATAAAACTTACATAAGTTTCTGTAAAAAAAAAAAGGTTTTATCCTCCCCAGCTAATTTAAGAACTAGCTGATATAATCACAGAATCACAGAAAGTTAGGGGTTGGAAGGGACCTCAAAAGATTATCTAGTCCAATCCCCCTGCCAGAGCAGGATCATCCAGATGAAATCCCACAGGAACACATCCAGGCAGGTTTTGAATGTCTCTGGAGAAGTAGACTGCACAGCCTCTCTGGGCAGCCTGTTCCAGGACTCTGTCACCGTCACAGTCAAAAAGTTTCTCTTTATTTTCAGATCAAACCTCCTATGCTCCAGCTTGCACCCATTGCCTCTTGTCCTATCACTGGCCATCACTGAGAAAAGCCCAGCTCCATCTTTCTGACTCTCACCCTTTACATATTTATAGACATTAATGAGGTCACCCCTCAGCCTCCTCCAGGCTAAAGAGACCCAGCTCCCTCAGCCTGTCCTCATAAGGAAGATGTTCCACTCCCTTAATCATCAACTTCAGCATGTTAAATTATTTTAGGAGAGAGATAATTACCATGTATGCTGTTGGGTAAAAGATGTTCTGGCCTGCTGGAGAATCTAGTTGTTCAGCCTAAAGAGCTGTTTTTCTGATTCAGTGAGCTGTTCTGTTCTTTCTCTTTTACTTTGTTTACCTGGTTTAGCCCCAAGTAAAGCTAAGACTAGCCTCATACTTCAAATAAAAGTCATCAGTGACTTCCAACTTTAGCTAACTTGCATCTGTAGACCCAATGGCAGATGAAAGTCATCAGAGCTGAGCAATAGGCTGGCACACAGGCAGAGACAGGAGTTTGTTCTCACCTGACTGGCTGCATCTGCTGATTCACCACCCTGCTCCAGCTGACTGATTCTGACAGAATCCCAAACAGCTTTTTACATCTCAGATGAAAATGTGTCATAACAGATCATGCACAACCTGATTTAAAATAATTCAGGTTTTTTATTTCATTTTTTAGTACCTGGTGTAAGCAATAATTTAATACTCCCAGACATGAGAGAGATGTGTTAAACTTACTTTATTGAATTTTTTTGCTTTCATATGTGTCTCTCTGTGTTTGTGTATTGGAGTGGCAGAAGGATCCAGAAAGATTTATAGACTTTATTTTCTGATAAATCTTACAAAGGAAAAGGTCAGAATTTTCAGCAGCCCAGAACCTAAAAAAACCCAACAGAGACAGCTCTCTCTTAAAAGTAATAAAATATAATATTGTTTTAATTAGTATCTCCTACTATTCTGTTCTTTTTTAACTTCCTCCCCACCCCCTCGTCCCCATCATATTGATTAATTTTAACTTTATGGAATAGTTTTAATATTCATGTAGCCTTGGTTCAGAAAGGTATACAGACTTCCTTATCTCAGGAAGAACTCAGACTATTTTAATTGTTTTTATTTTCCATTATGAAAAGTTAGTTTGGAAAGGTCATACATTACTTTTGCATTTTAAAAAATTCTCAGAAAAAAATTAAAAGGGAAAGAAAAGTTCTACAGCATCAAGATGGTAAAGAGCAGCCAAGAAGCAAAAAAAAGACAAAGGAAAAAGTTCTACCCACTAAATGAAATTAATTTAAAGAAAAAAAGAAAAAACAAAACAAAACAAAACAAAACCCTCCCATAGATTTTTTTTCCTAATTACAGATGATTTCTATAGTATCTTATCCAGTTGAATTCTTTCTATCAAAAATAGCAGATTAGGAAGATACGAGAAAGAGAGATGAAGTTTCAATTTCACTTGAAATCTATCTGTAAAATCTATAGCACTGTTATTAAAGCAGGAACTAAACAGCAAGATAAACTAGCATGCAGGTCTGCCTACAGCTGTACAACTTAACTTCTTGGTGGATAATTTACATCAGATTTAGACAGGCAATCCATGTTTATTAGTTCAAATAAACCCAGAATTAATCAGAAAGCAATACAGGAAATGAAAACACAAGGGAAACAAAAAATAACTGGAAAGATTGAATGCAGATTGAGGAAAATAAAACAAAAAAAGAAAAAAAAAAAAGCCAAAAAATAATAGATAAAAGCTGATTAAGAAAACAAAGAAGAAATAAGAAATAAAATGTATATTAACATTTAAAGGAATTTAAATGTTGTTTACTAAGGCATTCTCTTTATTTACAATTCATATAGGAAACACCTACACCACAAATTAGTTATGGTTGGTTTTACTACATTAAGCAATGTATTCCACAACATTTGTTGCAAGAAAAACATGTGGATGTTACTACAACACTGATCAGGCAAATTTTACCTCACATTTCTTCCAGCAGTGTTTAAAAATTAACACCAAATACTGAACAGATATCCTTCTGTTGAACTTCCCCTGCCTTGGTCTGCATGGACCCTTTTTCCACATAAAATACACGCCGGATTCCTATAGAGAATCTACGAATTAATTAATTTTGGATCAAAATATCACTAGGATTCTTCCCCACCCCCTTAATATCAGTTCACCATTTTTATAAGGAACAGTCTAGATCTCTGTGATTTCTAAGAGCTTGGGATAATTTACAACTGTCTCTACTGACACTTTTACTCCTATAGTTGCATTTTGTAACACAGTTTTATAGTTTATCTCATGCTTTCTTGGATTACAAACCTTTAATTGTTCAGGGGACTTGTGAAAAGAGGAGGTAAATTAAACACCAAAGAGATACCAAATATTATTGTTATGCACAGTTACAAAATAAGTTCAGTAGCCAGCTATTCAAGACCCGTCTGGATGCCTATCTCAGTGAAATGTCCTAGGGAGCCTGCTTTGGCAGGGGGTTGGACCCGATGATCTCTCGAGGTCCCTTCCAACCCCTACAATTCTATGATTCTATGATCTTTTTTAATTCCTATTTCTCCTATTTCTGGAAACAAAGACCCAAACAAAGACAACAAATACTAGAACTGGTCATAAAGAGACAGGATCTAGAAACCATACAGGCAAAAAAAAAATCCAGACATTCCTGTTGTTTGCACCTATGAAATAAATCAATAGGTAGAACAGTATATTTTGATATATTTTTGTCTAGCAATTCTTTGATGGGTAATAAAAGCAATTCCGGCCTGATAACTGAGATGGAAAATGGTTCTTCCATACTCTCCATCTCCCTATAAAATTGCCAACTTTCTAGGAAAGGATGGGATGCAATGGAAACTCACATTTTAGATTGTAGAATTTTTGATTGGAAATGTGCATAAGTGCATGTGCAAATAACACAGCAGAGGTTGAAGAGAACAATGCAGACAACAATTAGGAGTAATTGGAGTACACAGGAGTACTGTGCAAACCAAGAAAAGTCTACATTACCCATTATCAAGAAAATGCTCACAAAATTTTAAGATAACACAAAACATTTACTTGTTAGGTGATGGAAAACAGAAATACATGGTTATAATATTGTAAATTAAGTTTTAACTTTCCCTTTAGCTGTCCTTTTCATTACAAGTTGAAACAAGCTAGTACAAGGCAGAGTAAACTTTGCTGTGCTTTGGTGCCACTGCAGGACATTATTAAGGCATAAAGATTTTAGTGGATTTATGAAGTTTTATTTGGAACAAGTTACCTTGGTTGCTAAAGAAAGACCCACTACTGCTGGCCAGCTTCTTTGTGTCTTCATAGGCAATACTGGTCCTGGTGTACCACTGAAGAGCAGGTGAACAACAAACAGAAAAACAATGTTAAACTCCATTGAGTGTTATCATGGGAGGAATGTCAGGGAAAAGTTAAGGCAGCCATCTTCTGTTAGACAAAAGACTGTATTTTGATCCTTTCACGTGCAGTGCTGCCCAGTCTGTAGGCAATGAGAACTTCATATTGCTTCTTCTCATCTATTAGCTGGCTACTTCCTGCTGCACCTTCCCATCTATTAATCTGGTATACCAATGGAGAGAGAATATATATTAACCATATATCTTCTCTGAGCAAAGAAGGAGTTTATTGCTTCAGCAATCTTACTTCAGTAACTTCAGCAAGCTTACTTCAATAAGCTTCCTCATTCTCAGCTCTGGCTGAAAAGCTGAAAGCCTTTCAAAATCTGAGTATGAAGTTTTGTTCTGTAGAAACCAAAGAACTGTGTGGGCAATAGTGAGAAGAGACAGAAATGTGCTTACTATCTTTCTGTGATACAGGGTGGAAACAGAGCCCTACATGTTGAAAGATCTCCTAGATCCATTGGTTTGAGTACCACTGAGCCTGTGGATTTTCCCAATCCCAGATAAAACATCATTTTTAGAACCTGAAAAACATACAAAAATAGTATTTTTATTCTCTCCGTATCGACACTCACTTCTCATCTGCATTTTTAAATCATGAAACTACATTATTATGTCCTGAAAGGTATTTTTCCTTCCATTGAATTGTCTGTGCTAATTTTGTGTGCTGCCCAGTATTTTATGCACATTATCTAGGTAACACACACCGCATAAAGTTGCTCTGGGTTTTTTTTTTTTTTCAGTAAATTGCAGACCTTGCCATGAATTAACCAATAAATTGTATGAAATAGTATTCTGCTTCTCAGCTTGGATTAAATACCAGCTGCTTTGACCAAATATGTAAAAAAAATCTATTACTTTCTAATGAACATAATGTTCTACAATCAATTGATTTGTATTGCGTAGGGAATTACAATCTTAATCATTGTTGCTGCAAATGATATATTCTACTACAGCGTCAGCCAGAACTCAGAGATAAGAGGCTTTAAGAGTTTAATTAGAAAGGGGTTTAGACTTAAAGATTTGTAAAGAAGATTAATACTAGTGGGCTTGAATGTTACGTGTGATCTCTGATGCCAGCTCCTGCTTTGAGGAAAATGTTTGTTTTCTAATTAAACCCCACAGTACTAAAAATGCTTTGAAGGGACCAGTGCAGCCATTCTTATTCTCCAGCTGTAGTGGCAATCAAAATATTGGCACTAATCTCCATCTCTGCACTCAGAGGTACTGAGAAAAACAACTGAGATTTGCAGCACTTATCCATTGAAATTTCCCACAGAACTAGAGCTGTCTGTCAGTTACAGTAATCACTATGATCCTAACATTATCATTACATATGTGAGCCTTCCCCGAAAGAGAACCATGTGTGTCAGAAGTTTTTGATTTAACTGAAAAAAAAATTCCGGTGTTTCCTATAGATTATTGAAGATGAATAAATGTTGTGATGACGTTATCATGGGAACTGCTGTGAAACAGTAAAAACATGCCATTAGGAAAAGCATGCAAATCATATGAGGAGCAGCTGAGGCACCTGGGGTTGTTTAGACTGGAGAAGAGGAGGCTGAGGGGAGACCTTATCACTGCCTGCAATTACCTGAAAGGAGGCTGTAGAGAGGTGGGTGTTGGTCTCTTCATCCAAGTGACAGGTCTTAGGACAAGGGGCAATGGACTCAAGCTGCACCAGGGCAGGTTTGATTAAGCCTTAGAAAAAAAATTCTTCACTGAAAGTGTTATTGGGCACTGGAACAGGCTGCCCAGGGTCCTGGCTGAGTTACTGACCCTGGATGTAAAAGACATATCCCTGGTGAGGTGCTCAGGGATATGGTTTAGTAGAGGACAGGTATGATTGGACTCAATGATCTCAAATCTAGTGATTCCATGATTCTGAAATTAATGAAATACAAATTTGTGACTCGTGAGCTTAATCAAAAGCTCACTGGAAAGAAACAGATATCTTGTGCACTGCACCATCAGAGTAGCAGTCTTCAGCCAAATGCACTATTGTATGTAACAAGGAGGCACGTAGAATCCTACCCACGGCTCACATCTAGAACAGTAATTGTACATGCAAGTTAAAGCTACTGAAGAGCAAATACATGCTTTCTGAGGCAGGAATTGTGAGATCCAATCTGAGCAGGAGAACTGGGAGGGACCACAGAGACCCAGTTTAACGCATCTGCAGATTAATTTTCTACCTGCATTGTGCTTATGTAGTAGAGAAGACAGTACTACAATAAGTTCAAGTTCTACTCTTGGAGTCTTCTCATACGGAGAGTGGTTATGGCATATATACCTTGTTCACACTAGACATTAAATAGAAATTTTTAACAGATGTCTTCCTGGCACTGTGAATGCTGCAAGTGTTATAATAATCTTGGCAGATAAACAGTCCTAGTCAGATGTCAAGGAAGAAGTCCTGTTTAAATAAACAGAACTTTTTTATGCCACGGTGTACTCCAGATATTGTAACATAGTATGCTAAATGTCTGTTCTGAAAGGAACAAGATGGTGAAGGTTTTGGTGATGTAAAATGGTACGTCTTACCTATGAAAACTGTTAACTTTATTTCTAGGAAGTATAGACAGCCAGGGAAAAAGCAACAACTCACAAGGAATATATGTCTTCTCTACCTAGCGCAGCTGATATCAACATTGTTAAGAGGAAAAAAAAGGGGGTGTGGGAGAGAAGAGAAAATAAAAGGAGAAAAAATAACAGAGAGGAAAGGAAAAAAAACCACAAAACAAAAGACCCAAACAAAAATCCCCAACCATCCCAGTCCTGTTTCTGTGTAAAAAGAAAAATAACTTAATACTAGTCAAAGACTTAAGTAGTAAGTTACTTCTGTAAGAAAGGAAATAAATAAAGAAAAAATAAAGAAAGGAAGCAGAAAAGGAACAATATTTGTCAGATGAAACCTTAGGAGCTTACTGTAATTTTCTTCCCCTCTTACCCATGTACCTTACAAGTACAGCCAGCAAAGATATGAAGAATACATTTGTTGTCTCCTCAGGTGACTAAATGTTCATAAATGAGTAAAAGAGCAGAAGAAAGGTGAAGAGTCTAGATCTCAAGATCACCAAGAGTATTTCTCTTAAAAAACAAAAAGAATAGCAAAACAGATGCTGAAAGCATCATTCTCTGCAATGAATAAATGCTAATTCATACCGTGTAGTTTTATATCTGCATTGGATATTTGATCTTAGCCTGAATTCAGGTCTTGCCTCAAAAGACATCCCCATTCACTACTGTTTTATCCAAATTAGTGTAGTGAGATGGTTGTTCCAGACAAAGCAGGGGAAAGAAGGATGGGGGAAGCAGGAAGCTGAAGAAGGGAGAGAGGAAGTGGAAGAAGGTGTGGGCAATGGTAGGGGGAGGAGATGGGGAAAGAATAATGGGGGAGAAGGGGGAAAAGAGGTGAAGAAGGAGAGAAAAATGAGAGGAGAAAACTGTGGAAAGGGGAGAAAAAGGGGATAGGAGAAGAAAGGAAAGTGAGCAAGAAAAAATGAGGAAAAAAGGGGAGGGGCGGGAAAAAGAGGGTGGAAAAGGAAGAAAAAGAGGGAAGAAAGGGAGAGAAAATGGGGGGAGGGGGGCAAAAGAGGGAAGAAAAGGAGGGAAGAGAGGGGAAAGGGGGAAAAGAAGTGGGGAAAAGAGGGGAAAAAAAGGGGGGAAATAAGAGGTGGGAGAGAGGAAAAGGGTGTGGGGCTCAAAAAGGAGAGGAAGAGAAAAAAGAAAACCAGAAGAGCATGTTGGAAACATGCACTGAATTTATTACAGACCCAGAAATAAAAGGTTATTTCCTGCTATTCAAGATAATCTGAAATATCTGGAAAGTGGGGAAGATGAGAAAGAGCATGAAAGGTAACTCTGAGTAATTCAAACAACCAACATATCCCCACAGATTTGTTTCTTACTGTAACAACATGTAACTGTAAGATTTATTCCCAGTCTAGGAGCAGTATAGGATGCTCAGTTCTGATACTCTCTGCTTCTCCCTGATTTGCCAGGCATGTCACATTTGGCTGATTCCCCACTGAGTTACAATTTAACCTAACATCCTAAGGCAACCCTGCACTGAGTAAAAAGATATCCTTGGTTGTGTTCTATTTCTAGTTAATTTAGTGCTGAAAGATGGGAAAGTAGAAACCTGTTACTGTATAGAAGAGGAAAGGCAGAGAGACAGAAAAATGTCAAGACTGTGTGAGAATGAAGATGGAAGAAATTAATCATGGAAGAAATTAATCACAGAAGAAATTACTTATGATTATTTTTATATAAAAGCTAAGAATTAATTACCACTAGAATAAGTAGCACCAAAATTTATAGAACGTTTATAAAGTATGTTAAGCATGTATGTTGGAAACAAATAAATGGGATGAATTTCAGAAGACTGGTTTTTGGTGCCTGGTACATATCTACTCATTTTACTACACAGAGGACTATAAAATCATTCAGTCTGGTTATACTCTGACTCTTAAAATGATGGTTTTGGTACACATCTTTTTCCATACCTATGAACATTAACTGAGGTATTAACTGCCCTTGAATCATCATAAATTAGATGTTTTAAGGATGTATCTTGTGGATTTTTAAAAAGTGACTAACTTTCAGGTGTGCATTATTGTTTTTATTTTTGAACTTAAAAACACACAGGTGAAAGGAAACATCTTTTAGAAGAATTCTGAAAACCAACAAATTACACTGTCAACCTTGCAATTAATAATAAGAAAAAAAGAGACCCAACAAACAAACCAAACCTAAATGAATAGAGTAACACATTCAAAATTTCTTGGATCTTATAGAGTGGTTATGTAACTACCAGTAACAATGTTTAGACACAATAAAATGGCTTTTTATATTTGGATTTCTGTACATTTGATACTTTCAAATAGGCCTTAGGTGACTGTGGTGTGTTGACCCTGGCTAGGGCCAGGTGCCTCCCCAGGCTGCTCTATCCCTGCCCTCCTCAGCTGGGCAGGGGAGAGAAAATATCATAAAAGGTTTGTGGGTCAGGATAAGGATAGGGAGAGAACACTCACCAATTACCATAATGGAGCAAACAGACTCAACTAGGAACAAAATTAACCTAATGTATTACAGAGTGTGGTAATAAGAAATAAAACCAGAAGTCAAAACCCCTCTCACACCCCTCCCTTCTTCCCAGGTTCAACTTCACTCCCCATTTCTCTCCCTCCTCCCCAGCAGCACAAGGGGTCCCTCCACAACAGAACTTCTTCAGTGTGAGTCCTTCCCATAGGCTGCAGTTCTTCACCAACTGCCCCAGTGTGGGTCCCTTCCACAGGGTGCAGACCTTCAGGACAGACTGCTCCACGGGGTCACAATTCCCCCCAGTAAACCTGCTTTTGTTCCTCTTTCCCCAGACCCTGCCAGGAGCCTGCTCCAGCATGGTGTTCCCACCTGTTCAAAGTCTCCTTCATCTGTCTTCATGTGGAATCCACACTGGTATTCTTCCTTGGATTACTGCAGAAAGATTTTTCTTAGGTTTGTTCTAAGATCAGAGAAGACAGAGTTATGTTAATGGAGACAGCAGAAATTAGCTCTAGCACAAATTATTTCAGACATGTCTGAAGGCAAAGAGAAAGATTAGGCAGGGCCATGACAAATGCAATTAAACTTCCAGGTACAATACATGTCTTATTGAAAAGGCTGCCATGATTTTCAATAAGGATAAAAAGACACTTCCCTTGACCTCTGATCAGGTGGAATTCACACACATGTCACAAGGGTAAAGAAAACAGAAAATAAGAAAAGAAAGTAAGAGGGATGGATGATCTTTACCTAGAATTTCTTGGGCTCTTTTCTAATGATTCTCTACTCTCAACAAATTACCAGAACTGAACTCCATCATCTTTGCTTCTCCAGTCTTTGGCTGTAATATTTTTTTCCTTCAATTATTTACTGATTTATTTTCACTTACTTATATTCCATGTTAACTGGTATCAATTATAAGTTGCCTCAGAAAAAATGACGACTCCCTGGAGCTCATCAGTGAGGTTAACCTCTTGAGGTCATGCTTATCCTCCATGCCTCATAATTAAAGGCTAATACTGATAAACTCAGAACAGTTTTCACACAATAACATCTAAACCTTTACATAAACACTTAAAATTCTGAAAAACACCCATTTCACTGCACATGCAAAATTCACCATTGTGGGTTAGGTTTCTCAAAGCAATGGTGGATGCATGACAAATTTCACCTTAGCTTTGATTCATAAAAACAAATAAATCCCATCTCATGTATACTGTGGAACACAGGTCTTTCAGAATTTCACATAAACTACGCATTTGAAACCAAAACACAGGCAAGTGAAGGACATACATACACATGCTAAAAACTGCACGAAACTGACAAGTTCAAGGAATGTCATTATTATTTGTTTACCAAAAAAATTAAATAGCCCATCTCCTCCTCCATAAGTGAAATGTTAAGCATTTGAAGAATGTACCAGCATCATGAGCTTTACTTTCTGTTTCACTAACAGGATCATTTTTTTTAACCATGACCATGAATCCAATGGGACTATTACAAAATAACATATAAACAATGAAAAAGAAAGTAGATTGTACCAAATTATTGAATTCTGAAATTATGAGCAAAAGAATTCTAGAAATGCAATACAGAATTCGAATTAATTCTCTGCATTAATCATAACTGCGTGATTGTCACATGGCTGATTTCAGTTTACATATCTAAGTATTTACTAATCTAAATACTTACTTAGCATGACATTCTAAGGAAAAGATTTTCCTTAAATCTGGATTGTCCAGATTTCCATCATGTCTACGATATGCCTGCAGTTATTCATGCTCCAATTTATAGTATATAAAACAAAATTAATATTTTTCAGTAAGTCTGTAAGTTTTAAGGGTCTTGTTTCAGAAATCTTTAAACCACTTCAGATGTTGGTCATCTAGTCTAGTAATGAGTAAAGATAGACTCACAGAATGGTTAGGGCTAGAATGGATCTTAAAGATCAAGTCCCAACCCCCTGCCATGGGCAGGGGCACCTCTCACTAGACCAGGCTGCTCAAGGCCCCATCCAGCCCAGCCTTTAACACATCCAGGGAGGAGGCAGCCACCACCTCCCTGGGCAGCCTGTTCCAGCACCTCACCACCCTTGTGGTAAAGAATTTCTTCCTGATATTCAACCTAAATCTACCTCCTTCCAATTTAAAACCATTCAACTTAATCCTATCACTCTATGCCCTTCTAAAAAATTCCCTCCCCAGCTTTCTTGTAGGCCTCTTCAGGTACTGGAAGGCTGCTATAAGCCCTCCCCAGAGCCTTCTCTTCTCCAGGCTGAACAACACCAACTCTCTCAGCCTGTCTTCATAGGAGAGGTGCTCCAGCGCTCTAATCATATCTGTAGCCCTCCTCTGGACCCATTCCAACAGTTCCATGTCTTTCTCATCTTGGGGACTCCAGAGCTGGACCCAGCACTCCAGGTGGGGTCTCACAAGAGCAGAGGAGCAGAATCACCTCCCTTGACCTGCTGACCACGCTCCTTTTGATGCAGTCCGGGATACGGTTGGCCTTCTGGGCTGCAAGCACACATTGTTGGCTCATGTACAACTTCTCATCTGCCAGCACCTCCAAGTCCTTCTCTGAAGAGCCGGTCTCTAGAGCATCATGTCCTTCCTGTATTGATGATGAGGATTGCCCTGACCCAGGTGCAGGATCCCTGCACTTGTTCTTTTTGAGCCTCATATGGACTCATTTCTACAGTACGTCCACATTCCTCTGGATGGCATTCTGTCCTTCTGGTATGTCAAATGCACCACTCAGCTTGGTGTCATCTGCAAACTTACTGAGGGTGTGCTCAATTCCCTCATCATCAATGTAATTAATGAAGATTTTAAATCACAATGGTCCCAGTACAGAACCCCTGAGGGACACCACTTGTCACAGATCTCCATCTGGACGTGGAGCTATTGATGATCACTCTCATATATATATTCAAATATATTGAAGCACAACAGTTCTTTGCAGAGACATTATGTTACTTTCACTGTAAGAGAAATGTTATGGTAGGTGCAAAATTAAACATTTTTAATGCATGGAGAACCTCAGTGAATATCCTAATTTTCTAGACTTCCCAATCTGAGTACTTTTTGTATAATCAGAAGGATCTCATTTCCCCAGAATCCTATGGGAATGAATATACTTAAAATTTCTGTATTTACTAAGAACCATAAAATATTTTAGTGAAATTATTCAGCCACATACATATAAGTAAATAAATAAATAGAAAAATGCACCATCCTTGACATTGCAGAAGGTAAATAAATGCAATATATAATGTTGCCAAAAAAAAAAAAAGAAAAAAAAAATTCTGTATTTTGGAAGGAATGTTGCTAATGAAATATGACTGCTACAAAAAAAGTGAAATGCACAAATTGTCCTGTGTATGCAATAGATCAACTCACAGCCATAAAATATACATTTGTTTATATATAATTTAAATTTCAGTTAAACTGTATAATTCATCTCTGGAAATTATATATTCCAAATAATGTAACACCAGAGTATAACTTCCAGATAAGTGTTCTCAGAAACAGCAGCAAGCGCACAGTCATAAGACCAAGACCAATCTATTGCTATTAGATTCAATGTAATTAAGCTTGGCACAGCTGCTTAACAATATGCATGCTATAAAATAAAGAAGTAGGAAAAACAGCAGTGTGATACCACCAAACGTATGCTGTAAAAACCATGCTTCAGGAGCACTTCTGTTGTATTTGCAAAATGCTTTCGGTCCCCAGTGTAAAGAAGATATGGACTAATTGTTACACATTCAGCAACAGGCCACCAAAATGCTTGGGGAGTGGAGCACTTGCCTTGTGAGGAGAACTCCTTTGAACTGGAGGAAGAAAAAAGTCTGTGGGGAGCTCACATCAGCCTCCTAATGCATGTGAGAATACTCCTGAGAAAGCAGATGAATTTAATGATACAATTTCTTACTGAAAATACAGAAAGAAAAAAAAAAAAAGAAAAAAGCAACAAAAACCAACCAACCAAACGACGCTCTATGAGGATAATGGAAGTTGCTAAGACAGGTTTATTCAAGACTCTATTTGTCAAAGCTCACAGCAACTACATGTGAATTTAGTGTTGATCCTGCTCGGAGCAGGATTTTAGACTAAACAATTTTCTGAAATATATTCCATCCTGAAAAATTACATGTTTCACAGTACTGAGAAAAGTTGGGAAGAGAATGAGGAAGACTTAAAATTATTGTGTTATTCATATTTTTTAAATTCTGTGCTGTCTTCCACTAGTACTGATGACAGGCTTCCTATTTATGATGTATGGAGCAATTAAAGAAATTATGTCAAAACATCAGAGCCAGTGATTAACGGTTTTGTCAAAATACAGAGTTTGAAATATTGAGAAGCATGTGTAGTTGAATAAGGAAATACACTATATATTTATCTAGTAACTGATTATTATATTAATTAGAACTCATATTGCACTTAAATTGCACTCCCCACCTGGAGTATTGTGTCCAGTTCTGGGCTCCCTGGTATAAAAAGGACAGGGATCTCCTGGAGAGAGTCCAAAGAAGGGCTACGAAGATGATGAAGGGCCTGGAGCATCTCCCCTGTGAGGAAAGGCTGAGAAAATTGGGACTGTTCAGCCTTGAGAAGAGAAGACTAAGGGGGGACCTAATTAACGTTTATAATTATCTTAAGCAGGGGATGCAGGGGGAATCAGCCAGCCCCTTTTCAGTGGTCTGTGGAGACAGGACAAGGGGCAATGGCTGCAAGTTGGAGCACAGGAAGTTCTGCACCAACATGGGGAAGAACTTTTTCCCAGTGAGGGTGACAGAGCCCTGGGACAGGCTGCCCAGGGAGGTGGTGGAGTCTCCTTCTCTGGAGAGATTCAAGACCCGTCTGGATGCCTATCTGAGTGAAATGTCCTAGGGAGCTGCTTTGGCAGGGGGTTGGACCCGATGATCTCTGGAGGTCCCTTCCAACCCCAACAATTCTATGATTCTATGATTCTATTAAAGCCATAATCACAAGTGAGAAGTTAAGATAAGAATTAGAATAGCTTTACAGAAATATCAAGAAAACAGATCCTGAAATCTGTTCTTTCTAAATGGCTAGTATAAAAATAGCTTATCTATAAAGTTTATCTTTATAGATAAATTCACAAGATTGAGAATGGGCCTTGGTTTAGTTGGAAAGTAAAATCCAGTTATGATTTTCTTTTTAATTTTTATTATCTATTACATCAAAGATAAGATACAAGAACATTCTCTGGCATTCCAAAATTATGTTTCCTTAGAAAAACAAATCTTAGCAATTCTGCGTAATCTAGAAAGAGCAAGAGATTTTATAATACAAACATATTATATCTGTCCCAGTTAAATCATAAAATAGTTTTTGAACTAAAATATTTTTTTATTTTATTATTTTTTTTCAATTCAGGCATGCAATACGCCCTGAACTAGCTCTCAGTCTGCTTTTGCAATGCTGAAGTTGATCCTCCGTTTATTAGAAAACCCTAAATAAATTACTCTTTCTCTGAACTAAGTGCTTAAATATCTCTGAGGTGAACCAGTGTAATTATCTCAACATGGAATCCTGCACTTCTGATTTTGTGTTGTACAATTTTTCTCTGGTAGCTTTGAGTCCTGCTTTAGAAACCGAAGACCTTTGTGTGCAGCTATATATATATATAGTATGCTGTGCAATTAAACAGCATGTGGCATCAAAGAAATAACATTTATTTTCCTTCAGCTAACAGCAAGCAAAGAAATTTTAAAGAATAAACTTATGGAACACAGTTCTTTTTAGTAGAGAAGTAAACTTTCTCTTTAAGAATTTAACACAAATTAAAAAGAAATATCAGAATACAGTGGGTTCCACAGCATTTTGTCACTTCCAAATTCCAAGCTGTGTATTTTTGCCTTGAATTGATTGTTTCAATTAAGCAGTATTCCCATTCTCGTATAATTATCTCCATATAAGTTGTCATTTTACTTTCAAATAGCAGACTGGAGACTACTCAGCTCCTAACACGAAAGAACAGTTGTGTTTTTAAGTAAACAAAGATAACAAGAACTGAAAACATTTTTATGCTCTCTGCCAAAAATACTCTTAAGTGTATTGGGATTTTTACCAGTCAGTCTACTGCAATCACTAACGAAGTATGATATAAAATATCATACAGTTACATATTTTGGTCAAATTCTGAGTATCTCTGATGTTGACATCTATAAAATTAAAGACATAATTAAAGATGATACATTGTAATTACACCAAATCACTATGTTCATAACATATTAAAGGACTCACACTTTCCAAACATGTAATTCCCACTAAAACTAAATTAATTGTTCTTATATTGGTCTTAGAATCATAGAATGGTCTGGGTTGGAAGGGATCCCAAGGATCATAGAGTTCCAACCTCCCCCTGACACAGACAGGGCCATCAACCTTCAGGCCTGGATCTATACAAGGTTGCCCAGGGCCCATCCAACCTGGCCTTGAACACCGCCAGGGACGGGGCATCCACCCCCTCTCTGGGCAGCCTGTTCCAGCACCTCATCACTCTCTCTGTAAAGAACTTCTCCTTCATATCTGATTTAAATCTTCCTTCCCTTAGCTTTAATGCTTGTCCTGCCATTTTCTACCCTTTTGAAAAGCTGATATCCCTACTGTTTATATGCTCCCTAATAAATCTTCATTGATATTTAAAAAGGAACATGACACCACATTCATGGAAGCTGCAGGGCACACAATGAGTTTTCTATATCTCCCTTGTAATTTTTCTAGCGCTGTAAGTCCAGGATCCTCCTAGAGTTACTTTGCAAGCTATTAACCTCTCCTTGCTGACCATAAAAACAAACAAACAAACAAACAAAACCTACCACCACCACCAAGGAAAAAAAGGACGTAGCAGGAGAAAGGGGTTATATCATGAAGCACAAACTCAGGAATGGAATAACCTGCTGTTTCTGCTCAGCACTCACAGTATGTGGACAAATTCAAGCACACCTGCAGGAAAGGAAAAGTTCTAAGGTTAGGAAGGGAGAAAGTCAATATTACACCCAAATATTGACACACACTTACTGATTCCCAGTCTGTTTTTCAGAACCTGCAAGACTTTGGTGTGGGTTCAGGCTTCAGAGACACCTACTGTCCCAGGGTGAAAGCAGCAGGGATTCTTACATTGCAACACATCAATCTTGATGGTAATTTATTAGTCTAAAAATAAAAACAGGTGAAAGAAAACCTAGTTTTGTCATGAAAACATGTCACTCTCTATTAAGGATTATCTGACTGCTAAACAGCCTAATTTAAGGAGGATAGCTGTGAAAGCAAAGACGCTAACAAAACTGTGACTCATCTACCATAGCTGTATTACTATCTCCTTTTTAGTTACTTGCATAAATGTTTAAAACTCAATAATAAGATATAATATTAACACCTAAAATTACAACTTTGGATTTATTCAGGTATTTATAAATACATTACTAAGTCAATTTAGCGTAAATATATTAAGGTATCCTAGTATATATATCACCCAGTTTATAAATAAGGAAATATAAGCAAAGACATGAGAGAAAAGTTTTGGTAAAGCCAGCATCAGACCCTTCTGTGATTTAACCTGTGGCCCATCTTGTTAGCTTCAGCTAATTCAGCCAATTAACTAGGTGTTAATCACCACTACAGAGCAGTGACTTACAGTGTTCTTGAGAGAAAGAATTAACAGATCCATGGCAATCTGTCCTTCTCCACAGCAATTAGAATACTCCACTCTTTACTGAGAGGCCAGTCAGGACTAGAATATGAAATAACACAGTGTCTGTGAAGTGTTTCCTTATAAAATTATTGAGGTGACATCCAGCAGGAAACGAGCAGTCATTTGGCCATTACTATGTCAAATCATTTATGGAATAGGAGCAAATTACTTCAAACAAATGACTACACTAGGGAGGAGGCTCAAGCCTTTTTAGATCTCCTGGTAAATCTGCACCTGACATTGAAGACAGCTGGCAGGGTTTTACCGCACACCTTCTAACCCTCTCAGGAGAAAAGGATAACATAGTTGGCAGGAGCTCCTGACAAACCATGTTGAGTGGGATGATCAAGCAGCTTTAAAGCCAAAATGCAATTTCCTCACTGATCCACCACATTAGAAAAGCATCTAGGCTGCACCCTGAGTCCTTTTTTGAGCCAGAAAATATCTCCTTAGGGAGAAAGGATGTCTCAAACAGTACTAATAATCATGTTTTACTGTCTCGGGGACCATTTCATGGTTGAGAAGAGCTTAGTTCAATAAGACCCTAGCTCCAGCAAAGCTCATAAGCTTCTGCTTAACTTCAATCACAGGAATATTTACGTTAAAATCTCAGAATAACTTGCACTTGAAATTTAACATATGCTTAAGAGATTCAGTCTGTTGGATCCCCAAGAAAAGAAAAAATGTTGGTAACATCATATTAGTCTCAAAGAAACAAATTACCAAGGTTGGAAAGTTAAATAAGGAATGCCATGAGAAATTGATATACCAGATGAAGTCAGAAAAAACTTAGAAACTTTATATTTTCTTTGCTGAAATTTCTTATTTAGCAGATAAGGACTCCAATTCTAGAAGCATTTGCACAGATAAAATGGAGGGTTGTATGCACATTTAAATGTATATAACAAATGTGCATGCATGTCAGGAATATAGGCTCCTCTAATTTTGATTTACATGCAGGTATATTCTGTTTTGGATTCTGGTTAAGGAGCTCAGATTCATACAAAGATGTAGAGACTAATGTACTGGTTTTGCTGTGGAAAATTTAAATGCCTTTTTCTCCTTTAGCATCATAAATTGGGGCACAACATTCACAGTCACATTTTCAGAATTGATTAAAAGTATTATAACAGTTGTGAATCACGTTTCAAGCTTTAGAATACTTGTAGGGATATTCAGTGTGACTTTTGTATGTTTATGTGCCCAGTGTATTTGTCTCCTTTACATTCAACAGGAGCCTTGTCCCCGTAGCTGAGAAAAGTTAGTACTTAAAGCTGTAATTCTATAGTCCTACACTGATGCTGAAACAATGTGTTCTAATCTACAAAGCATATCCATTTTCATAAGAGATAATTTTTATCTCCAAGGATTTTTCTAATTACATTAAGCCCATTTAAACCTCTGATTACTGCAGTGAAAATGTGTATTCTTTAAGGGATCAGACAGAGCAGCTTCCAGAAGCAGATGAAGGTACTTAATTCAGTTTGCAGTTTCATTAATGCACACTTCAAAATAATTTAGAGACATACTCAACAGCAGCAATTCCCCTATGGTTTTATTAGGTATGTCTTTACCTTTTTTAAAATTATCATTATTTAGCACTTTTTCAAAGGTAAAAAAAAGGCATTATTTTGGAACTTTCTATTGTATTTTTTAATACATAATACTGACAAGCGTGTGTGTGTGTGTGTGTGTGTGTGTGTATAACTTGGTTTATTTGCATATATAGTCACAAATTCCAGAGAAAAAGATTAATATTGTAATGCATTTTTGCCTTATATTGCTTTAAGAAAAGTATTACTTTGCAGGTTTGCTTCTTTTCATGTATATATTCTGCCTGAATACTTGAGGAGATCTGTTAATCTTTTTCCTAGGGTCCACTTTCATCTTTTACAACCCTGAAAACATCCAGCAGTTATAAAGACCCTGGGACACTGCCTGTCAGTGCTGAATCCTGAAAAA
Organism: Hypotaenidia okinawae; assembly: GCA_027925045.1. Taxonomy (NCBI): domain Eukaryota; kingdom Metazoa; phylum Chordata; class Aves; order Gruiformes; family Rallidae; genus Hypotaenidia; species Hypotaenidia okinawae. Next base: position 67,184,157 of record BSDF01000005.1, read on the forward strand.
GTGAAAAGAACTTTATACCTATACTTTAAGGAAGCTTGGATTTATTCCTCCAGAAAAGGCAATAACCCTGTAGTTAGTGAAGATTTCACGTTCATAAATTCTTCACAACATCATTTCTGGCCATAAAACCTCATAAAAGGAAAGGGAAAACATTCAGATTTATGTTCTGATTCAGCACAAAAGTTTGAGAACTTATTTCATTGTCAGGACTGCAGAAGTTGTGAGAAGAGCAGAACAACCAGCAGTCTTGAAAACCACTCGGGTAAATTTTCACCCCTAACTTGTTATTGCAGATCATGCATATGCATGTTTGGCTTCACATAATGTGAGGTTAATGCAATCTAAACAACACTGAAGACAATACAGGAAAGCAATTTTCCAAGGCAAGAGAAGATTGGATGTTCAGCTTCTTTATGCTCTTAATAGACAACAGGATCACAAGTAAAAGCACTTATTTTGATACTTAAGTATTTTGCTTTTACTCTTAGATAATAATATTATTCTTAGTTCATCAATTTGGCTTAGGCTATAAGTAAAATAAATTTTTCTACATCTAGTGGTGGATTATAACCATTTATTAGATCCAAGCAAACCACAGATTACTCTGATAAGTGTCTGGCATGGCTTATTTGTCTCTGCTATGCAGCTGCCCCTGGACCGAGGCATGGCACATACAAAAGCAGTCAACTTTTCTCTGTTCAGAAGATAGAGAGCAACCTGACACCCATTCTCACACAGACAAGTAAGGCACTTAGTGAAAATCAGTTTTCATGTAGCATATTAAAAATGACATTATATTTGAGGTAACCTTCTGTATGTTGCCAGCAGTGTATCAGAGAGGAAATTTGAAATGATATTCTACTTCAGATAATCGTATTTATGTAGCATTGAAAAGAATTGGTGCAGACTTTCCATCATTCACACAAACAATAAACTAGCTGAGTTTAGCAGGGCAGCTGTTACCTCCGTAGTTAGTGATGAGGAAGACTCACAAACTTTGCCCTGCTGTGTTAACTTTGGTTTGAAACCATACAGGTTTGAAGGAGTGTTGGAAATCATCATGTAAGGACACTAAAACAGGCAATGTTTGCATTGATGAAAGGCTGAAAGCGCTCAGTTTGTTTAGCCTCAAGAAGAAAAGGTTAAGTGGGATCTAACTGCAGTTTTTAGTCACAAAAAAAGGAAGAGCACAACGCAGAAGACAAAGTAACACTCAGAGCAGCACAGAGACAAGAGACACACAGGTTGCAGGGAGTGAGATGTCCACTGGATCTACATACTAAGGAAAATCATTTTCACAAGTATTTAATGCTGGTCCCAGAGAGGTGGCCGTTTCTCTCTCATGGATTTATTTAATTTTTTTTTAATTTCTTGGCCATATTGGGCTCTGAGGGTACCATAGAAGTCTGAAGTAAGCTCAGGGTTTTTTTTATAACTCACCACCCTCAGGGGTTCTCTCTAGTCTACACTGGTTTATTATCAAACTGTAATCCTGACAGATCCCCTGGATTCCGCACATATGTAGCTAACACTCTCCAGAGACCACGACTTCTTATTCATAGCCCTCCTCGTATACATCAGTTAAACATAAAAACGAAGGTCTGTTAGAAAATGGTATTTCATCTAAGAGATCCATTCCTTCCTGTAGATAAAGCTGTAAATTAGAAACTTGATAGATACGTCCAGTGTTTTATGTCTGCCCTTCCCCAAAACATCTGAGATGAAAGAAGGATATTAAAATATTTCACCTCTGCCCAAAAATGCCTTAGTGAAAACATGAATTTATTTATTAATAATTATATGTTAATAAAGTTTTGGTTAATTCTCTACTGAATTAATTGAAGTACATTTCCTATCAGGTGCAGACTCCAAGGGCAACACTTAAGAAAGTGTTGTTAATTATGCACTGCTGATACTTCTGTTCCTTGACATACAATACCTGGAACCACTATGACACTCCATAAAATACAGTGCACTGCAACTGATGTTTCTTTTGGGCAAAGGTGGAGGGGAAATAAGGGTTGTACTAAAAATCATATTCTCAGTTGGAATTGCTCTATTTTTTTTCTCATTTCTTTTTTTCTTCTCTTTTTTTTTTTTTTTAATTTTAAAAAGTTTACCTACAGGAAAAACACATTTATTATTAGACTGTGTCACATATGAGGGAAAGGAAATAGTGGGAAGCAATCATCACTAACTTTAATCCAGATTCAGGAAAGATGTAGTCTCATAGGCAGAGTAATCCTTGAAAGTTTTCTTCAAGGTCAAATTGTGAAGCCAACGAATTACAGAACTCGCACATCTCAGCATAATATTTTCTATCTGATACACTCTTGGCAGCCTTGAATGAAACACAGGCAACCATGTGGGTGTCATATATTGTGTCCTCCCTTTTAAAGAACTGCAGCTGCCTGGTGCTCAGCTCTCAGCTGGGGCAAAACCACAACATATTGCCTCTAGCCAAGCAAAAAAAACATACCAAAATGAGCCAATGGCTGGTTTTAGGTTGAGATTTCTGTATGGAAGCAAAAAAATAGTATTAATTTTAAAACATAATTTATTAAATTCTGGTAGTCATGATACAACTGATAAGCCAATGCTACCTAGTATTCCCTATACAATCTCTATATGTTGAGAACATCCTCCTATTGTCATGTTTGGAATAGATTTTACAGTATAGGGAGAAACCTTTGTGCCTTAATGCTTCAAGTTCTTGGTAAATTTTGGGGGTTTTGAGATATCCACTAATATATGTCAGGCTAGTGTTAAAATCTGAGTGCAAGATTAACCTAATTAGTACCATTATATGTAAAAAAAAAAAACCAAAACAAAAACCAAAGAAGTTTGGAGATGTAAATGTTTTCTCAAAACCAGGTCCTTTTGAAAAATTAAAAAAATAAGAAAGGTCCACTTCAAAATTTTAGACCACAGGAGTTTTACTGTCTTGCAGAACCAGTGCATGTTTATACAAGTGGGAGTGTAAAATAACAAGGCTTTTTAAAAGGTGAATTTAGTCAAAATTTAAAAAAAATTATCATTTTAATTATAAAATTATTTTCAACTCCTTGAATCCCTGCAGTTTCCTTTAGGCAATTTGAATATTTTTAAGGCAGTGCTGTGCGTTGATTAATATAAACCTATTCTATCAAGTTTATATCCCTTATTTTAATTACTAATAAGTTTTCCTTTTTAAAATAGATAGATGAACAACAATATTAGTAGATTAATCTGAAGAAAAACTTCCTATATTCTAAATAGTCCTACTTTTATAGGAATCTCTCAGTGGCATCAGACTTAGAGATGTTTACTATAATGAAAATTCTAATCAAGACTATATTGTTGTGATTTTTGAAGTTATTCTAAAATTCTGACAGACACTGTAGCTGTTGTGGGGTATAACAATATAAACATGGACTGATAAATTATTATACTTTGATGTAGATGATGTTTTTTCATCTATATATATTCATGTAAATCTGAAAATCCAGATTTCCCTTTATTTTTCTCTAGCTTTTCCCCTTAGAGTAAAACTTTTTTACTAAACTGAAAATTTCCAATCATAAAGAGAAGGTTTGGGTTTTTTTTTTTAATAACAGAAGTATTTTTTAACTTTTAGAAGGGTTAGAAACATGCGTTTTATAAGTATAAATTACTGTGGGTAAATACTGGGTGCTGTTCGAAATAACTCGAGGAAAAAGTAGCTCATTTGACAAAAAAAATATTAAAATTTAAGAAGTATGTTAACATTTAATTTGCACACAGTTTACAATTATAAAGGCCATTCTAGCATAATCGGTGCTTAAAAGGTGAGGTTTAAATTAACATATCCAAAATCTCATTCAACCTCTGAAGTAAAAATCAAAGCTTATGATCATCTGAAAAGCACATCTTCAATATAATGTTTCAGGAAAAAACACAAAGCAAATCAAAAGCCACTATCCATTATCTTTGCTAAATTGTGGAAAATGGGAGAGGTGCCGGAGGACTGGAGGAAAGCCAGTGTTACTCCAGTCTTTAAAAAGGGCAAGAAGGAGGCACTGGGTAACTACAGACTGGTCATCCTCACTTCCATCCCTGGAAAGGTGATGGAAAGACTTATCCTTGGTGCTGTCTCTAGGCACATCAAGGATAAGAGGGTTGTTAGGAGCAATCAACATTGTTTTAGCAAGGGGAAGTCATGTTTGACTAATCTAATAGCCTTTTATGAGGATATAATCAGGTGGATAGATGATGGTAGGGCAGTAGATGTGGTCGACCCTGACCTCAGTAAATCATTTGATACTGACTGCCACAGTATCCTTGTGGCTAAACTATGGAAGTATAGTCTGGAAATCTAGTAGTGAGGTGGATTGAGAGCTAGTTGAAGGGAAGAAGCCAACAAATTTTAATTAGTGGGACAGAGTCTGGCTGGAGACCTGTATCTAGCGGCGTTCCTCAGGGGTCAGTACTGGGACCTGTACTATTCAATATATTCATTGATGACCTGGATGAGGGAATAGAGTGTACAGGCATCATGTTTTCTGACAACACAGAACTGGAAGCAGTGGCTGACACCCCAGAGGTCTGTGCTGCCATTCAGCAAGACTCAGACAGGCTGGAGAGCTGGGTGGGGAGAAGTTTAATGAGATTTAACAAGAGCAAGTGTAGGGTCTGGCATCTAGGGAGGAACGACCCCACGTACCAGTATAGGTTGGGGACTGGCCTGTTGGAGAGCAGCTTAGGTGAGAGGGACCTGGGGGTCCTGGGGGACAGCAGGATGACCATGAGCCAACAATGTGCCCTCCTGGCTAAGAAGGCCAATGGCATCCTGGGGTGTGTTAGAAGGGGTGTGGTTAGTAGGTCTAGAAAAGTCCTTCTCCACCTCTATTCTGCCCTGGTGAGACTGCACCTGGAATATTGTGTCCAGTTCTGGGCCTCTCAGTTCAAGAAGGACATGGAACTCCTGAAAGGGTCCAGCACAGGGCCACCAAGATGATGAAGGGAGTGGAACACCTTCCTTATGAGGAGAGGCTGAGGGAGCTGGGTCTCTTTAGCTTGGAGAAGAGGAGACTGAGGGGTGACCTTATTAATGCTTATAAATATGTAAAGGGTGAGTGTCAGGAGGATGGAGCCAGGCTCTTCTCAGTGATGACCAGCAATAGGACAAGGGGCAATGGGTACAAGCTGGAGCAGAGGAAGTTCCATATGAATGTAAGAAGAAATGTTTTCAGTGTGAGGGGGATGGACCACTGGAACAGACTGCCCAGAGAGATTGTGGAGTCTCTTTCTCTGGAGACATTCAAACCCCACCTGGATGTGTTCCTGTGAGATTTAGTCTGGGTGATCCTGCTCTGGCAGGGGGTTGGACTAGATGATCTTTCGAGGTCCCTTCCAACTCCTAACATGCTGTGAGTCTGTGAAAACCAAACTCAAAACATTCAAAATGAAAAAGAAACTATCTTCATTTGCTAAGTTACTCGTTTGTCTTTGTAAATATTTCAATTCCAAGACATATCCTCTCTCTGAGCCTGCATGAACAATACATGTCACAACCTTGGAGTTCCATTACTTTCTATATAAATAGGAACTCTATTCAAGTAGTATGATTTTGAAAATGGACACATCATTCAATAGCCTGAGTGACATTTTGTCAGAATAGTCCTCATACCAAAATTGCTTTTAATTTTTTCACTTATAAATTCAGTCAGTTACATAGGGCTGAGACAATCAAGATTTCTGAGATATCTTTAGGTATTAAAATCATCTGCTTACCTACTGACAATGCTCCAAAGAAAACAAATTCCATGAGGTGCTAGAAAAAAACTTATTGTCTTTTGGTCTGTTAATATCTTGTTCTGCTTTCTTTTGTTTTCTTTTGTTTTGATTTAAATTGGATTGATTTAAATTTTTAAAAAAGTCTTACTACAAGTGGATATGCTTCTCAGTTGTGTTCATTAACAATTCATCCGACTTGAAAAGGACTTGTATTGTTCGATTCAGGCCAACAGAGTTAAAGTTTTAAATCACTGTATATGTAGTGAGAACTTTACTTAAAAAAAATAAAATACAACCTGCAAATGTTACAGTTTAGGAAAGGATTTCTCTCTCTGTGACTATGCAGTCAATGCTTTTCTTAAGATAACAGAGAGCAGAGAGACTGCTTCCTAAGAGTATCCCTAAGCTGCTTACATCAATTATCTTCTTCAGAGCAAGCTCTAGTTGCTGTTCTTATTCACACGAAACATTTTATTTGTATAGCAGGCTTCATTGAATTGGGCTACTGGAAAAAGAGATATCTATTTAAAGCTATATAACTTGGAAGTAGCCTTTCACTAAAAGGGTTGTCTGTGTTTCACAAACTAATGAGCAATTTGTTTTAATAGCTACTTAATTATCAGATGTTTCTTTTTAAATAGAAGTCTAATAACTCACTGAATTAGACCATAATTAAGAAAGAAATTCTTTTCCAGTGGTAATGTGTTTTCTTTCCTTCTCATTTCCTTTAATTATTTCTGATTTTCCCCATCTCTTTCATGGTTTGATCTGGTATATATTCTCTTACTATTCATTCAACTTTAAACATGGTTAACTACTAGTCTCCTGTAAGAATAAATAAATAAAGTTGGAGGCTGGTAATTTAAACTTCCTTCTGCTTAGTTGGGTAGCTAATGGGAGGAATATGAATCAGAGCTACACAAGTACTTCAAGCACAGCTTTTGTATAACTCTGCCAATTCAAATAAATTTTGCTGGGCACTGGAATGTTGGTATGGCCAAATTAATTAGAAAATCATCTAGTTAATGGAAGAAGTAAATTAAAAATCATTTATTTCTCTGTAGAAGGGCAGACAAATAAAAATGTGCCTCTCTAGTTCCCTATAGCCCAGTAAACTCTGAGCTATTGGCAGTTGGTTGAGATTAAAGTAGCCTTCATGCTCTTGGCTATCTCAATCCATTGGATATTTTCCTCTTAAGAATTGCTAAAATCAGAAGCTGGATGAAGAGAATTCCCTGTTCTTTACAGCATTGAATTTTCCTATGCATATTTTTCACTGGTACATAATTACTGGGGATTATTTTTAAAAGTTAAATGCTAATATTTGCACCATCTGCCCAAAGAGAACAAACGTACTTTGTGTCTTATTACAAATAGGGCAGGTCTTCTAAGAACTATGGAAATCCACAAACCTGGTTCTATTATAAAGCCACAAGAAGTCCTGAGGACATGAGTCCTGAGCTAAAGAACAAATTTAAGGAGTCTGAGCTGAATTACAGAGTAATAGACAAGTAATTTAGTTGAGGCAGTTCAACAAAATCAAGTGACTCACAAGAGCCTTTCCAAAGTCAAAGGGAGATTGGTTTATTCTCTTTCTCCAAAGCAGAATTTAGATGGTGAGTTTGCTCACTTATTCCTGGTTTACAGAGGATTATGCATTTCTGACAAAGATTACCTCCTATGATGGTTGAACATGCTGGGAACTGTTGGAGTCATCCAACTTTGTGGGTCAAGACGTTCGAAGAATGAAGTGTCTAGTTACTTTGATAACATTATAAATGCAGTCAGGTAAATCGATTCAGACTTAAACAGATCCTTAGGACAAGACCTTCAATGAAGTGGAAACTCATCTGAATGTCTATCTGTCAAACAACTATGAATATTTCTTGCCTAAGGTCAATCACCTGGCAGTTAGATGTTCAAGGAATAATGTTGTACTGCTGCTCAAGAGAATCTGGGTGTCTGGGTAGCTTTTTCTACTGCTTTGAGGAAAAGGATGTATGCATTGTAATCCTTTTTACTGATAACATGCATAGATGTCAATCAGACACAGTTAAAATCATGGAGCTGCTGGTACAGAAATAATTTTTATTACCACTTGAGGAAAAGGAAAGCCATAGAGACTCTTTAGGTGGCTGGCAAGTTTCATTATCTACCTCATTAGACTCTGCAGGACATGGGAAAAGAGATCAGAAGGTTAGTTAATTATTTCTAGCCACATATTAAAAATGCATATAAGGTCCAACATAGCCTATGGAAGCTATCTCTGTACCTGAAAAATGGACATGTGGTGATCATGCATATGTTTTTTGTACTTATTGTAAAGGGATACAAAATCTATTGCTGATGTATAACTGTTGAAAATGTTCACTAATGGTTTTCGATGACTTTTTACACCCTGTACAAGGGAACTGTTGAAGCTGCATAAATATTTTGGAATCAGAGTGATGGTTGGTAAGGAGCATTCTTCATAGATAAAATCACAATGAAAAAAAAAAAGGTTTTAGAAACACAAATCCTGTTTGGCTGCACAAGTACTGACACTGGCTTTTTGTTTTCCCTTCCTTTTTCCCTATGGACCAAAAGTAGCTAAACCTAAATCAAAGGGACTTACAGAAATATAATGTTTAAGATTTCAGTAAATGACATTACATAGGCCTAGGTGGAGCCTAAATATGAAACCTGAATCAAAGATATACAGCTGACATTAAAAAAACCCAAAACGACAAACCCTAAAAAACCCCAACCAACCATCCATAAAAAACCCAACCCACAGACCAAAAAACCCCACCCAAACCTCACAAAAAAGCTCTAAAAACACTTAGTGTTTTTTTTCTCCCTTTTCTGGAATGATCTTCATTTCTCAAAAGTTGCTTCAATCTCATTCTTTGTTGATATCAAAATATTGTCATCATATATCACTATGTATTGGGTGCCAGAATTAGCTATGGTCTCGTATGAGAAGCACAGTTAGATACCATGACTTGTTACTTGTCTATCATTCAATAAATACAGAGTATGAACCAAATGTTAAGGTTCTGTGTCACAGGAAATGATGTCAAAACCATAAGGAACAGAAATGTTCTTTAGAAGGCTACGAGAAAATGTGTGATTAAAAGGACAAGCAAGTTTGTTAAAGAACTTGATGACCTCTGATGGTCCTTTCCAACCTTACACGTTCTATGATTCTATGATTCAATGATATCTAAAGTAGTCGTTTTCAATCTTATTTAATTTGTGCATGTTCTTCTGGACGAGATGCACACTATTCTACAAAAGTATTCAAGCAGCTGCAGTAGCAGATTGTTGTAGGTTCCTTAAAACAGAAATTATTTTTATTCTTATTTTATTCTATTCTATTCTATTCTATTCTATTCTATTCTATTCTATTCTATTCTATTCCTTCTACTTTTTAGCCGACTTTCACAGATCTCTTAAAAAAGGAGGGAGCTTGTAAGAGACAAGTTAAATTCTGTTGCAAATAAAGTTTCTTAGCCTGAGAGAAGAAGGAGAATGTTCCTTGTGTGAATTCTCAGTCCAACCATTTCTGAACGAAAGACTGTTTTGTTTACCCCATTCTTGAGAAATCCTTGAATTAATTTCCATCTGTTTAAGGGAATAAGCCCTCACTATAAGAACATGAGAACAGAGCTTGAAAAGAGAAAAAATATGTCTTTATTGACACACACAGAAAAGGCTTTCCTTTAAAACAAAAATATCAGGTTAATATTATTTTTTTATTTCTCATAATATGACTATATTTATCTATTATCATTACCTGCAGAATATGTGTTATCCAGATGGCTTAATTTATTTTGAATCAAACTTTTTTTTGGTCAACATAGCCTGAAGGAATTTACTGTTTAATACTTTCATTCTACTTTCTTTTGAAGGAGGAAATAGACTACATTTATACTGTTTTCCCAGATCTCATTACATGTCTGGGATGCATCCCAGTTCTACTTTCTCACTTTCTCTCCTCTCCTCCAAAAATAAACTTGAGAATGAAAACCTGGGTGTGAGAGCTGGAAGAAGCCGTAATATATTCCAACAAGTTTCTGCAGTCCAGATGCTATGGGCATCTGTACTGCTGGCTGCTTTGAGGAGTTTGGCTATTACTTAGCCCAAAAGTGGTCCTGGAGAAATGGAAAGGAGACAGTAACTTAAGTTTCTGCCCAATTTCATTTTAAAATAAGTTTAGAATTCTTCAGTATCAAGTTCACGCTTGATGAGGAAAAATGAAAACCTTGAAGTAGCAGTGGTTTGGTTTTGTTTTCAGAGCTTGCTTTATATATCATTACAGCATACATTCATTTACATATGGAATGCTCCTTCAGGAAAAACAAACTCACATTTTGAAGGAGAAGGGAAAAAATATTAACAAATTCAAACTTGGTGACTCTGAGAGAGGCATTGTGTGGTTGCACTTTTTTCCACAGTGCAAATGCATACACATGCAACATTTTTTGTTTTAAAGACTGATTTATTAATATGCTTATGCAAGGAATAATATCCTGTTTCTTATTCTTTTTATTCTGACAGAGGTTAAGTTTAACCATCAAAAGGTTTTTTAATGTTTTGTTGTGTTTGTCATACAAATGGATTGATGTTGCACTATTGTCTGTTCTGAGAACTATTTTACAATTGGCATGAGATAATGATGAATCTTCCCCATCGCTGGTAGTTTTTATCATAAAGATGGGTTATTACATTTTTGTGTGTGCGTGTGTAATCTATTTTTGTTCTCATTACCTTTTCAGTCCTCTGACAAAAACCATGATGGGCACTGAAAATTGCACAAAATTAATCCATTACCCTGACAGAGACTGTAAAATCATTAATTTTAAAATGGTTATGGAATAACAGGGTAGTTTACTATGCTGAGCTGAATTGCTTGTAATGTGGAAAAGGTGATATTATCAGACCATTATTTTAACAAATTATCATATGAATTAACAGATATTGATGTTGTGAGGATACAAAACACTAAGCCTGCACAGTCTGCTTATTTAAAGGAAACACCATTTGATTGTGGAAAAAAAGCAATACATAGCACTAAAAATAAAATTAACTCTGAACAGAATCAGCAAGTGTGAAACTCCATCAAATTAACTGAAAGTATAAGCAGAGAGAAAAATAGGACGAACTCTATCAATTAGTGTTGCAGTGCTCAAAAGCAAAGCATCAAGAGACAAAGCCTGGAGAAACTTGCTTTACCAATTTCAAAGCAGGTTTCTTTCTTCTGTCCCACATTTTACTACTGCTGCAGGAAAGTTGGCAGGCAGTAGCATATACTCATGTCTTAGCTGCTGAGTGGTAAGGTGTTAAAGTTAGATATAAAATAAGGTGGGAAGAAGTCGTGGCAGTTTAAACTAAGTAGCTGGTCCAACATTCTGTTTTGCTAAACTTGTGGAAGAGTGTGACAGCAATCTTGAAGAAGTACAATGGATGGAAAGGGCTGGCAAATTCTTCCTGTGGGCATGGACCTACACTGCTGATTTAGAGGCTCAAAAGCTCAGTACAATAAAGTGGGAGAATATTTGTGTCTAAACATTCATGTCAGACAGCTCTCTGAACATATGTAAAGTATTGAAAAGCTAGCACAGAAAAGTGCTGTCTGAAATCCTTTTTACCATGTGGGCTTTATTCCCTGTCTCACATCAAGCATTTTCCTCTAGTTCACAGAACCACAGAACAGCAGCACTTTTCAGGTTAGAGAGGACCTTGTGAGACTGTCTCATCCACTGCCCCTGCTCAAGCAGGGTGAACTACAACAGATTGCATACAGCTGCATCTAGATGGCTTATGAATATCTGCAAGGATGAAGACTCCACAAGCTCTCTGAGTAGCCAGCTCTGGTGTTTGACTACCCTCAGGATATAAAAAGTTGTTTTGTATTCATGTGGAATTCAGTTTCTTAATTTGTTTCTACAACATCTTACCTGAGAGTGGGCATTGTTAGGAAGAGTCTGGCTCTCTCATCTCACCCATTGATGTACTCATTCAACTTCTGACCAGGTTTTGGCTTAATATACAGCCCATGTTAAGCCATGATCTTTGCTGGGACCACTTGAGAAAAGAAGCCTTGAGAAAAGAAGACTAAGGGGGGACCTAATTAATGTTTATAAATATCTTAAGCATGGGATGCAGGGGGAATCAGCCAGCCCCTTTTCAGTGGTCTGTGGAGACAGGACAAGGGGCAATGGCTGCAAGTTGGAGCACAGGAAGTTCCGCACCAACAGCTGAGGAACTTTTTCCCAGTGAGGGTGACAGACCCCTGGGACAGGCTGCCCAGGGGTGTGGTGGAGTCTCCATCTCTGGAGATATTCAAGACCCATCTGGATGCCTATCTGTGCAATATGAGCTGGGGAGCTGCTTTGTCAGGGGGGTTGGACCCGATGATCTCTCGAGGTCCCTTCCAACCCCTGTGATTCTGTGAAGTTTCCACACAATTCTCTCGCAAAAGGACAATATCCACACAAGCTGTATGTGTAATATCCTGATGCAAGTGAGCTACTGTGTTGACAGAAAGGTGTTTAACAGGTCAGGGAAAAATCTTTCACGCCTCTCAGATAAATCTCTAAGCCAGATGCTGGATAAAATCATTATAAATATTGTGGAAATTTTGTATGTGACTTTTATGTTAATCATAGGTGTCAATGTTTTTGGATGTTGCAGGAGTTAGTTTCAGATAGAAACCTAATACTGCTGTCCAAAATTATTAATTTAAGCAAAGCAAATCAAACTAGTTATTTGCACGTTTTGTTAATTTATCAAAGATGTATTTCAGAGGAAGAGAGTAGCAGCTCGATAGACCAGCACTAGAAATGTATTCCACCCATAGGAGATAAGAAGAAAAAGATATTTGCAAACCATGTGACAGAAAATGGGGGAATGGATACAGAGTTAGAAAGCCAAATCTAGTACAACTGGCAGAAGAAAGGAGAAGAAGACACCTTGTTATATCAGTGGAACACAACTCTCTCAGACTGGAAGTGTTGGAGGAAGGTAGCAATAGAAATTAAGAGAGAATCAATGGGTATTGGACCATCATGGACAGGCAGAACTGAGTTGTCTCATGTTCTTATTTCTCACTTCTTTCTTTATATTTCATTTCTTCTGTCTCCCACTGTCCACATCTTGGGTAGTGGTATCTTTCCTTGGTCTTTGGAGTCTTTAGCACAAGCTGAAATAATTTAATACATCATACAAGAAGAAATAACTGTAAATACAGGAATGGGAAAGATAAAATTAATTTAGGCCATCATGGATTGCCGTAGACTTTGCTTGTTTACAGTGCTCTTTCCAAAATCAAATATTCCTTTTAAACACAATTCACAGATTCACAGAATGGTTGGGCATGGAAGGGAGCTCTAAAGATTATTTAGTCAAACCTCCTGCTAGAACGGAATCACGTCTAGGTGAATTTTGCATATCTCCAGAGAAGGAGACTTCATAACCTCTCTGGGCAGCCTGTCCCAGTGCTCTCTCAATGTCACAGTAAAGAAGTTTTTCATCATGTTAGGATGGACCTTCCTGCGTTCCAATTTGCGCCCATTTTCCCATGTCCTGTCACTGGGCACTATTGTGAAAAGTTTGGACCCACCTCTATCCACTGTTAAGATATTTATAAGTGTTGATGAGATCCCCTCTCAGTCTTCTCCAGGCCCCAGCTCTCTCAGCCTGTCCTCATATGAGAGACGCTCCAGTCTTTGTAGCTCCATCATTTTTGTGGCCCTCCTCTGGACTCTCTCCAGTAGTTCCCTGTCTGTCTTGAGCTGGGAAATCCAGAACTGGACACAGTACTCCAGATGTGGCCTCATCAGGGCAGAGGAGGGAATTTCCCTTGACCTACTGGCCATGCTCTTCTTAATTCATCCCAAGTACAATTGGCCTTCTTGGCCACAAGGGCACACTGTCATGGAAAGCTGTTTCTTTATGAGGATTTCTGTGTCCTTTTCAGTGCTGCTTCCAACAGGTCAACCCTTAACCTGTGCAGGAGGTTGGTTTTTTCCCACCTGTGCAGGTGGTTGGTTTTGTCCTCAGGGCAGGACACCACAGTTACGGAATTTCATTTGGTTCCTCTCCTCCCAATTCTCCAGCCTTTCCAGGCCTCACTGGATAGCATCACAGCCTTCTGGTCTGTTGGCCACTTCTCCCAATTTGGTATCATCAGCAAATGCCCTGAGGGTACATTCTGTCCCCTCATCCAGGTCACTGATGAATATGTTGAATAAGACCAGACCAAGCACTGACCTCAAGCCTAAGAATACTTAAAGGGGTCCTACAGGAAAGTGGGAGAGGGGCTGTTCACCAGGGAGTGTAGTGACAGGACAAGGGGCAATGGCTTCAAGTTGAAAGAGGGTACGGTTAGGTTAACTGATGGGAAGAAATTCTTTACTATGAGGATGGTGAGGCACTGGAACAGGTTGTTCAGAGAAGTTGTGGAAGTCCCATCCCTGGAGGTGTTTAAGGCCAGGTTGGATGGGGCTTTGGCCAACCTGGTCTAGTGAGGGTGACCCTGCCCATGGCAGGGGGTTGGAACTAGATGATCTTTGAGGTCCATTCTGACCCAAACCATTCTGTGATTCTATGATTGTTTTCAAGATGTAAAATTATAAAATTACTTGGAAAACTTGAAAGATGCAAATAGTCACAGAAAGAAAATTCTTTGCACTTTTTTGAATTTCAGTGAGGAATACTGTGTGGTAAACTGGTAAACCATTTCAGTTGCCTCATGGAATGGGAATGTAATTTCAAACATCTACAATTTTAAATGCCAAGGGCCATTGTCTCATCTGTTTTATATTACATTTGTTTTGTAATAATACAATGATGAAAGTGGTACTAAGCCAGTGTTTTGTAGGTTAATGTACTCATGAAATTAAAAGGCGCTTCTGAAAAAGATCAAGATACACAAGATCACTGCTATGAAATGAAAACTAGTCTATAAAATGGTTAATAAATTCCTTTATTGGGATTAATTTTACGTTGTATTTTAGCAACATTTTGAAAGAAAATATTCCCTTCTGTTTAATTACCATATTGTAGTATTTTCAGTACATTCCAAAAGTAAATAAAAATTGATTGTTTGACTATAGCATTTGCACACTCAAACAGTTCGATTTTCAATACTCCTAGCAGTTTTGGTTCAATTACTTTTACAGCTTTCACACTGACATTTTCCATGATAGTTTTTAGCCCAACAGAGCTTTTTCCCCTGTTTGAATGAAATTGGTTAAATTAATTTTAAGTTATTAGACTGTTAAATAAATAAATAAATAAATAAGTCTAATTGCAAAACTCTGTAGTGTTTGGCTTAAATCCTGCATGGAAAAATTGTGTGAGGAACCTACAACTATGCAATAGCACTATTTTCTGGTTAGGGGCTTTGAAAAATCATTTCAGATGTAAACTTCATAAAATCCAGACTAGTAGATATAACAGAAATTTAAAGAAAACATGCTGGTTAAGAAAGAAAATAGGAATAAAATTAGCATTTTTATAGTCATTACAACTTGAAAGGAAACTAAGATCTGCTACATGTGTATTTTTAATTTACTTTAATTTCCTACACCAGTAGTTTTGATTTTATGTCTGATTTTCGCAGCTGCTCCATGAAAATGTTCTATTCATCTTCTACCCTCTCCAGATGTAGTATCTGTATTTTTAAAATGAGTTTTAGGTGGGTTTTTTAGCATAAAGAATGTTTGTTTCTAGAACATTCAGGAAGAAGAGCCACGCTGGACAGCTATGAATTCAGGCAGCATAATTCCTTTTTTTTTAATTATTTTTATCGCTAAACCTGAATGTTTTTAAAATATTGCTGTACACCCAAAGCTGGTTTAATCCCTCATTGCATAACTACAGCAGTAATTGATGATTCACAAGAATAAAGACTCTGTGTGTTGTGTTTTGAGGTCATCAAGGAGATTCTTTGCATACTCAACTTTTCTTTCTGATTTGCTCCTCTTTGTCAGAGCTCCCCAATAATCTAAGACATGTTTTTCATCGCTTCCATCCTGTCTCTGCTACAGAGTATGTTGGTTTGCATCCCACTTCCATTATAGGATATTATACCTTCTCCCAGGCACAATCAGAAAGTATAGTTGTTGCACTGATTACCCCATGTCTTTTCTTTTGGCAGGACTGAACCTAAGGATATAGTATGGAGGTACACTGCATCCTGGCCTGTATCAGGAATAATGTAGCCAGCAGGAGTAGGGAAGTGATAGTTCCATTGTACTCAGCTCTGGTGAGGCCACACCTTGAGTACTGTGTTCAGTTTTGGACCCCTCACTACAGGAAGGATGTTGAGATGCTGGAGCTCGTCCAGAGGAGGGCGTCAAAGCTGGTGAAGAGTTTGGAGCACAACTCCTATGAGGAACAGATGAGGGGGCTTTTTAGTCTTGACAAAAGGTGTTTGCAGAGACGTCAGACTTGGTCTCTTCTCTTGGGTGACAAGTGATAGGATGAGAGGAAATGGCTTAAAATTACACCAGGGGAGATTTAGGTTTGATATCAGGAAGAATTTCTGCATTGAAAGTGCTGTCAGACATTGGGACAGGCTGCCCAGAGAGGTGGTGAATGCGTCATCATCCCCAGAAGTATTTCAATAGTGTGTTAGATGAAGTTCTGAAGGACATGATCTAGAGGCAGGGTGAAGCTGTGGTTGGACTCGATCTTAAGGGTCTCTTCCAACCAAGATTATTATCTGATTCTATGATTTTATACTCAAATTCTTCCATTCCAGAAACAGCAGTCTGACATAATAAAATGGCTTTCTGGATCAGACAAATGTGTGTTAACCCTTCAGCTCATCCTGAAGAAAATAACATATAGTTGGGGAAAAAAATAAAGAACAGGACAATATCTAAGGTTATTTTCTTTGGCTGCCTTCCTTCAGTACTAACATACTTCAGTGAAGAGATACATCATAACATGCAAGTTGGGTAAATCAGGTTATCATGAACTCTAGCTTTTCCATACTGCTTTTTATTGCAAATCCAAGGAAGTTCCAAGGCTGATGAATGTTTTTCATGGTCTGATTTCATAATGTTTGAATGAGGGAAATTTTGTGCGAGGCATACACATTTAAGGGTCATATTTAAAAGTAACATGCCAACCACTACCACCTTCCCCCCGCCCCCCCATCCCTTACCCCCAAATCTGTTTTGACTTGAGCCAAAGTAGGGATTTTTATACTGAGATTTCTAGCAAGAAGCACAGATCCCTTCCATCACAGTTGCTTAAAATGTTCCATTACAATATATCAACTCCAATTCAAACTTGTCATTAAGTAACATTAAAATATAAGGCTTATTGAGTCGTCTTTATTCCTGCCAAATTAAACATTTTAGTAATTTTATGCTATTTAGTGGATTGCAAGGTATGGGCAGAAAGGAAAAAGAGTACGAAAACTTTCTTTTTTTCAGACATAAAGCAAAGTCAAAAAGCAGCTAAAATCTATGCCAATTCTTTTGATGTAGAAACTCTGATTTACTTCAAGTATATTTGTAAAAAAAAAAAAAAGGGAACATTGGATTGCTTATAGTATATTTTCAGTGACTGCTATTAGGTCCTGTTGCATCTACCTTCAGGGATATTATATTAGACAAGAGGCAATTTTCCTTTGATCATATGATATAGACTCCAGAAAATAAATTTCTCAATCTGTGCTTCAACAAAGGTCATTATATTCCTGGTCATTCTGAGTCCTGGAGTTCAAATAATATTTCCTTTGTGAAACTGTAGCCTTTTTTCTAGCACACAGCTTCACGTTTTTCCTCTGTATGATAACTATTTTTGAACTTAAATAAACTCTTAACATTGTTTACCATTCTTCCCCAGAGTTAACATGAGTCTACAGATTAAAATGCTGGCTACAGTGTCTGTATTTTTATGTGCATTTTTAAGAAAATGACTACTGAGCTTCAATAAATATTTTCTTAATGTGTGTCTGGCACACCCAAAAAGTAACAAGCATCAGGCAAAAATTAATAGCTCTGTATAAGAAGCATGAAATGGGATTAAGATGTTTGGTACAGGACTTGCAAATGTGATTTGTCTAATCTGCTCATTTGATTTATTGGTGGATAAATCAAATACACCAATCCATTGGTGGATAAATCAAATCTCCCAAAGAGAGATGTGGGTAACTGCAATGGATGAGTAAACACTCCAGTCTCTATATGTGTCTAACTTCACGACATGTACTTATTTAGGAGGCTAGTACAGAGAACATAAAGTTGTTCCTCAAGATTAAAATGTGTAGCTGTAATATAAATGTTTGATGGATTGCAGATTTGTTTGATTTGTGCAGGAGGCAAGTATCTGCATTTGAGTGGGAGGATGACAGTGCGTTGTGCTGAGCCAACAAGGAAAGCTGCGGCACCCCTGCGCCTGCAACACTTTTTTCCCCAATGAGCAGCTGAACTGCGTCGTGGATGTCAGCACTCAGAACTCCCACACGATCTGTCAGTAATGGACACAATGCCTCTAACTCAGGCCTCCTTTGTAACAGTAGAGAAAAAAATTTCAGCCCACTTATAAGCATCCCTTCCAATTGCTATTATAGATAATGTGTGCGTGTTCTCTCCCACCTCTCCTCCTCTCATCCTTTCAACCCCAGAAAAATCAAATTCTAGACTCTAGTAAGCATGTATATTCCATCTGTCATTTGTGGATGATGAATTTCTGCAAAAATTTTTAGAAAATTAGTGAGGACTACGTTAGTTTTCCTAGTGCAACTTCTCTCAAAACACAATCTGGAGGCAAAAATAAATAAATACTCTTTCCTCTCCTCCATTGTTGCAGAAGCGGAAGAGTTGATATACAAAGCATGAGGCCTCTGAGACCACAGAGTTAGAGGTAATCATAGAATCATTTATACCAGAAAAGATATTTAAGATCATGAAGTCCACCCACTAATCCAGTACTCCCAAGTTCACCACTACACCATGTCCCTAAACATCACGTAGGATCATAGAATCACAGAATCACAGAATCTCCTGAGCTGGAAGGGACCCGTAAGGATCATTGTGTCCAACTCTTTGCTCCACACAGGGACAAACAACTCAGAGCATGGGATAGAGTCACTCATCCAGACACTTCTTAAGCAAGCTTGGTGTTGTGATGCCTTGCTTAGGGAGCCTGTTCCAGTCCCCAACCACACTCTCAGTAAATAACCTCTTCCTAATATCCAACCTAAAACTCCCCTGTTGCAGCTTCACGCCATCCCCTTGGGTTCTGTCACTGGTCACCAAATAAAGGAAATTTGCACCTGCTCCTTTTCTCCCCTTGTCAGGAAGCCACAGTCCATGATGAGGTCTCCTCTCAGACTCCTCTTCTCTGGGCTGAACAAACCCAGGAACTTCAGCTTCTACTCATAAGACTTCCCCTCCAGGCCCTTCACCATCCTTGTTGCCCTCCTCTGAACATCTCCAATAGTTTTGTGTCCCTCTTGTATTGTGGCATCCAATGTGTGCCAAAAATTGATAACCCTCTTTGTGACAAAATTTTTCATAATATCAAATCTAAGCCTCACCTGATACAACTTGAAGCCATTTACTTTTCTCTTATGGCTTGTTAAAAGATAAGCTGTTTTTTCTTTCTAAAATAACCAACCAAACTAAGGCATCAGGAAACATTCGTGTGGTCTCAGCTCTAGAACCATCTTCACTTTGCATGAGCACTAAACTATATACCTCTGTCCTTTTCCCATGGAAAGTAAAGATGCATGGGTTGGGTAGCACCTGCATGGTGTTATAAAATATACCAGAAAGCTCCTGATCTTAATTAGCAAGGGTGCAGGACCTCAATGTATACTGATGTATATACTAGCTGGCCAGTGTAAGTGCAATCTTTTTTCACCTCTCTAATGATTTCTGTGGAAGAGAGATTTGGTAAATTAAACACAGTCAGAAAGAAAAGCCTGCAGTAGTAGAATAAATATTTTCTATAGGTAACTGAAGTAGGTTGTATCCAGGAAAACTGAAGTAGGTTGTATCTGGTCAAAAAACTATTGATTCCATGATGCTTGTAAGAAGGAAAGGAAGAAGAAAAGTGGGAAGGAAACAGCTTTGTGATGAACGTAATTGATTCTGTACTATGCATTGCTAAGTACTGATTTCAATACTTGGCACTTCATCAAGAATTGCACAAGTCATTCAGAAACTGCCACAAAGACAGTTTAAAATAAGGGGTTGAAAAAAAGGAGTTTTAATAGAAAGAAAAATAGTTGTCTTTAGATAAAAAAAGATATAATAATGTAATGAGTTTTTCATATGCTTAAGGATATTTAAGCAGTGAGGAATATTGTCAGTACTCTCCCTACGGATAAGTGGATATAAATATGGACATTGATAAGGATATCAATAAAAATTCCCCTTCTCCAACACTTTCTGACATTGAAAAAAAGCAAAATAAGGCCTGTATAGAAATCTGTCTTCAAGTGGAAAAATACAGCATTTATCATAACTCATTTGTGTTTATTATTGTTTTCTGATGTATTAGTTATTTTATCAAAGTTAATAATTAATATAACTAATATTTTATTAGGGGTTTTACAAAGGAATTTTGAAACTGTCCAAATTAATATTATCTAGACTATATCTATATGAAATTATACAGAGTAATCTGATTTAAGGAAGGGTCATGGAACAATTAAACCCTCAAAAATTGTATTTTTCTCCTTTCTTGAATCAATCTGATTAATCTCTGAACTTTCACAGGACTACATTTTTTTTCCATGGTTGATGCAAGGTTTATGTGCCTGATGAGGTCTTAAATATAATTTTGAGTGGTGATTTGTTCAAAAGATAACATCCTCTTATAAAGAGCCATAACAATAAAATGTTTGTGGTCCATAACAAAAAGTCTAGTTTATCTACCTGAAAACAGTAGACCATTTCCATGCCAAAATACCCCACAAAATTAAAATGGAAATATGCACTTCTGGTTCTTTGAGTACCTAGTGACAAAAAATAAAGTAGACTAAATAGTTCTCCGAATCACTCCTCTTACCCTATTTATTTCAGTCATCAGCTATTTTTATAATACTCTTTTCAATTACTTGCATGAGAAGAAAGATTTCTTTTGGTACTAGACTCCAAGAGCAGTTAGAAATTTTACTACTGAACTGCATCATAATGCAGGTGATTTTCCCATCTCCTCTTGGCTTGGCCATAATACATCTTATCAGTTAAGTAGTTCATCAGCTGATGAAAGGTGAGAACTTAAAGGGGGGATGTACAGCTATTTACTCTCACACGTATGAATAAATGTTACTTTATGAGCATAGCTACCTACTAATTGACATCTTAGCATTTTACAGTAAATTTTCAGAAGACCTTAAATCCTTTTAAATTGCATTCTACCAACAAAATTTCTGTCTACAGCCTGTTTCCATTTTTTCTTTTTTCTTTTTTTTTTCCCCCCAGAAGTTAATTAATGGCATTTTGCCAACATCTTAGGGATGTTCAATGTGTAATACATTTAAAATAAACATTTTCTTTTAAAACTCACTTTAAACATTATAGGAGACAGAACTTTTTTTTCCCCTCACTTTCAATGAAATGTAGAAAATCTGTTTTACTCAAAATTTTAAAATCAGTGTTGTCAGAATTGCAATTTTTAACTCTTAAAACTGACCTGAAGGTCTTTTCATGCCTTCTCCACACCCATTTTGTTTCCTTTTAATTTGGCAGACATATTTGTATCTATACAAAACTTTCATTAATACTTCTACAGAAGCAATGAAAATCAGAAAGAGTGTAACTAACTGAGCAGGGTTATCATGGTTGATCAATAATAATCACTTATTTCCTAGCTATTTGACAGCTTGAAAAGATCTTTTTGAACTTCAGAGAGCATTTACTCTCCTTCCAAAGTACCTTATTCTTTTTTCCATTGTGAAATGATATAATTTTACACTTGTAGTTATAATTTGCATGACCAGAACCACACATATTAACATGCTACTGATGAAAGCATGGTGCGTGTTTACTTGAAAATAACATGCAGTCCTAAAGGAACATAAATCTTTCCATTGTGCCAAAATGTCCCAAATAAGGAAAACAAAATTCTTTATGTCACCACCTGGCCTTACCACTCTGGATGTAAGTTCCTGTTGTTCTTTCTAGATGTTTCCTTCAGTTTATTTATCACGTTTAATGATTGCTCTCACTGAACCTTTTCGGGAGGCTATATATGCAAAGATATTAAATTTATATTAGCAAACAAATATATGGACAGAACTGCACAAATCTGGAAATAACCAAGTTCAAAGAGACATCGAATTTCCGTCAAAAAGTGAATCTTATGCATCCAATTTGTGTTCTTATGTAAGAATAAGTCTGAACACTTACATAATACAAATTTTATTCAGACTGTTAAAAATCATTTAAGTCTGAAAATATTCTTTTCTCCTATTTAATTGTATTTCTATAACATTCTCCTTGCCAAACCATAAAAAGAGATTATCAGTTCCAATAGTCTAACTTCTCTATAATTTTGAAGAAATATAATCTTATGAATATCCTTTCTCTGTATTTAAATCAGATATAACCACCATCATCTCTGCAGGTGACTAAAGTTCATTCTGAAAAATTACTTTTGAAAGGTCAGATATTCGCAAGTGAAGGTCAATTTTGGTAGTCTAGAAACTAACTGTGTTCATACTTTTCAGGCCACATACATCATATAAGAATTAGTGATAGCTATTCAAATTTTCAGCTTGATTCGTTAAACATGTAAAGAAAAATTCATACTTTTTAAAGGAGGCACAGGAGATAAAAGTATGAAAATGGTAAAATCAGAAAGAGAAGAGGGCTTTTGATTTTTTTATCTTTTACTTCTGGTCTAATTAGGGAAATTTTTGGAATGTTGCTGCTCAAAGAGAAAATTAAATAAGACAGATCAGATACTATAGAAATAAGCAAGTACCTTTATTTAGATTAAATTAATAAAACTTGATCTTGCTACAGAAATTTGAGAACAAGTATTGAAAATAATTCTACAACAGTCAGTATCTGTTTTCAAAAACAAAAAAAAAAAGTCAGTTTGTTTATTCAGTACAGCTTCTTGTGGAATTTCATGTAGAAATGCCTGTACAAATGAGGCGATATCAAGCTAGCACATGTAGTCTGCATATGCTCAGTGCTCATCATAATGAAACACCAGGCACAAACCATCAAGCAAAAACAGAAGAACACTCATAACTGCTGGGCTGATGAATGTCTTTTCTATTAAAAATGAAAATCAGTGAGAACATGGATACCTGCAGAGTGCTTAGTTTTAAAAGCTTTATAATTCCTATTTTAAGATCCATGAATACCCCCATATTAGCTGAACAGCACATAGTTGAGCCATCTTATATTTGAGAATCTGACACTTAGCAACACTTGAAAAATGTAAGTTTACACACTGAGTAAAGATGAAACCTTAAAGTGAATGGGTCATCCTAGACTGGTTTACAACTTAGCTGTCATTTTGGCTTTAAGGCACAATAACATTGACAATATATAGTTGTTTTTACTGCTGGTTTTAAGAAAACCTTCTCTTCCATTTCTACAAAACCAGTGATTTCCTTTTGTTCAGAACAGTCAGGATAATTCTTAATTTCTAGAAAATAATATAAGGAAAACTCAGAGGAGTACATACAAAATCAGAAAGAATTTGCTGTAAGACAATGCGGTTGCAAGTAAGCATGAAGTTTATTCTGTGGTGATGCTGGACCTAAGTTTAAGGTGATATGCATAAGAAAGTCACACATAAAGGTAGACTTTGACTTCATTCTATAAATTACATGATAATTAACTCATCTAAATATCTTTAAGTAAGTGGTTCAACAACATGGAAATATTCAGTGGCTTGAAATACAAAATGTTTTTTTTTTCAATGATTCAATAAACAGTTCTGTTGTTTGAGTTGTTATTTACAAAACATGGGCCTCACGTTGTGTTGGTGGTATTACCCATCAGAAGATCTGAGCTGTGTGTCTGTTTTACTGATTCATTACCTCCTCTTTGTGTAATGAGATTGGGTCTGATTCTGTGAAGTTCTGATAGTGACTAACAGTGACTAATATGACCTGAATTTTGTTCCCCTATAAAACAAAACATTCTTATGCAAGCATCCTACACAGGCCAAGAACCTTGAGTTTACAGTCCCTCACTATTTCCTTAGAATGAGTAGTTCTTAGTTTCCAAAGCAAAAGATTTTAGATGCACAGTAATAAAGCTAGAAAAGTGTAGAGCAAATGCAGAGTAAGTGTACTGAGACAAAGTTAATAATCTTTTTGAAGAGAAGTCTGATTAATGCAAAGGTATCCTTGCAGGGTGGACATTGTCTTTCTCCCTGTCCTACTGCCTTGCTGTTGAGTTCTTCAGCTTTCAAAGGGTTTTCCAGGTTAGGAAGCGAACAATTCATCATTGTTCCCCCTTTTTACTCATTCCTACAGGTATCCAATCAAGTCTCCTTTCCATTACTCAAAAGCTTGCCTCTTGTCTCTGCTCCTTCTTGCAAGCAAACCTTCCCCCTTTCTTCACAGTCCCCAGACAATCATGGGCTTATGGTTCCCTATGTCCTTTGCTCGCCTGTCTTGGGCTGTATTCTGAGGGCTGCTCTGGCCTGAGCTCACAAGCTTCCAAGAGAGAGGTAAATCATAGACAAATTTCACAGAGGATTGCTTTCAGATCACATCACATCCTTTAGTAATTAATTTATTTTTTTTTAAGAACAATACTTCCTGGTGCAAAATCTTTCATCATTGTGCTTAGAAAAGCACAATTCCCTCTTTTAAGACAATATAGTGAAAGCTGATGCTATACGTTACTTCAGAAACACTATTTTGTTTTCATGGTTGGGTTTTTTGGCGGGGTTGTTTTGGGTTCGTTTTTTTTTTTAGCTTTCTCTGCTATCATTGAAGTTCTGAAATTGTCTTTGTGGTCCTTGCCTTTGCAGTTTTAGGCATGCCATTATTACTTGCCATTTCCACTCAGACTTTTAGAAGAAAATACGTGGGATTTTATTTCTCACCAGAAGAACATTGTGTTAGCAGTAATGAATATATTTGAAATGGTATTGTTTCTGAACTCTAACTGTTCACATCGCTTCTGAAAACACTTCCAGTAGACATAGGAGGAAAACACCACCTATATAATGATTGAATTTTGTTCCCTCAGCTTGCCTTATTCTATGATTCCATTTCTAAGGAAACACCTATCTTCTTCAAAGAATGCAAGCATGTAGGTAAAAATGTCAGGTATTTCAAAATTCAATAAAGCAATTATATATGTAATATGTAAAACTGAAAAATTTGAAGAAATTTGCATCAACTGATTTTAGTTTTCAGAGCTTTGAGATTATACCTTTTGGAAAAAAAAACCCAACTAAACAAATAAAACTTAAACAACCAAACAAAAAAAAACCAACCCAGAATTAGTTGGTTTTTTTTTCCAACAGTCTGTATTAAATATTTATCAGTATATCCAGAAGTGGACAGGAAAAGCTATTTCCAGGAGACACAAGTCTAATAACTAATATTCAATCTTGTGACATAGTCAAAATATCTTCTGTCCTGGAAAGTGTATGTTTTCTAGGTTCCTGCTTGGTCTAGAAATGAGAACGATTTTCATCAACTTGATTCACCTGAATGCTGCTTGTATGGACATGCATTTTTTTTGTTTTTCTTGTGTTGGGTTTGGGGTTTTTGGTTGTTTTTTTTGTTGTTTTCTTTTTGGTTTTGTTTGTTTGTTTGTTTTTTTCCACTGTCACAAAATAAGGGTTTATGAGTGAGTCTTGCTGGTTTGAAATTTGTACATACTGAGTTTCTTTCCACAGCCACAGAAGAAGAATGGACAGTAATAAAGGTCTTCGTAATAAGTTACATAAAAAGCTTTCTCTTAGTATAAGTGATTTTGATACAAATGTGAAATGCTGTTGCCATCAGCTGAATTTCTGTCCTATGCACTAGGGAATATGAAGAAAATCAGGCCTCCACTTATTGGCAGTTACATATTCATTCTCTCAAAAAGTTAATGCATGGATATCACTGTAAATACTCATCAAGACTTCAAAAGGCAGGAAATTGTATTCACTCAGCAAGAACTGCAAAGTATAAATTTCTCTAGTGAAAACTGGACAGTTTATACTAAATGTAGCTCTGAATGAGATCATAGAAAATGTATATTGAAAATATTTTTGCATGTGTGCATACGTTTAAGTACACGTATAAAAATATATGAACTCAAGATTTGCCAAGAAGTAGGTAATCTGAGGACTGAACATCACATATTTCCTGCACATATGTATCATCAAATTCTCTACCAGAATCAAAACAGATCACTCAAGTTCCCTGACAAGCCCAAAAGTCAAAGACTTCCAATGAACTCAAGAAAAAAAAAAAAATTTATATATACTATATAAAAATATATATATATTTTTTTTTCTACATACTTGTCTAGTAGTTTCTTTAATCCTGTGCCCATTTCACAGTTGAGTTACCAACTCCAGAGCAGGTGTCAAGGGAATACTGAGGGGCTTTCATTTATATGGCCACCAGATATAACTTTAATGCTGTTCTTGCATTTAACATCTTTCATCAGTTTACTGGAGCATTAGTCCTATAGTGTATCTCA
This sequence comes from Hypotaenidia okinawae, assembly GCA_027925045.1. NCBI lineage: Eukaryota > Metazoa > Chordata > Aves > Gruiformes > Rallidae > Hypotaenidia > Hypotaenidia okinawae. The sequence continues at coordinate 67,210,550 of BSDF01000005.1, forward strand.
TTGAACTTACTAGTACCTAAGATAGAAATACATTTACAGAACAGCTCCCAAGAGATTAAAAAGGAAAATCAGTTCTTTTATTGCAGATGCACTAATTTATAGTGTACCATTAGTATAAGCTTTTCCATTACCTCACTGAGCTCACTGATACCAGAAAAAAAGATGTGAATTGAATTTTTTCTCCCCTTCCTCAGTCTTCTTTGGATACCTATTTCTGTAGTGTAATCGGCTTTCAAAGTGAACGTTTTGCAATAGCAGTAAATGATTAAATTATTTTATAAACACATAATGAAAGCTGTGTTTCAAAGACAAAGGGATTATTTTCACTATGATGTAGGAAAGCAAAGCTTTAATTGGAAACATTTCATGTCGTTCTCCTTTCATGCCAGTTCTTGGTAACATAAAACATTGGCATGCATTTAATCTTGCATTCATCTAAGCCAATTTTTGTTTTTCTGGTAAAAAAGGTTTGAGATTAATTCGTAACAGAAATTAATGGGGAAAATTTGCAAATACAGAGAAAATTCCTTTATTCCTTTTTTTTTTTTTTTTTTAATGATAGACTAAATGATAGAATAAGTGAGAGAGGGAACATCTGGGGAATTAGTATTGCAAATCACTGGAAGGTGATAATGTAAACAATTTGTGATTTGTAGTGTAGTTAAAGTACTTACTCAGTCAACTGAACAGTTCAAATGAACTATCTGAATTTTTCCTTAGAGATTTTTTTAATGTGATTTAACCAAAACCAAAACTAAAGTAACAACCAAAATTCCACAGCAACACCTCAGCTTTATTTTTGTTTGGAAATTTTCATGTAAAATAAGACTTTTTTTTTTTTTTTTTACTTTAGATTGCACTTTGAAAAAGATGATTGAGGTTCACAAATATCCACCCTAATTTTTTTAATTTTGTGTTTACTTTTTTGTTGGTAAAATTGACAAGTAAACAAGATAACCTGTGAATACTTTTACTTTCTTCTTGTTTCTACTTCTAAGTACTTGGAAAAGAAGTGGAACCGAAGCATATCACATATCCTTTTTTTCTTTTTTTTTTTTTAATTTTGTTCAAATATCCTTCCCATTTATATTTAAGAAAATAAAATTATTTCATTCTTCATTATTGAAAAAAAACATGTCACAAGGATAGTTATGATTTTTCTAAGCTTCTGTGATAGGAATGCCAGAAAAATGTACCATGAAAAGTTGTACACAATTATCATTTTTATTAGCTGAAAAGGCCAGAATAGAATTACTCAACCTAAGAAGAAAATGTACATTCATGTATTTTATCTTTATTTCCAAAACAAACTTCACTTACAGCTAAAGCTAGTTATTGTTGTTATGAAAACAAGGAATAGGAATTAAATGGATATTTAAATTTAGCAAAAAAAAGTATAATAATGGTCTGTAATTATATGATAGTAAGAGTGGCAAGAGAGCTGCCTGGAGGAGAAGGACCTGGGGTTTTTGGATGACTGCAGACTAAAGGTCAGCCAGCAGAATGCCCAGGAGGCCAAGAAGGCCAATGGCATCCTGGCTTGTATCAGAAATAGCATGGCCAGCAGGTCCAGGGAAGTGATTGTGCCCCTGCACTCAGCATTGGTGAGGCTGCACCTCCAGTACTGTGTTCACTTTTGGGCCCCTCACTACAAGAAAGACATCGAGGCCCTGGAGCATGTCCAGAGAAGGGCAGCCAGGCTGGGGAAGGGGCTGGAGGGCAAACCTTGTGAGGAGTGGCTGAGGGAGCTGGGGGTGTTTAGCCTGGAGAAGAGGAGGCTGAAGGGAGACCTTATCACCACCTATAACTACCTGACAGGAGGGTGTAAAGAGATGGGTGTTGCCCTCTTTGCCCAAGTGACAACGGGAAATGCACTCAAGCTGTGCCAGGGCAAGTTCAGATTAGACATTAGGAAAAAGTCCTTCACCAAAAGGGTTATCAGGCACGGGAACAGGCTGCCCAGGGAGGTGGTTCAGTCACCAGACCTTGATGTGCTTAAAAGACAGGTAGATGAGGTACTCAGGGATATGGTTTAGTAGAGGACAGGTATGGTTGGAGTTGATGATCTGGAAGGTCTTTTCCAACCTAGTCATTCTGTGATTTAGTTATTATACTATTTTGGACTTGTGGGGTTTTTGTGGTTTTGGGTTTTATTTGTTTTTTTTTTTAATTGTAAAAGATATATCACTCAGGCCAATTTTTTCAACGTTTTTGTTTTCCCTGAAGAAAATGAGAATATTTTTCTTCCTGTTTCTCAGCTTATAATTTTAAGTCTAAAAGTCAAACTGAAAACCACTGATATTTACACATTTATCCATTCTGCTTGTGGAACATGACAACTACAAGCTCGACCGTGACATTTAAGGGAAAAAAAATTAAAAATGTATTATAACTGCCTCTCACAGTGCTAGACAACTAAAGAAGTATTTATTTTGCTGACCGACTGACAACTTGCTGGTCCTTTTTTTTTTTTTTTTAATAAAAAGAAAAAATAAAATCCCCAAAATATATTAACCTGATAGACAGGGAAACAAGTGCTGATAGTAAAACTTACAAACAACCTTCAAAGACATTTTCTGCTTCTGGCCTTTTCTTTACATTTTGCTCAGAAAACATAAAACTGATATCGTATTCCTCTATGGTGTAGCAGAACATAGTAGAGAGGCAGTCTTGTTACTTTCTGCTTAGTACCAGAGACTTTCATTGAAACATCTATCAAATAACCCTCCACATTAGCCTTCTACCTTTGAAACAAGTAGAAGATATTTTGATGTAGTATCGAGTAAGAATGTTTGTTTGAAAAAAAAGATTAATAATTTCTTTTTGCTTTTTCCTTTTAATTAAAAAGAAAGAAAAAAAGAGTCTTTTTGAAAGGATTATGAATACAGACTAGTTCCAGGTTTAGACCAAATTGACTAAAAATAAAATCTCTAAGGTTTTGAGTTAGAAACTTTATAGATTGAAATACCATATTCTGCATGAAATGAGTTTGGCTGAACTAAACAACAAACTGTTTCTTTTGCATTGAGGATACAAACAAACTGAAATGACTTTCAGTAATCCAGCAATCAAGTTCAACTAATTCCTCTTGAAAAAAATGGCAATGTCTCATAACTGACTAGGAAAGAAACTTCAGCAGATCAATAAAAATGCATCAAGGTAATAACCACAGCTTCTCTACAGGATTAAGTGAAGAAAAATTAGGCACAGTAACACAAAAAAAGTTTTGTATTGAAATATTTGCACAAATTCAGTCTTCCTTTGATATTTGTCACTATGCCAACTCTAAGGTGATATGAGAGAGTGCAGTTTATTATTTTATTAGCTTTCAGAGTGCTAAATTGGTAAGAGTAATCCATACTTAATGGAAGAGAAATTACATTTTTTATTTATCTTATTCTACTTGGTGGCTTGGTGGAGAATCAATTTCATTGTGAGCAAGTAAATGGTAGGACAAGATCCAAAATGTTTAAAAGGAATTTTTGAAAGGATAGAAAGGCCAACAGGCATTTTTTTTTCTTCAATAGAGAGGGTTTCTTCTCCCCAGTGGAGAAATTTCTCCTAAATAGAATTTTTTTCCTGACTCACTTTTAATAGTTTTCAGGTCTTCTACGTATTTGTTGTTATTATAAAATAGTTATTTATGTGGAAGAAAAGTATAACTCAGCCTAATATTACTGCTTGCAATTACCAGATTAATTTATAGCTTCTTTAGCAAACCTGCATAATTGCTGTCAATTATGTGGCATTTCAGATATTGTGTTATATCTTGATAAATCTACTTTCTGTGTAAAATTACATTTGTGTGTCAATAACTTCTAATTTCAAGTAGCAAAGGAAAGTTAGAAAGATTAGTAAACCAAATTATTAAACTGAATTTATGAAGTAACATGGACTTTTATTCTTTATTTGTGGATTAAGATTTGCCAGCAGCAAGCAAGTTGAGAAAGGTGTTACTGTGTTATCAAGAATAAAACTGTACTATCCTGTCCTTGAAAAAAGTATATTTTATCACATGCTACTAGAGATTGTTTCCCCTCATTTTATATTGTCTCAAGTAAAAGTCTGTTTGACTGTCCATATGCATGTGCAGCACACACAGCTTCTGAAACAAGAAACCATTAATTTAGGTTATGTCCATTTATTGCAGTGGCTGTCCTGGCAATCTTTTCTAGAATACTGTGAATATATGTTGCAAATAGTCATTAAATAATTGGATGAAAAATTAACATACTTAATATTCAAATCTAAATAAAATGTTAGCATATAAGAGTAACATTCTGAACAATCACTTCCTTAAAGTCAAAAAGTAAACCATGGTCCTTTACATCTGGTCACTCTTTTAAGCATATTCCCAGGTGTCAGGTATGTCATAAAGGATATACAGCAGGTTGTCTGAATTTTTAGTGCCATTGTGTAGTAAATGAGTTAGAATCTGCCACAAGACCAATGACACAACATTGATTTAAAGAGAAAAATTTCAACCCTTTCCATTAGTGTTCTGGCCTGGCTAGACTGCTGGAAGAAGTTACCCTTTGATGGAGGGAATTTCTGCAGGGGCAAGTGTATAATGACAAGTGGCTACAGTAGGGTTATGTTAATTACCCCACATGATCCTTTTTCATTAGAAGCATGCAAAGGGCAAATAAAATGTTTTGGAGAAGTACAGCCCAGTGGGCAAGGTGGTCAGCTTGGATTTTCTGCTAAAATACAAGGGGCCTGAAATGAAAAGAGTACAGTGGCACTTGGTCTTAGTTTATAGATATAACCTCACAGTTTAATAAACTGTCTGAACACATATGTATCATGTCATAACAAATTAGGGGGTAAAAAGAGGAAAGAAGAGAGAAATAGATCAGAGTTCAATGAAATTTATTCTCTGGGTTTGGACTTGTTTCTTATCTTAATTCATGTGTTGCCTTTAGGATGGTTTACTTTCACTGTCTCCTAGAAGAGTTTATTAAAACATTCAAGGAACAGTGTTCCATCATGGATCACATCTATGCTTGCAGTGTGTCCATGGGTCTTTTCAAGCAAGACGCTCCAAATGACATTATTTTTTTGGTGCAGATGATACTGAATGAGAACAGAAGGTGGCAAAAAATTAAAAGGAAGCCACCAAGGTACATTCACATTCTGTGTTAGTGCTTTAGTGTCCCACAATGTGCAAAAAGACAATGGACTTTTTATCTCACTCTACAGTAATATTGTCCTGTGTTCATGCCAGTTACGTACCTGCAAGTCAGAAGTGTGGCTGGGCAATGAATTTATCCTGAAGTTATCTGTGTTGCAGCTGATACAGCAGAGATCAAGTCAGGTGATATCCAGAAGTATAATAAGATATTGAAGGGAAGGGAAAGGAAGGGAAGGGAAGGGAAGGGAAGGGAAGGGAAGGGAAGGGAAGGGAAGGGAAGAGGATGGGGGAAAGAAAAGGAGAAAGAGGGAGGAAGAGATGGAGAGAGGAAGAGAGGGAGGGAGGAATTGTAAAATCTATATTATTTATATAGTTTAAATGTTTCAAGAAAAAGCAGAAAGCCCTTACCAGGTAGCAACATAAAAGCAAAACTTTTCTGCTCTGATGTGAAGTGGTGATTTCTGATATTGAATACTGGAATTTTTTTTATATATTTCTCTTTCCCTTGGGCAGGGAGAGGGTGGGTAGGGGAAATCTTTCATTCAAGCAAAAATTTTCAGAACAGTACTGACAGTTATTAATGAAAGCAGGTTAATACTACTAGGTAAGATATGACCTATGGATTCAAAAGTCATTTGAATCTATGCTTACATAAAGCACCTAAAAGCCTGGGTATGTTAAATTCTACAATCATCTAAATTTTCCAATTCTCTATCACTTTGCTGGTCTATTCTTATTCATACTTTCTTAGAAACTGGTACTCAGGATTGATGAGCTGTTTGTAGAAGCTAGACCAGAAGTAAAAAACTATAAAGAAGCAGCCTGAAGATGACTCAGATTTAAAGTGAAACAGCTGGGATATTTTAATAGAGGCCCAGCAAGCTATTTATTCAGACAAGGATGAAGAATCTAAAAGAGCTAGTTACTGCTTTAAGATCAGTAAATTGATAAATTGACAGAACAGGTGAAAATCCTATATGATTATTTCTGATATTTATACTAAAGACAAATTCTTTCAAATCATTGTCAGTTTACACTTTATATAGAACTTCTAAGAAACAGATGAGTGACTTTTAGATAAAAGGCATACCAAAGGTAAGGATTAAATCCATCCTGCTTTAGCTGTCTTCCAAAAACGATGTCATTTGTATACAAATTGTTATAGAGCTTCAGGCATTGTCCGTGTCAACACCCTTTCCACCCTCTATTGGCATAGAAAGATCTGAACTACAAGGTAAGAGTGACTTGAATTAAGTGGTTAAAAGGAGGTTATTCCTAGCGCAAGTTGCTGAAAAAAACCCTTGATTTTGAAAAGAAGTTACATAGTCCCCAGTCATAAATCACTCTTATGAACCACCACAGTTCTACTGAAATCAACAGGATTAAGTTTATAGCTGTAAGTGATAACTGTGTGATAGTAATTAAACATAAAAGTCTTATATAATTTAAATAACCAACAGGTGCCTAAGTAATGTTAAGCATTACTTTGGCATAATGCAACTTGAATGTTAATTGATGAGAGGATTGTATTAGACAAAAACATTTATTGATTTATTGCAGTGTTATCAAATTAGATTTGTTACATTACCAAGAAGGGAGTTGTTTTTTTATAAATGAATGGTGTTTTCTGGAAAACTTCACATATAACTGAAATTCCCTTAATGCTTAAATCAGTATAGTACAGAAAAAAGCTTACCCATTGTAGTAAGACAATGAAAACTGGTTATGTAAAAACCCCACAGCTTTTATATACAATGATACTAATGCATTTTCCTGTAAAAAAAGCGAAATCCACAGAAAGAAGCTATATTAAATGTCTATTTGTATTAGACATTCCTTTCTCAATATAGCTATAATGATGTCAAAATGAAAAATAATTCTATTTCTATATTTAAAAACTTACCATGAAGGCACATGTGTAAAATGTACCACTGAAAGGCTTGTGATTTATTCTGTGAGATTTTTTTTTCCTCAAGGTTTGGGCACCTAAAGATGCTGACGAAACATCAACATTACTCCACCTTTGTTGAAAAATGCTACTGAAAGCAGTGAACCAAGTCCTTCTGGGGGATAAAAAGCCCCTGAGACCTTAGCCCCAAATTCTAATGGCTGTAAGCGTCAAAACGCCACATCTCTCTTAATCTGAGATAAATAAATTCAATATCAGTGCTCTGAAAGCTGTACATACCTATTGCAAAATCACAGAATCACAGAGTATCAGGGGTTGGAAGGGACCTTGAAAGATCATCTAGATCATCAATCCCCCTGCCAAAGCAGGATCACCTCAGTAGGTTACCGAGGGATGCATCCAGGCAGCTTTTGAATGTCTCCAGAGAAGGAGACACCACAGCCTCTCTGTTCCAGTGTTCTGTCATCCTCACAGAGAAAAAACGCCAAACCTTATGTTTGTATGATACCTCCTCTGCTGCAGCTTGCACCCATTGCCCCTTGTCCTGTCATTGGACATATCTGAGAATAGCCTGGCTCCGCGCTCCTGACTCTCACCCTTCCCACATATATGCACGTTAATAAGGTCACTCCCCAGTCTCCTCCAGGCTAAAGATGCCCAGCTCCCTCAGCCTCTCCTCATATGGAAGATGATCACTTAATCATCTTAGTCCTGCACTAGACTCTTTTAAGGGGTTCTGTGTCTTTCTTGAACTGGGGGGGGCAGAACTGGACACAATATTCCAGGTGCAGTCTCACCAGGGCAGAGGAGAGGGGGAGAAGGACCTCTCTTGACCTACAAACCACACCCCTTGTAACACACCCCAGGATGCCATTGGCCTTCTTAGCCAGGAGGGCACATTGCTGGCTCATGGTCATCCACCAGGACCCTCAGGTCCCTCTCACCTACACTGCCCCCCAGTAGGCCAGTCCCCAACCTATACTGGTACCTGGGGTTGTTCTTCCTCAGATGCAAGACTCTACACTTGCCCTTGTTGCCTTGCAGTATTTTATGAAGTTTCTTCCACCCAGGTCTTGCTGTATGGCAGCAACTTTTTGACTTCTTTTTTTCAACCAGTTCACAATCCACCTCACTATCCAATTCCTCCACACCATACTTCCTCAGTTTAGCTGTGAAGATGCTGTGGGAGATGGGGTGAAATGCTTACTGAAAACAAGGTAAACCACATCCACTCCCCTACCATCATAGAAGGCTATCTGATTGTTTAAAGATAACTTACCCTTGGTAAAACTATGCTGACTCCTCCTAATGACACTCTAATCCTTGATATGCCTAGAGACTGCACCAAGGAGAAGTCATTCCATCACCTTTCCAGGGATGGAAGTGAGGCTGACCAGTTTGTAGTTACCCAGGTCCTCCTTCTTGCCCTTTTTGAAGACTGGAGTGACATTGATTTACTTTGCTTCAGCCCTCAGGCACCTCTCCTGTTTCCCATGACTTACCAGAGATGACAGAGTGGCCTAGACTTCTGCCGGTTCCCTCAGCAACTGTGTTGCTGTGGGCAGGTTGACATGAAGGTCATAGTTGTGGAGTTGTCCAGTTTTCAGCTGAGATAAGAGTTAATTTTCTTCATAGTAGCTGGTATATGGCTCTGGTTTGGGTTTGTCCTGGGAACAGTGCTGATAACAGACAGAGGTTTTCATTCCTGTGTGCTCACACAGGGGTCTTTTCTGCTCCTTACCTCATCTCACCAGCAACGGAACTGCAAGCGCACAAAAAGTTGGGAGGGGATATGGCCAGGACTGCTACCCCAGCTGACCAAAGGTTATCCCATACTGTATTGTATCATGCTTGATGCAGAAGATTCTGGGGGAAAGAGAGAAGGAGGTTCAGAATGATGTCATTTTCTTCCCAAGTTAGACATAATGGAGAGGGGCTGTCCTAGTGATGGCTGAACACCTGCCTGCCCATAGGAAGTGGTGAGAGAAATAATTCCTTGTCTTGCTTTGCATGGCTTTTGTTTTACCTGTTAAACTGTCTTTTGCTCAACCTACAAGTTCCTTCACTTTCACTGTTCCGATTCTCTCTCCTATCCCATGTTGGCAGGGGGAAGTGAATGAGCAGCTGTGTGGTGCTTGGCTATTGGCTGGGGTTGAACCATGACAGGAGCCTACGTTGTTGGCACACATGCAGTTGGAGAGGTTAATGTGCTGGGCACACACCATAGCCAAAAACCATGATAACTGGAGACAGCAAAATGAAAGCCTGATCATAATCCAAGGGAAGTGCCATTTGACAAGGCCAAGAGTTAGTTAAGGATCTGGGGCAGCAGCAGGGGTGGGAATAACTGGAAGACCACAGGAATGGATGCCAGACAGCAGTAACCATCATTAGAAATCATAAACTAAAACTGTTGTAATTCAGAAATAAACACTGAACAAAAAAAGCTGGTTTATACTATGTCTGTCTATCTATCTATCTATTTAGATATTACCAGGCTAGTACTTAACTATTCAATGGTTTCCAGGTCCTGTAGATCACTACCTTTTCAATAACCAGAAAGGTTTGGATAGTAACTGACCAGCAGCATTAAACAAACAGATATTTAAATAGATGATGGGAAATAGCACAGTTCAGATCTAATATCCTACAAGAAAAATAATACATGTCAGTTCTGTAACTATGTGAAATGATTCTGTGGTTAAAAATCTTCCTAGGCACTGAGATAGCTTAGGGAATTTGTGATTTTTTCCTTTATATATAACTCAAGACATAATTCTACAAAAAGTCACTTTTACAGATTAAGTACATAAATATCAGAGTTGATAAAAATAGGAATTAAATTCAAAAAGCAGCCAGGATCTGGTTAATCATAAAAAAGTGCTAAGAAATTTCTCTGAATAGGGAATTTATTCTTTCCTTTTTACCACGAATTTCAATTTGACATAATATAAATGTAGACACATTAGTTACAGTTAATTTACATTCTATCTTCTAACAATGAAAAGTTAAATAGAAGCCTTAAAGTGGGATGATTTCTCTGCTGTGCTGCAGATAAGGTTAAAAAATGAAGAAAGAGCAGCACAGGTGAAAGCACACAACTACAGAAATAAATTAAGTAACATATCTAATTAGTGTAAGGTACTAATTGAAAATTGAACTCCTGCTATTTTAAATTTGAATCTATCTTGTTTCTAAGTAAATTTGTGATTGAGATAGCATTAACTTTCCTCTCTAAAGCTTCCTACAGAGAGTTAACAAAGTTAAAACCAAAATATTACATTGATAATGGTAACATTAAAGCTTGTAGATACAATAATAATTTTGGTGATGCTGTGGATGCTTATCATTCAAACATTTACTGTTAAGTTAAATGAAGCCTACCCACATAACACACCTGTCTCAGACATAACAAAAAATATAGTACTGAGTTAATAATGACATCAATTAATTAATTAATTACCAACCTGGTAGCCTTCTGTGAAGAAATACCAGGTGAATACATGATGGTAGGGGAGTGGATGTGGTTTATTTTGGTTTCAGTAAGCATTTGACACTGCCTCCCACAGCATCCTCGTGGTTAAACTGAGGAAGTGTGGTCTGGAGGATTGGGTAGTGAGGTGGATTGTGAACTGGTTGAAGGAAAGAAGTCAGAGAGCTGTGGTTAATTTTCTTTGTTCATCTATCAATGAGTGGTTGTAGCATGTGAAACACTGCAATGTAGTCTCATTTTCATAAAATAAATTTTAGTCAATCATTCAATCACTCCATCCAGTTTACATACCCTCAAAATATACTGTTTTTAAAGCAAATATCCACAAGGTCATATTTTTACTCTATATGACCTTTTTAAAGTAAAAATAAGTTTAAGACTTTGTACATATTCAGACTTTTTTTCCTCCACCCTGAATCTACTGAGGTGTTACTGCTACTGCATAATGCATGTTTTTAAGAACTGTGTGTGTGGTTACTAGATCTAAGTTCAAGTTTGGAAATGACTATGTAAACTCCCAACACTAAAAGATATTCTGTTAGGAATGGCAAGACAACCTGGGAATTATCTATAAAATGAACGAGAAAAACAAATAGAAATCAGACCACTATATTGTGAAAACTGCTAGGCTGGGGTTTTTTGGTTGGTTGTTGCTTGGGTTTTTTTGCATACAGCTATTACATTTCCAGGGAAACTGGTATGTGAACAACCAAGAAGCTGGAAGTCCATCAGGTTCACATGGCTTTAGCCACTCTATAAATATAATTTACTGTACATCTACTTTACTAAGTGAAGCCATTTAATATTACAACATGTATATATTCCTTTAAAAATCAGCTATTTATTTTCAAGATTTTACACAAGAATGAATTCTATTTAATAGAGTAGAACAGAAAATAACAGAACAGGAATAGAATATTTCAGTTAGAAGAGACCTACAATGATCACGTAGTCCAAATGCCTGACTAGTTCAGAGCTGACCAAGTTAAAGCATGTTTTTAAGGGCACCATCCAAATGCCTCTTAAACACTGACAGGCCTGGGACACCAACCACTGTCTAGGAAGACTGCTTTTGACCACCCTCTCAGTAAAGAAAATTTCCTAATGTCTAGTCTAAATATCCCATGGTGTGACTTCGAACCATTGCCACACATTCTGTCACTGGATACCAGGGAGAAGAGCTCAGCACCTCCCTCTCCACATCCCCTCCTTCCTCAGGACCATGAGCTCACCCGTTAGCTTCCTTTCCTTCAAACCACACAATCCCAAAGTCCTGAGACACTCCTAATAGGACACACCCTCTGGACCTTTCACCAGCTTTGCTGCCCTTCTCTGTATATATTGAAAGACTTTCATATGTTTTTTAAACTGTGGAGCCCAGAACTGCACACAGTACTAAAGATGAGGCCGCCACCAAGACTGAACACAGCAGGATAATCACCTCATTTGACCTGCTGGCTACTCTGTGTTTCATGCACCCCAAGGATGCTGTTTGCCCCCTTGACTACCAGGGCACAGTGTTTAGTCACACTGAGCCTCTGTTGACCAGCACCCCTAAACCCTTTCCTCAGGGCTGCTTTCCAGCACAACACTCCTCTCCCACTTGTGTTCTGTGTTACTTCATCTCAGTTGCAGAAACTGGTATTTGGACTTAGTAAATTTCATCTCATTAATCATGGTCCAACATTCCAATTTAGATATGTCTGCAAGGCACCTTGTCCTTCATGAAATTCAACAGCACCTCCCAGTTTGGTATCATCAGCAAACTTGCTAATGGTGCATTCAACTCCTGCATCTAGGTCACTGATAAAAACAGTGAACAGAACTGGACCTGGGATTGAGCCCTGAGGAACACTGCTGGTGACCACTCCTCAGCCAGATGCAGCCCCTTTCATCACAACACTTTGAGCTTTGCCCTTCAACCAGTTCTTCACCCAGTGCACTGTGTACCTGCTCATACAACAATTGGAGATTTTTTCCAGAAGAATGTTGTTAAGGGGCAGTATCAAAAGCCTTACTAAAATAATAATCTTCATTAATATTTTTCATAAAAAATAATTAGTACTTTAATTAATATATTAATATAAGTGATTGGAAAAGAATTCAGTATTATTTATTTATTTATTTTGACTCCTAGGGATTATAACTACTGTTTTTGCTTAATTTTCCAAATTCATTTCACATGAAAACAATTCCTTCCTATCTTGGAATCTAAATTTACCGGTGCATACTTAAGACAAATAAACCAGAAATTTTAGCCAATATTGGTTTTCAGGTTTGATTCACCATTGGTCCACGTGAATGGTAGTCCACAAGTAGCTAGGACCGTTAAGCAAATGGAGTATGCAAAAGAATTGTAAGACTAAATGGGCAAGCACTGACAGCTCTTGCAACTCACTGAGCCATTTAAGATGAGCAATGAGTCAGAGTTGGAGTCCCACTGAGAAAGATCAATAGTGAATGCATTATCATAGTTATTTCCAATGACAGGAATAATAATGCAGTATTTATTTCTGGCACAAGGTTGTTTCAAGCATCATTTTTTCTCCTCTCATGATTTGGGATGTACCTCATTCTAGTGCAAAATAGAGATATCTCACTGTGTTTAATATTATGATTCCACTCAATCTAGCTACTAAATACATTTTTTTTCACATTATGTTGGCTAATTAAACTTTCTGTGAAGATTGTGGTAATTGAGTGTAAGGCTCCCATTATTGGCAGTAAGATTGCAAGGCAGCAACATAGCCTACTATAGTTTTAGCACTCCTGTCTGTGAAATAAAGGGGAATAAACAAACAACTAGCCTGCAGCTTTATGTCAGCTGAAACACAGAAAAAACAGGTAGGAGAAAAGAAATCAAAACCATTTCTTCTAACCTAGGGAAGAGACTACATGGAGAGTACAAGGAGACTAATGCTAGGAATATTTCAAATGTCGCTGAAAGGATAAATTTTTACACACTTTAGCCTTTATGGTATTTAATCTGTTGCCTTTCACTAAACTTTTTGGATCCTAAATCTCTGACACATTGCTACTTTTCTTTTTTCTTCCTTTTCATCATTAAGTCATCATGCCAAAATATAAATTGGCAGCTATTGTCTTATTTTCTGTGTGGCAAAGCTGCTTTAAGAAAATGATCTAAGATCCTTTAAAGAATGACGTAAAAATCATTGCTAGAATTAAAACTGAAGGCTTTCTAGATCCTGTTGCTGTTATCCTGTACTTATTTATGATTATCTACAATAAAGTACCCATCATATAAATATCTGGAATTGCACTTAACCATTCAAGTTAACACTTCAATTTTGGAAAAATTACTCAACGCCTCCGAATCTGTAAAACCCTAATGGATTCTTTATATACATTTTCCAGTAAACTTTGAAACACAAGTTTGCTTTGGCATGTTTATTGTCAATTGTCTTGATGTGTTTGTTAGGTGTCAAACTCTTGTCACATAGGTGTGATCTCTTTTACAACTTCTCTGTTGATTCCTTAGGAAGTGTTTTGACTTCCCATAAACTGGAGGTTACCTTCAAAGATTAAAATTATATATTAAATAGCATCTAGAATTTTACTTAGGAAAAAGCTCTGTTTATATCAGTACTTCTTCAAACATATGGTCTAATGTTGTGATGAGGGGAATTTCAGAGGAATGAGAGAGGGAACTGAAAAGGGGATTGTTTATTCCAAATTTATTCTATTAAGTCTAGGTTATGTTCAGCCAGGTGGACAACGATCAACATTCAGGAGAGTGGAGAATACCACTATAGTATCTGTTAAAGTGCATCCTGGAAATCATGGGGACTTAGTCCTTTCTTACATCTAGCAAGTAATCAGAAAAAAAGACATCGTGAGTACATTCTTCCATAGAAAATAGAAAATTGATTTCCATGTTCTAGTAAGCCACTTCAGATCTTCTTTGGATGTCAAGTTGTGCAAGAAGAAAATGAGATCTTGTATTCATTTACAAGCATGCTGAGAAAAAAATCTAAATGTGTTATCTTAAAATTAATCAACCCTTCTGAATCTAGATTTTTTCCAAGGAAAATATGTGCCTTTTGAAGATGTAATAGTTATAAATGGAATATTTTCCTTTATTTTTACTCAGCTGAGCTGGTTATATCACTAAACAATTGTATATTTTTCAATGACTCACATTACAGTTTTATATAATTCAAATTTGGAAATTCCAGGCATGACATACAACTCCTGGAACACACACACTATTATAATTCAGCCTGAATAATATTAATATTAATAATAATCCCCCTGAATTATTTTCAGCAAGTGTTATATTTTGGGCATGATAAGGATTTATTCATTATAAAATATAAATTCTCTGAGATGACTCTGAATCAGAGGGTAAGAGCTGTAAATTGTCAGTACTGAAAAGGTAAGTAAGGCAACACAAGGCTAGCAGTCGCATCCAAGTCCAGTAACTCCTGCTTCAAACATAATGGTCATGAACTGCTCTTTTGTTCCAACAACAACAGCAAAAAGTGCTGAAAAAGCTCATGATTACCAGAAGCTACAGCTTTCTCTCAGACAGAAGGTAAAACTCCTGAGTGATTCACCTCAGCAACCATCCTCTGGGTGCTGACTTTGCACCTCAAGCTCCCTGGTCAGACACTTCAGGTATTTGCTTTATCTTGCATGTCTCAGTAAATTACTGAAATCTTCCAAAAAGCAATTATGTTCAGAAAATGTTATTATCAGTTTTCTTCCCTTACAGCTTATAAACACTCCAATATGAAAATGTGTAGTAACACACAGAAGGTCACATAAACTTTCAGACATTACTTTTTGAAAATGGAGAATACTTTGATGTCTGCCTGTTTGCCAAAAACTCCATGTTATTTAAGAAGGAGATATGCTTCTTCCTGAGGCAAATCCATCTGCCTGCTCTGCACGGAATTAAGCCTTGAACTTTGGAGCAAAGCAATAAGCCTGTAAATGTGTTAAATAAAGCTCAACATCTACTCAGATGTTCCCTCTGACTGCTATAGGGTGTCAGGTAACAAGATTGTGTTGGTTCAGCCGAATCTATTAGCAAGCACTTTTTCAGGCAGCAGGTTATTTCTTTGTATGCACTACCAAAATTTTGAATAGCAAACACGATTCCCTTGTATCTATCATATATGAATAATCATTTTAAATCTGCCATTCAAAAGCGCCTCTTAATATATTGTTCTTTTTTTTGTGTAGCTCAGACTGGATTTAATTTTCCCATGCATACTGCCACTTTGTTTTCTCAATCAAGTGTTAAACAAGTGGTTCCAATAGCATTTATAAAATTATCTTTATAAAATCTACATTAGAAGATGTAAGTATGACATGACCAAGATCTAATGTCCACAGTTAGGCATGTCCTTCCCTTTTTTTTGCCTCACAACCATGAACAAACTCAAGGACTCCCCACTACTCCTGGTTACTTCATCCAGATGCCTTTTGTCCTTGTCCCAGCAATGGTCTACTCTCTCTTATATGCAAAATGACACAAAAATCTTCAGATTTTCTGTAATCAAAAGGTTAAACATTTTGGAAACTGTATTGCTAAACAAGTGGTCCTGGATTGTGTTCAATAATTACAGTGAAAGGATTTACTGCTACCATCAAGTCTGAGAAACACACAGAGTAACTACAAATTTTGACCAAATCTAACAGAACACTCAGGTATGCCTTATGTCTCACATCTAGAGGAAAATAAGTTTCCAAGGGACTGCAGGCTTCTTTAATATCTGAGGTTTGAAATAAACATAATCATCAATCTTTTTTATATAGTCTTCAACAATACATTTCCAGTAGTTCAAAGCAGTTGTTAAAAGTTTAATTAATTTGGTGACTTCTGAATATTCCCATTGGATGAATATCTACATCAAAAAAATAAAACCTGGTACCCAATTATGGCAAGTAATTAAGAAGATGTATGAAGATTGCAGTCTTGATGTGCTTGGGATGCCAAATAACACAGGATTTTCTGATTTTCTCATCTGCAGTCATTATTCTGGCATTTCACAGCTACTTATCAACTGCATGTCTGATAAACATATATGTATTTAAATAAATAACTGCAGGAAATAAAAGGGAAATACATAAGGTGTTTGATGTGTTTATTATATTTATTGTGAGCTCCGGAACATATTTATATAATGTGTATTCTATTATTTTTAATATTACAATCTTTTGGACTATGTCAATATGTTTATGTTCCCTAGGGGTTTTGGTCTATTCCACTCATTTTTCTAAGAAGTGTAGTATGATAGGTGATTATCTTTTTAAATTTTCATAGAATCACAGAACGCACCAGGTTGTAAGGGACCTGTAAAGGCCATCCAGCCCAAACCCCCTGCAGTGTCCAGGGGCACCTTTAACTATATCGGGTTGCACAGAGCTTTATCAAGACTGACCTTGAGGCAATCCAGGGATGGGGCTTTCACCACCTCTCTGGGCAACCTGTGCCAGTGTCTCACCTAGCAAAGAATTTCTTCCTAATACCCAATCTAAACCTGACCTGGTCTAGTTTGAAACCATTGCCCCTTGCCTTGCGTCTGCACGCCCTTACAAACAGTCTCACCCCAGCTTTCCTGTATGTCTTCCTCAGGTTCTGGAAGGTCATTATAACATCTCCCTGGAGGCTTTTCTTTTCCAGGCTGAACAAGCCCAACTCCCTCAGCCTGGATTCATAGTAGAGGTGCTCCAACGCTCTAAGCATCCTCATAGCCTTCTCTGGACCTGCTCCAAGATGACCATGTCCTTCTTTAGCTGAGGTCTCCAGAGCCGGATGCAGTACTCCAGGTGTGGTCTCACCAGAGCAGAGTAGAGGGAGAGAATCACCTCTCTTAATCTGATAGCCATGCTTCTTTTGATGCAACCCAGGATGCAGTTGGCCTTCTGGGCTGTGAATGTACATTGTAGGTTCATATCCAGCTTTTTGTCCATTAATAACCCTAAATCCTTTTCTGCAGAGCTGTTCTCTATCATATCATCCCCCATCCCCTGTTGATAACAAGGATTGTCCTGATCCAAGTGCAGGACTTTTCCGTATTGAAACTTGTGAAGTTTGCACAAGTGGACCTCTCCAGCTTGTCCAGGTCCCTCTGGATGATATCCTGTCTCTCTGGTAAGTTAACTGTACCCCTCAGCTTGGTGTTGCCTGCAAACTTGCTGCAAATTTACACTCAATCCCATAAGCTATGTTGTTTATGAAGATTTTAAATAACACTAGTCCCCGTACGGACCCTTGAGGAACACCACTTGTCACCATCTTCCACCCGGACATTGAGCCATTGAACACTACCCTCTGGATGTGACCATCCAGCCAAATCCTTATCCACCCATCAAATCCATACTTCTTCAACTTAGAGAGAAGGATGTTGTGGGGGATCATGTCAAAGGCCTTGCTAAAGTCCATATAGATGACATTTGTTGCTTTTCCATTGTCCAATGATGTAGTTTCTCCACAGTAGAAAGCCACGAGGTTGTTCAGTCAGGACTTGTTCTGCTGAAGGCATGCTGACTGTCTCAAATTTTCTCAATGAAGAAAAAGAAATCACAATAAAACCCTACATAAATGCTATAGAGAAAAATAAAATACATATATTTTATTACAGATATTATAGCATACTGAAGACTAGGTTATCATCTTCTTCAAAATAATAAAGCTGTCTTCTGGCCATAGGGAGAAATTGTGAATTATTTTAACATTTTTTATGTTTCAAGCCATGTATAAGAAGTTTAAGAAATTAAAATAAACCTTGGAATTCCAATATAGGAGAACAAACTTAGCTTTTTTAATTATTATTTCTTTTTGCTTCTGCTCAAACTACTAAAGACTTTGAAATAAATCAACATCAGTGGCATGGTGTACCACTGCAGCTTGATCAGTTATGAAAGAGCAAAAATTCACAAGCAGAGAATCACAAGAGAAAAGGAAGATACTCCTTTTATTTAGAAAACACATTTCAAACATAATAAACTTTGAACTGATCAAACACTAAGAAAAGTCAATAATTCTACTAGTATCTTTCAGGTAAAAAAAAAAAAGAAAAAAGAAAGATGGCATTTTCTGCCCTTCAGTCACAGACTACTTGAGACCATTAAAAAAAGACCTATGCTTACTTTGTACTTATTTCCTTAGAGAGGCTTCAAAAATTACAGCTTACTTCTGAAGTAATTCTGCAAAGTGACCAAGTGCCCCCAATTTTAATGGACTGTATCAGCCTCACAGGGATTGTTACTGGAACATTAACTTGTACGTTTTAAAGCCACAAACTGAAAAAGCACAGTACTTGCTGACTTTCCAAAAAAAAGGACAATCTAAAGAATGTTTTTCCCATAACCCAAAATACAGCATTCAATTCACAGATGAAAATTGTAGAGACAACTTCACCTCTTTCTGGATCCTAAAACTAAAGCTGAACAGCTTTTCCTTCACAATCTGCATTTGCTGAAGATGCTGAACATGTACTTACAGCCATTAGTATTTCTTTACCAGCAACTCAAAACAATGAAACTTGATTACTTGGGGTTGTTCATTTCCAGCTACCATGATAAATCATAAGAACCTCATTCGGTTTAGCTTGTGACGTACCAATTGCTTTTTTGCCAGATAGCAAACACTCTTATACTCAAAAAACAAACAGAAACATCTGAATAAAGATTCGTATGGCGTAACTCAAAAGACCATTTAAACAGTAACTGGTAGCTTAACAACCACAAAGAAATTAGAATTTGACATAGAATCACTTCAAAGAAATAAAATGAGCTTCACAAAAGAGCATTTTGAAAACAGAACAAAAAAATTTTCTTAAATATTGAAACAATCCTTTTATAAATGCTCCCCTTTTTTAAAGGGGATTAAAATAGATAAATAATAGTAAAAAATAAATCTTTTACTATTATTTAACTAAAAATTATAGTAAACTCCCCTTATATTAAATTCAAACACACACACACACGAATATCTCATGTATGAATTACTACACTGTAAAAGAAAACATGACATCATTTTACCCACAACAACAAGAGATTTGGCAGGAAGCTTTCTGCCACACTGAAAAAAATTAGGTAAGGGAAAAAGAATTTTAAAAGGAAAATATTGAATAGACAGTGTTGATAGGAAGAATTGTTCTGACAGCTAGAAGTTTAAGAAAGGATGATTTTTTGCTATAGATAGTAAGTGAAACCAAAGTATGTAATTAAGTAAATTTCTCTCATTTTCTACAATATAAACATATGAGTTTTGGATGGAGCTTTGAGAAACCTGGTCTAGTGGAAGGCGTTCCTCTACATGGCAAGACAGTTGGAATTAGATGGCCTTCAAGTTCCCTTCCAAATCAGACCATTCTGTGATTCTGTGATAGAGTCATTATGTAGACGACAATTTCCACATGAATAAATCAAAATGTTTTTAGCCAACTCCTCAGTAATACCATGGAATTTGGTATATATCTGTACAGTGTCTCAATATCCAATTTAAAAATCAGGATAATCTAAGCAAGGGGTAATCACAAACATTTCATAAATATGCATACGCATACTTATGAGGTTTTAAAACAGTTTAGCTTTCTGTACATGAAAAAGAGAAAAGCTGATGTTCTGTGCTCATAATACGCTGAAGATGTAAAAGGATTTCATATTAAATGAGCCACAAGAAATTAAAGTCAATCAGAACCTGATCACATTCAATTGTGTCATTCGGATCTCTGTTTCAACATCAGTTAAGATGATGTTGTTAGATAAAAGGGATAGAAATAAACAGAAAGTTATTTTTTGCAGGCTAAGGTTGCTACTACAATAGACAGCCAAAACACATTGCTATACCACTCCAGACTGAGCTAACATTTAGTGAAACTATCTGACATGGAGATACTGGGAGCAAAGTGGCATTGAGAAATAAGGGAATAGAAAAGCAGGAAATTCTGCTGATGCATCAATCCACTGTGGAGGAAAAGCTATTTCTGCTATAGTTATTTGTAAGAAAGAATAATCCTAACAAATATTCAGAAAGAATGGCTTTACATACACTGACTATGGAAGACATTTTGGGGTTGTTTTTCAAAGGAAAAACATATCAACGAGCTGTTCAGAAATGCAAAAGTAGAATCTTACTTGGATGAGAATGTTCTGGAGAAGGGTTTTAATGGCTCCCATTTTCAGGCACTAAATCAGGTACAAAAGGATTAAACAGTTTTAAGGCTCGATGGCAATACTCTAACAATAAATACCTGCCATCATCTAACTATCTTACATAGAGAGCTCTCAGGAATTTTGACAAAAGCTGCACTACAACTGTAGCATTGGGGTAGAGAGTTTATATGGGGAATATCTTCTCCTTTCCCAATGAAACTGCCATGTACTTTTCCCTTTGTGCTTTTGTCACCAGCATTTTTTATTAGTTTGTTAATTGACAGCCCAATGCATTCAGTTGATATTTATTAACTGATTCCTAAGTATGGTAACTGGAAACAATTGCTTAAATCAAGCCTGAACACAATGATCTCTGCCTGTATCATATAACAGGAGGGAAAATTTCTTAAATGGCTGCTATTAAGTCAAGCAATTTGGTAAAAAATCATTTTCTTGGTATCAGAAGCTAATTGCCTCTGATTGCAATATGTGGTCTGCTACCCTTTTAATAATCGTGAGATCTTAATAGCTTTTTAACTTCCATGATGATTGTCAAGTTAAATAAAAATCTTCATACTAATCATATTAAAAGTATTTAGACAAGCTCTAATTTTCATACAGCTAAGTTTAAAAAAATCTGTGACTAACAGCACGACTTACATCCTCTTTGTGAGGTGAATATATAAATAAGGCAATAAAATAATTAATTCAGTTTAATTTTCAGCAATGAAAAGATTCTGTTCTGTATTGGAAATCCCAGAGAGTCAATGTGGGAGAGAGAAACAATTAAGCACCATGTTTCTAAACAGATATTTTCATGTTTTTCTCTAGCTTTAAAAAAATTTAAATGGGTTTAATTCTTGCCTTGCTCTGAGAGGGGGAAATGCAGAGCAAACCCAGACTGAGATAAAATTGAAAGTATTGATTTTAAGCAAATATATACTTAACCATTTAAAGAGAAACAAAGATGTCTCTCTGAGGATACATATTGTATATAGGTATTCTATCCCTTACATTTTGAGCAATTGTTCAAATTGGGTTTTGTTTCATGAACCTTTTTCTTTTATTAGTTCTCTTCTATTGGACCTATAGAACTTGGACACACAAAAACGTAATTTGAAGATAACATTCAAAAGACAAGTTTTAAAATATCTTCCTTCGATAAAATAGTCTAGTCATTCCACTACACCTTTTTGGCTTACCAGTTTAATGTGTAAAAATGCTGTTAATTTTACCTTCTGTACACAGCTTCCCATTTTTAAGTCTCAAATCTTTCTCACTTGGCAGCAGTCTCTATTCCTGTTACTCTCTGTGATTGCTTTTTACAGCCATGTTGTAACATTTGTTGATGCTCCAAATTGCCTCTCATTTTCCAGTTTAACCATGGGTAGTTTTCACAAAGCAGCACCCAACAATGCTGTAAAACAAACATCCTGAGGGGGTGTATTTTTACCCATTAATTGAACTTCTGATTTAATAACTATATCCCACAATACTGAAGCATTTTATTTAATACACAGTCATCCTCTGTCCACACCATTTCAGTTTTTTCACAGTCTACTACTTGAATAGAAGGAAGCAATCCTGTCAAAACAGTGTATCTGCAAAAACACATAAGGGAAAGGATGAGGTTAAGAGCACAGGGATTCTCCACACAGAGTAGAGATATAAATGCACTTCGTGTAATTAACTTTTTCTTAAACACTTATGCTCTGATAAATAGGTTTAAAGATAAAAAAAAAAAAGCTATCTTATAAAAAATTAAATTCTAATGGCCTTTATATTTTAAACAAAGTTAGAAAAGCAAAAGAAACTGTTACATTCACACCAATATCCATCTTTATTAAGGAAATTCCTACCATCTGATGTTGACAATACACCTTTTAGGAATATTACTTACCAGTAAAAAACAACTGGAGACCAAGAAAACTTGCTATATTCACAGAAAAAGGAAGTAGTTATCTCATTTATGTTGGGTATGTAAAGATAATTATTCACATCTGTAGTTCTCAGACTTATTTCTACTACTTCTTTTCACAAAAAATTCTGCGACTGCCCTCTAGCCCTACTTTTTTTGTTGATATTGAATAATACAGTTTTCCATTAATATATTTAAAATCAGGAAAAAGGACTTCTGTATATTTTTTAATGAATATAAATATGAATTGCTTTGACTCATTTTTAAAATGAATGCATGTTATGCCTATCGATTGTGCAAATTCAAATTACTCTCTGCTAAAGTAGCCATGGTGTCCTCTTCAAAATCACTGCATCAAAATATAATGAGATCATAATTCTGTGTAAAAATGATATGTAAAAATATTTTGTTTGATTTTTTCCTATATTAAAAGCTGAAAAAATTTATTAACCTAAACACAAAATAGTGCAAGTTAAATTGTGTTAATTGTGACTGTTGATTAAAGGAGCAGATAATTATGATTAACGACAGCCTTATAAAGTTTATGCAAAAAGTCATGCATATAAATAAGCAGAACCTAACAATATAACTGTAACATGGATGAAACACTTGACATAGCGCTGTGTGTTACACTCTCTTTCTTTGTGAAAATTACATAAATAAATTAGTTTAAAAATATATTTATAGACATTTTTTAAAAATCTCTGATACAGTCTATTACTGTCTTGATCACTCAGACTGGGACACAAATTTAAAAATATACTTCATATGAATAAACTTTAAATCAGTCAAAATTCTTGTTCCCTGATAGTGATAGACTGTCAGTCTCTGGGCTTTTCCAATTCTGGATATTAACTGCTTTACTACACAGGTAAAACACATTTTTATGTCGGCCCACTTTAACTTTTTTAATCACTTTTGGTGTTGTGGTCCAAAAAAATAAAAAAGAAAACTATAGGCGTCTCCCTCATACCTGAACCAGACACAATTTCTACCTTGTTGCTCATTTTCTTTAATACAGAGTATCTCTGGAATCTCTGTCCTTGAAGACATTGAAAACTCAATGGTATGAGACTCAAAGCAATCTGGTCTAGGTGGACCTGTGTTGAGAAGAGGTTGAACTACAGTACCTCCATTCCCTTACAATCCAAATCATCCTATAGTTTCATGTTTACAACTTACTAGTATTTATTGAGAGATATTTATTGTCTCTGACATCTTTTATATATAGTCTCACAAGTTCCCTGAAAATTGTACAACACATTTGAACTCATTATTTTCTAATAACAGATTTCAAGCATGTTATTCCCCAATAAAAGTTCTCTGTGATTTGAACAGCATAATAAAAGAAAATTATGGACAACAATTAGTAAAATATAGATTTTGGGCAACAGCTTAGATCAATCATTTTAAAAGGCACAACGTCAAGATATTTTTGCAATGGAAATAGAAATACAGGTTTAACTATATCTTCTGTAGAAAAAAACTAATTTTACATCTGACATTTTTTGCTAAAAGCTCTTCTAGACTTGGAAATGACAATGAAACTTCAGATACTTTTTGGAAGAGAATTGAAATCAGAAAAGCAAGATATAAATAGTCTTAAGGAATGTGTATGCAGGAGTTATTCATGGAAGCTATAGTAAGGACAGAAAAACCAATTTCTATTGTAGTAACTTTTAAAGATTTTTTCTTATATCATCAAATGAATCGATCAACTTTGTTTCCGTAAGAAAATAAAAAAGAACAGGCCAAATTCCTATATAACAAATCTCAGATAATTGCTCTGTATTGTCAGTTGTTCTATACTGTCTCTATTGTTCTGAATATTGTCAGTATTTATTTGGTCTTTCCCTCACCCAGCATTTTTAGAATGTTGAAGAATGAAATCAAAATAAGAATTCAATGTAATGCATTTTGAAATTTATTTTTTCAATTTTTTAGATGGCCTTGGTAGTTTTCTTTTGTTCTTTTTTTAGTTCTTTCTGAACTAAACCCAAGAACATTTTATGATATGAATATTAAGTCTCACAAGAAAGCCAGCAGAAACAATGTGTTCTCTCTGGTTTTGGGTTTTTTTTTTTAAATCTGTATCATTGACCCTTGTTTGATTGTTTTTGTCTTACATGGATGTTGAACCTCCTCCCCTCCTTTTTTTAAAAAAGTTTTAGAAATTTTTGTTGTACTGCTGAAGCAGAAAAGAACATGAAATTCTTATCTTCAGAAGAATATTTTATGTCTCTCTTGTATTGGTACATATCAGCCTAGTTTGGTATGCAGTAACCAAACATTAATTTTGCCAAACTTTTATGATATATTAAATCCCTGAATTGTTTTATTAAGCCAAGTCTGAGGAAAGTCCAAGTAACTCTGTGGCCTGGAGCAGACATGTATGTGAGGTGCAGTTGGAACATTCAGGAAGTTATGATGAGTAAAAAGCAGTGGTTTGACGTACAAATTCTTATTGAAGCAAAAAGTCAGCAATTATTTATGAAAACCAGAATTTCTGTTTATACTAAGGATTTCTTGGTTACCTTTGGTGAATATCCAGCAATTTTGGAGGTGTCCCTTTCATGGAGGTTTCACTTTCATGGTCCTCCTCTGGACGTACTCCAACAAGCCTTGTGTTGTGGGCTCCAAAGCTGGACACAGTACTCCAGGTGAGGTCTCACCAGAGCAGAGTAAAGAAGCTGAATCACCTCTCTTGCTCTGCTGGCCACACTTCTTTTGATGTGGCCCAGGATGCAGTTGGCCTTCTGGGCTGCAGATGCACATTGGTGGCTCATGTCCTGCTTCTCATTCTCAAGTACTCCAATGTCGTTTTCCTCAGGACTGCTTTCCAGCACTTTATCTCTTAATCTGTATGGATAATGGGGATTGTCCTGACCCAGGTGCAGGACCCTGCAATTGCTTTTGTTGAACCTCACGAGGTTCACCTAGTCCTAATTCTCCAGCTTGTCCAGATACCTCTGGATGGCATCCCGTCCCAGCAGCACATCAACTTTTGTCACCTCTGGATGGCATCCCATCCCAGCAGCACATCAAGTTCTGTCAAGTGGTACTTTCCTAGCTCCACTGTAAAAAATAGACAAATAAGATTTAAAAAATTATCTTGCTAGTCCATAAAATATCTATTATCTCCACTGATTTTTTTTTCCACTTTTTATTCATCTTTCTTACTCAAGATCAACCAAAGTGAAATTCTCTTTGCAGTTATGCCTGCTTTACAAGATACATTTAAATCATAAGAGTACAGATAGGCTCACTGATATTTCACTTATTTTTTTCTGTTCAAAAATTCATCCAACCAGGGGGAGTAATAAAAAATAAAAAGATTTCTGACATCTTTCCTGAAACAGCATATCCTGAAACTGCTCACAGGGCTTGGCTGCTGTCTAAGGGTTCTAAGACAAATAAGCACAGGATACTTGCAAAGCCAGAGGTACCCCTGATGAGTTACTTGAGGTAAGCAGCTGTTGTGTAATGGTTTTTGTCCTTCATAGTGTTGTAATTTTTATTGGATAGAATTGAGGATTTGTTTAACCAATAATTAGCAGTGGGGTTTTGTTTTGTTTTGTTTTGTTTTGTTTTTCAGAGTGGCTTTTTTGGACAACCAAAGGCTTTTTTCTGCCTTACTTATCTGAAATGAAATTCCTCACAGGGGATAGGTTTTATTTTAGCAAAGGAACAAATGAGGTTACCTAAAAAAGTGTTGATTTCTTGCCAATAAAAAAGCAGTATGATAATAATTTAGGGTAAATATTGTTTGACAATTAAAAAAATAAGAATAAAAAATACTCCAAAACTTACAATGAAATTAAAACAATCAGTTACATCAATTTAACTGTGAGCTCAAAATGAAAATGATCAGCTTAATCATGCGTGTTTTAAATTATAGCTTTTTCTTTCTTTGTGGAAAATTGTAATTTCATCAGGTGAAATTTGACGATGAAAAGGGTTGGATTTTTTTAAACTATCTTGGATAAGAATGCTCCAAGGCATTTAGATAAAAAGAAATAAATGTCCTTCAGGGTAAATACACATGAATTGCACTTAGTTGTTACATGAATCTATCTGAATATATTTTCCAGCACTTCTAAGCAAAACTGTCATAGAAAAAATAAAACAGGTGACCATTTTCAACGAACAAGCTTCATAGCTTGTCAGTTAATATCTGAAATTAAACTGAAATGTCAAAATTTCTAACCTATTCTATTTCAAAAGAGTTATGCCAGTACTTAGTAAGATAACAGTGTCAGCCAAGAGATTACAGATGTGCATGATGGAACTGTATGTATTTCCTGGTGTTTAGATAAGGATATGTAACTAAAGGGTAAAACATATTTTATTTATTGCAGGAAAGTAGAGCTTTAGGAGGATTGAGAGATAGCCATCATTGGCAGGCTGGAAGAGAAAGGTCATCCCAGACACTCAGAAGAAGATACAAATGGATGAAGAAATGCAGGCAGCCACCAGAAAAGTGCCTGGACATTATCTACGTGTCATAACATGCAGGTGAAAAAATGCATTTTCATGCATCTTTGAAAGCTTCCTCTGCATTCTGCCTTGAAACCAAGTAAGCCCAAGATGCCAGCAGTATCATAAAACCATCTTTAAAATTAATAAACAAATTAAGCAGACAACAACCTAAGAAACATGTTAGCCATGGGAATGTTTTTTTCTTATCTGTGAAACAGCATTAATGCAGAGATTTTTTCCTGTTTTAACTCTGGGAAAGTTCATGTTTCTGTAAACTTGGAGGCTGTGGATTAAAACAAAATCACATATGAAAGGTCTGGAAAGTCTTATTTAACATGAAGACAGCACTTCTGTTTCAGCAGTTCTCTAGATGGTAAGGATCATTTTGTCTTCTTCCATTCTTCCCTGAAGATTGACTTCTAATAGAGAAGACATTTTCTAAAAGAAAAGGATCTTTATGTCTTAAGGAGCTGTGCATCTTAAAATAAGTACTTGAATCCGCCAGGCAAAATGTTTTTTCTAAGGAATGCACACTCTGAAAGCTTTTAAACTGCTTTCTGTAGCTCAGAGCTCCCTGGATTACTCTTTAGTTATCAGGTTCTTAGCTCCAGTTGTAAAACTACATTTGACTTCCCTATACATTCCTAAATTTTCATTACCCTGTGAAGAATAATTAAATCACAAAGTAAGCAAAGCCAATTCAGTGGTAAACAAAAATCCAATCCTACAAAACAGTATTAAAAATTGAAACCGAACAGTTTAGCTTTACCAGATAATTTGCTTGGTTATCACCCTAAGGCATCGACACCATTTATCACTGTTGCTGTGGTCTGGCATGTTTGTACTATGTCATGGTGTAACCCCAGCCAATAAATAAGCACCATGCAGCTCCTCACTCACCCTTGGCCCCAAGGGGGTGGGGAGGAAAATGGAAAAAACCTCATGGGTTGAGATAAAGACAGTTTAATAGAATAACAAAGGAAGAGAATAATAATAACAAGAGATAGTAACAAACAATAATACAAGTGATGCACAAATGCAATTGCTCACCACCTGCAGAAAAATACATCCCAATTCCCAGTCTGTTTCTGAGCAACAATCCCCTGTCTTGCTTCCACACTTCTATCCAGAACATGACATCATAAGGTATGGAATATCCCTTTGGCCAGCCTGGGTCAGCTGTCCTGGCTGTGCTCTCCTAGTTCTTCTGCACCTGGCAGGGTGGGAGAAGCTGAAAAGTCCTTGACTTAGTGTAGACACTACAACTGCCCATCAATAATAAGAACATCATTGTGTTATCAACACCATTCACATCCTAAATAGAAAACACAACACTGTACCAGCTAACAGAAATAAAATCCCAGTTGAAACCAGGACACATGATAATTAGGAACTGAATAATTTATGGAAAACAAATTAGGAATACAATGGAAATGCACATATTGAAATGAATAAATACATATCATATCTGCAACTGGACATCAAGTCCTTGTTTAGAATCATACCAGTGTGGATACAGGGTTCTAGGTAAGAAGCCATGCAGGTGACAGGAGATAGGACAAGGGGAAATGGCACAAAGCTGCACTAGGGCAGGTTCAGATTAGATGTTAGGAAAAAATATTTTTCACTGAAAGAGTTGTTGGGGCCTGGAACAGGCTGCCCAGGGAGGGTGTTGAGTCACCTTCCCTGGATGTGTGTAAAAGATGGGTAGATGAGGTACTTAGGGATATGGTTTAACTTAGGATGGGAACAGTTGGACTTGGTGATCTTAAAGGTCTTTTCCAACCTTGTGATTCTGTGATTCTGTGATGCTAATTAATGAAATTAAATAAACGTTGTGATACTATGAATTTTTAAAGTAGGACAAAGTGCAATCACAGTTTTAAAGGGTTTTGAATCACAGAATCACGGAATGTTGGGAGTTGGAAGGGATCTCAAAAGATCATCTCATCCAACCCTCCTGCCAGAAAATGATCACCCAGACTAAATCACACAGGAACACATCCAGGTGGGGTTTGAATGTCTCTAGAGAAGGAGACTCCACAGCCTCTCAGGGCAGCCTGTCCCAGGGCTCCCTCACTCTCACACTGAAAAAGTTCCTCCATTCACATGGAACTTCCTCTGCTCCAGCTTGCACCCATTGCCCCTTGTCCTATTGCTGGCCATCCCTGAGAAGAGCCTGGCTCCATCCTCCTGACACATTAATAAAATCACCCCTCAGTCTCCTCTCCTCCAAGCTAGAGACCTGGATCCCTCATCCTGTCCTCATAAGGAAGGTGTTCCACTCCCTTCATCATCTTGGTGGCCCTGTGCTGGACCCTTTCAGGAGTTCCATGTCCTTCTTGAACTGAGAGGCCCAGCACTGGACACAATATTCCAGGTGCAGTCTCACCAGGGCAGAGGAGAGGGGGAGAAGGACCTCTCTTGACCTACAAACCACACCCCTTGTAACACACCCCAGGATGACATTGGCCTTCTTAGCCAGGAGGGCACATTGCTCCTCATGGTCATCCTGCTATCCCTCAGGACCCCCAGGTCCCTCTCACCTAAGCTGCTCTCCAACAGGCCAGTCCCCAACCTATACTGGTATCTGGGGTTGTTCTTCCCTAGTTGCCAGACCCTACACTTGTCCTTGTTAAATCTCATTAAACTTCTCCCTGTCCAACTCTCCAGCCTGTCTGAGTCTTGCTGAATGGCAGCACAACCCTCTGGTGTGTCAGCCACTCCTCCCAGGTTTGTATCATCAGCAAACTTGCTGACTGTACACTCTGTTCCCTCATCCAGGTCATCAATAAATATATTGAAAGGATAAATCCAGTGTATGAATGCAGCTAGAATTTTCCAAGGGATAGTGGAGAGTTAGTAGGGGCAGTAGGAGACAATTCTTTTTGAAGACAAAGTTTTGAAAGGAGGTTAATATTTTACTTGAGCATCTTTTATATATTTTATGTATGTTTTGCTTTTCTTCCAGCTCATCTCTCTGTAAGTTTGTAGCCTCTTAGTAGCTTTTTCATCATCTTAACAGTTGGTTGAAGTTAGGATACAGATTTCATATGGTCTAAGTAGTCACCATGAGAAAGTACATGAATTTGTTATTAATGACTCTCAAGTTACTGCAGTTGTTAGTAAACAATAATTTATATGGAACTAGAAAGAGAAGTTTCAAACTTTAGCTCCAAATTCTACCATGAAACTCATGCTATTCTTCCCTCCTACCCCTTTTAGAAGCCTTTTAGAATAGCAATTCTAATAATAATTTTCTCTCTTCATTATTCTATGGTAACAGAACTTCATTAAAACAGATAATAATATTCTGCTATAGTTTTTTAGATTAGGAATACTGGAAGAATTCATCCATATTCAATATTCATCACCATATTCCCAGAAAGGCGTGGATTGGTCTTTACAAGTAAGCATACGGATAAAACTGTTGGTAACATAAACCTCTCAGTTTTGCAGGTATATAGATTGCAACAGCAATTGCTTCAGTCAAAAGCAATGACAGTGGAACCATCAATGGTTACCAGTTCAATGCACCTATGAATCTTAGTCACTGCATACACAGTCACAAAGAAACAAACACTATAAACAAGAGACAACATACAACTTTCAGAGAATACTTAAAAATTGCCATGAATATTCTTTTTTCTTGCTGTATTTCCATACTATTTGCTCTGATTTGAGCAGTCAACACTGAGGTTTCAGCATACCAGAGAGTCTGTCAACACAAAAATCAGGGGTTTGGAATGAAAGGCTAAAACTCTTTAGCAGTTCTATTATTGCTACAGTTCAAGGAATATGGAACAGCCTATGGGATGCATTGCAAAATCAGTGTAGATTTTATTTGATTGTCCTCTGCCTACAATAATTTGCAATAAAACTAAGTATATTTACTTCAACACTTTAGTTCTTTGCACTTTATTTTGTTAGCATAAAATTACATATGAAAGCAATGCAAAAACATTATTATGGATTTAAAATTGATTAATTTAAAAGCTGCTTTATCACTCACCTCCTTACCAAGATGGAAGGACTGGGAGAGAAAATAAGATGGAAATAAAAACTCATGGGTTAAGACTAAGGCAGTTTAATAAAGCCAAACCAAAGGCAAAGGCAACACCCAAAAGCAAAGGAAAACCAAGTTTTCCTAGGTACTTCCATCATAGGCAATGTCTGGTCACTTGCCCAGAACCAGGGCTTCAGTACGTGTAATGGTTGCTCCAGAAAACAAGTGTCATAAATACTGAACGCTCCCCTTCCTCCTTTCTCTCAGTCTTTATTGTTGAGCAGACACCACATGATATGGAATATCCCCTTGGTCAGCTGGGGTCAGCTGTCTTGGTCATCTTCCCTCCCAAAGTCTTGCCCACCCCCAGCTGCCTGGTGAGGGGGAATGTTGAGAGAGAAAAAGAGAGAGTCTATTTTGTCTGTCTGTCTTGGTGTGTGCTGGCACTGCTCAGCAGACACAAAACACCTGTATATTACCCACAGCTCACTGGCTACAGCATTGTGCAGGCTGCTATGGGGAAAATTCAACTTCATCTTAGCCAGACACAATACAGAAACAACCCACTGACAGTTTCAAAGCTGGCTGTCTTTTCCGTAGATGTCCAGCTATATCTCTAGATTTACTTGTTCTCTTATTTACATAATTACTAGAAGTTCACTTTGCACTTCATTAGCAACCACAGACAATCCCAATATCCTAAATGAGCAAAAGCTCCTCACATTTTCTTTAATCACAAGCTCTCATTATATTTTTTCTGGGTGATGGGATATGTCTGAAAATCAATATAGTTGCACTATGTCTAATTTACATACAGCAGCTCTACATTCTCCCTATCCATGTTTCTGCAAATGTACGAACAGCAAAAGAAATTAAGAATTTGAAAAGCATTGCAAAGCAAACTTTCTCACTGAAAATCATCATCACTGGACACCTTCTATTTCTTTTGTGTTTTTGCAGAATATTCTGCATCAAAACACCTATTTTTCTCCAGCGTTTGCTTTACTAAGCCAATAAGTGTGCTTTTATTCTACCACCTTTCTTTATTGAAATTCTCTCTTTCTCTCTACCTGAACTCAATTTTTTCTTCTGTTATGTGGCATTTTTTTCTGCCCATATTTCTTGGAGTGGAGCACATTGACAGTCTCAATTATATCTATGTATGCAATTAATGTTCTAATTTCCACTCTTTATGCCAGTGGAAAACCCTCTGGATTCCGATGGCCTGAAGAATTCTCAGAGGAGAAAGGAAGAAAATATCTGCACTGCTGAATGGTCATGCAAGTCAATTAAGTATATCGCCATGAGAACATGGGCCTGGGTCATACCATTTAGACAAGATGAACTTGGAAATTCAGAAATATGTGTCTTAAGTCATAGTTGTGCAACATTCATTCTGAACCTTTGTTTAGACACTTCCAGACAAACAAGCTTGTTGGGGCAATGCACAGGAAAAACAATTGAAAGATAATTCATATTTCAACATAAAGTTAGTGATTGTGTCATATGGAAAGACCAGGAACTTGAAAAGCCTTAAAGATAAAAATATTTAGCACCATCTAGCAAAGCATGTGAGAAAAGGCAATGTTTTTTGACATTTAAGCTGCAATAAAATGAGCTGACCTTAAGTGTACTTCCTGAAACAGTTTCCAAGAGGAGGAGGTGCACTATTATTGACAGATTAAAAAAGCAAAGCAAAGAAAAAAAAAAGGTTTATTTGTATTTATAAATAATATAATAATGTGGTATCACATAATAGTGATTCAGATTATTTCTGTAAATGAATCAATGTATTGTTATTTAGATTTCTTACAGGAAAGAGGAATTATTTGTAAACTGGAAATTCACAACCTGGTGAGGTAAAACTGTGGGTTTTTTGTTTGATGGTACAGACAAATTTACTGCAAAAGGAAACAGTAAACAAACAAAATTAATGACAGTAAATTTAATACTTCCAAGTTCTAGATAATAGGATCAGAGTTCAAGAAAACAAATGCATAGGAATCCATCAAAAAATGGCTTTGCTACAAAGTTTATACTTTTTGAAGAAACTTCATGAAATTATTTTTACTTCAACTTTTTTCTTTTTTTGGTCAGAGACATAGGGGATAATCAATATTTCAACTGTATCCTTTTGAGAGAGAACTACAACATAACAATTTTGTAAAACTTCACATTTTACAATCAATTTCTTATATATGAAGAGTTTACTCTCATAGACTTGTTTTCAATCAGTTTGCTAATGCCTACTAATACAAAAAAATTATGGTGATTTATGTATCCAAGTTATATGATTCTCTAACTTAAAGGCCACTTAGGTTTAAGAAAAAAATCATCACATTTCATCTGCAATTGTACTTGAAAAGCACATTTTAAAAAGCTGACTTACCATGTTTCTATTAAGCAATTACCTTATATACACAAAACTTAAATCTCTCAGAATTTTCTGCCTTTATTTTTCCTGCATAGCATTTACTGAACTATATTCTGGGTGTAAAAATCCTCAAGTACATAAAAAATGCCATTGTTTTGCATTTTTTTCACCTCACACTTTATTAGCACAAAGAAAGCAACTACTTTGTATTGCTGCATGTGAAATGTTGTTTACTTTCTTTAAAGCCTTCGTTGTTCTTTGTATAATACACACATCAACCAAGCAATTTCTGACCTTAACACAGAACTTGCCTTTACTTGCCTTTTTGTTAACAAACTGAATGATCAAGCTCTGCACTTTTAGCATGAAATGTTCAAGTATGGTTGAGTCAGAAGTTGCTTCTTTCTTACATTAAGTCTTAGTAATTACAGAAAAATAGGGCCAGTTAAAAATCAGAAGGTTGCAAATATTTTGTGTCTATATAAAATATTTAATGGAGAAACTATAAACCATAAGAGTGAGTCTGGACACATTGTAGTGTTATGAACTGAGGAGTAGATTATATAATTGCCAGCTCCAATACGTAATTTTCCCTCTTGAGATCCACATTTGTTTTTCAACTGCTTTACTCTTGAAGGGCAGCAAAACTTCTCAACTTCATTGTTGTAAAATATATTGATGCATTTTGAAAAGATCCAGACCTAATTAGAAAACTCTGCTGAAGCCACCAAAACAGTTTCAAGGCATACGACGTTCAAACACTGCTGTAGAAAAGTATCTAGAGTCATCTATACTTCTAGGAGCCAGAAATGTGCATAGGCAGCTCACAGAGTCTGAGAACAAAGTATTTAGCAATGAGAATCAGTACTGATATCCTGAAGCCAGATGAAACGATATGCAAGATTGAGAATGAGGCATGTAGAAGAAAGCACTTCAAGCTTCCAATGAATAATGACACATCTTGCATTTGGCTGTGATCCCACAGATGTTACCTGCAGATGTGTTACATCACACACTGCTCTCAGAGAGCTATGGACAGGCTGCAGGCTGTGCAGTCCTCTACATCACCAATCCATGCATTTTAATTAATTTCATGCTCTTTAATTACTCCTAGATGTTTCTCAAAGTCACAGAATCAAAGAATCACAGAATGACTAGGTTGGAAAAGACCTTCCAGATCATCAAGTCCAACCATACCTGTCCTCTACTAAACCATACCCCTAAGCACCTCGTCTACCCATCTTTTAAATATATCCAGGGTCAGTGACTCAACCCTCTCCCTGGGCAGCCTGTTCCAGTGCCTGATAACCCTTTTGGTGAAGGACTTTTTCCTAATGTCTAATCTGAACCTGCTCTGATGCAGTGTGAGTCCATTACCCCTCCTGTCACCTGTCACTTGGGCAAAGAGGGCAACACCCGTCTCTCTACACCCTCCTGTCAGGTAGTTGTAGGTGGTGATATGGTCTCCCCTCAGCCTCCTCTTCTCCAGGCTAAACACCCCCAGCTCCCTCAGCCACTCCTCACAAGGTTTGCCCTCCAGCCCCTTCCCCAGCCTGGTTGCCCTTCTCTGGACACGCTCCAGGGCCTCGATGTCTTTCTTGTAGTGAGGGGCCCAAAAGTGATTCCAGCACTCCAGGTGCACCCTCATCAAAGCCAAGTACAGGGGCACAATCACTTCTCTGGACCTGCTGGCCATGCTGTTTCTGATACAAGCCAAGATGCCATTGGCTTTCCTGGCCACCTGGGCATTCTGCTGTCTCATATTTAGTCTGCAGTAATCCAACACCCCCAGGTCCTTCTCCACCAGGCAGCTTTCTAGCCACTCTTCCCCAGACCTGTGGCTTTGCACAGATTTCTTATGTCCCAAGTGCAGGACTCTGCACTTGACCTTGTTGAACCTCATCCCATTGGTCTCAGCCCATCAATCCAGCCTGTCCAGATCCCTCTGAAGAGCCTCCCTATCCTCAGGCAGATAGACTCTTCGTCTCAGCTTAGGGTCATATGCAGACTTCTTGAGGCAACATTAAAATCCCTTCATCCAGGTCACTGATAAAGGTATTGAACAGGACTTGACCCAGGACTGAACCCTGAGGAACACCACCTGTGACCAGCCTCCAGCTGGATTTAGCTCCATTTACCACAACTCTTTAGGCCTGGTCATCCAGACAGCTTTTTACCCAGCAGAGAGTGCATATGTCAAGGCTGGTGGTAGCCAGTTTCTCAAGCAGAATGCTGTGAGAAACAGTGTCAAAGGCTTTGCTGAAGTTGAGGTAGACTACATCAACAGCCTTTCCCTCATCCACTAAGGGGGTCACCTTGTCATAGGAGGTGATCAGGTTAGTTTGGCAGGACCTGTCTGCCAAACTGCCTTTCATAAACCCATGTTGACTGGGCCTGACTACTCAGTTGCCCTGTGTATGCTGTGTGATAGCACTCAGGATGACATGTTCCATGATCTTCCCCAGCACTGAGGTCAGACTCCAGATGGATGGAACTTTCTCAGTCAGCCAGGGCTGCTGGCAGATGATGGAAAAAAATTCCTGCCACATGAAAGAACTTTAAGTGAAATCCCTGACATTCATTCTCTCTTTCCTGTGTTATTTCTACCATTGTTTTCCTTTATTTTTAAAACCACCAACATTCTGTCTAGGTGTGTACATTTTTCCTTATTTTCCAAACATGTTCTGGCACTTTTCTTCAAACTCTTGATCTGACCTGGGGACACCAAACATCACCTTCAGTCCTCTTCACTGCCTGCTCCAATTTCCAAGCCCACACAGATGAATGCCATTCATTCTAGGAATGACATGCAGCAATTCATCAAATGGACTTGCCCATTAGGCACATCCAGACAATCAGGTGACAAAACCACATCATCTTGTCTTCCAGTCCCTTGCTATACCAAGTGTAAAAATTGCTGAACAGAAATGATGCATATCACCATTTATTATGGAAAACTATTAATAAAGTATTTTCTAACCGTGACATTTTTTCACAAGTCTTTACCTAATTTAATTTTAAAAGATCACAATCTTCACCCTCTCCTCAGCCCCTAAATTCAGCCCTGAACTCCCTCTCCACATAAATACCCTCTTGTGTGAGATCAATATGTGTATCTTCAGCTCTGGGTTGATAATGGGTTCTCATCTACAAAACTTGATGAGGATCAAAAGAAAAACAGTTGCAAAAAGAAAAATCCAAAAGCAATCCCTTTGGCTAGATATCTTAATAGAAATTAAGACTTACCTCAATATTTCATTTGACCTGATAAGTTATATATGTTCTTAAAAGGCACATTATGAAGAAATGAAGACACAAAAATCACATTCAACAAAACTAAAATAAGGACTTCTTCCCTGCTGTCTTATTGTGTGAAATTTCACACAGAAGTTTTCAAATGAACTTTAATTTTGTCTCTTTTTCACAGATTGAGTTCTTAATATCCTGAACTTCTTTTACTGTGAGATTAATATTTCCAGATTCAAATTTTAAAATAAAATTAAAAAAATTACAAGAACACAGGACTTCTCATAAAATTTCACTCTGCTATATAGTGATCACATATGTCAGCATTCATCTACTGCACAGGAAACAGATTCATGCTCTTATTCATGGTTTTAAGTGAAGTAGTGATATTATTTTTGCTTTTAGAAGTGAACTTACTTGTTTAGTTGTTATTTGAACAAAGAAGGTGTTAGAGGCTACTTTTTTTCATTAAAATCATCACAATATGTCTGGAGGGATAATTTTTATATATAAAGTTTTTTAAAAATAGTTATAAGTAGTTATATATATATATGTATAGGCCAGGTCCAGATTTGTTCGCTACAGTAAAAACACAAGAATAAAAGGAGGAGCAATTGATATTTTCCAATAAGTATAATGTGTAAAGCTACTAAATAATATTGTCATGGAATGCTATTTTCTTGTCATGATGTACATTCTGTCTTAAATATCTAAAAGCAAAATTTTCTTTATGTATTCCCTATTCCCATGGTTCATTTATCCATTCAGCAACCTATCATAACATATTTGATCCCATTTAATAACATTCAAATATATTTTCCAAGGGTCTTGTGATAAATACTGGTACGACTTACAGTTGCCTGACAGGAGGTTGTAGAGAAGTGGGGGATGGTCCCTTCAGCCAGGTGACAGGTGATAGGACAAGGGGAAATGGCAAAAAATGTCACCAGGGCAGGTTCAGATTAGATGTTAGGAAAAAATTTTTCACTGAAAAAGTTGTCAGGGCCTAGAACAGGCTGCCCAGGGAGGGGTTGAGTCACTGACCCTGGATGCATTTAAAAGACGGATAGATGAGGTACTTAGGGATATGGTTTAGCACAGGATAGAAATGGGTTGACTTGGTGCTCTTAAAGGTCTTTTCCAACCTTGTGATTCTGTGTTTCTCTGACTTCATTCACCAGCACATTCTCTAGTCCAGACCATTTAATTTCAGATAAAAGATTATAAACATAATTTACCAGAATTTCATGTCAACTACATCTTAAACAGCATCACTGACTAAATATCCAATATTTGATATAAGTGGAGCTAGGAATTGGACTTGATGATCCTTATGCGTCCCTTCCAACTCAGGATATTCTATGACTCTAAGAATCTGTTATCTGCTATTTCCTGCCCACAAGAAACTTCAAATACCCCTTTCTCAGACTGTATTTCATTGATTAAAACATTCTTATTTCAATGCATACTCCATGTGACACCAAAACTTGTCACGTCTCCATGCTTGGAGTTATTCTGAAAGAACAAATTCAAAAACCTTCTGGTGAGGTGAAATTGTAACATTTTCCACTGAGGTATTAGAGAATGCTTTGACTTTACTAGCAAAAAGCAAGTACAAACCACATCCTGCAGCTTTGTGATTTAATACTGATGTGAAAGGGGAAAACACCAGTTTTTTAAGTATAAGTTTCTTCCATCTCAAGAATGCCTTTAAAGGGAAGAGTGACATCTTTCAAATGCCAGAGGCTAATGCTGTCCATCACACAAAGGAAAAACCTTCAAAAGCTCTGAAAGTCTTGGGTTATGAATCCTGAACAAAAATTAGTGCCATTTACAGGCTAGAAGCAAGCACTTGAATTCCAAAGAAAGAAACATAGAACCATACAATCATAGAATTAGATAATCTCAGACTGGCTTGGGATGGAAGGGACATTAAAGTCCCTTTAGTCCTGTCCCCCTGCCATGAGCAGGGACACCCTCCACTAGCCCAGGTCGCCCAAAGCCCCATCCAACCTGGCCTTGAACCCTGTCAGGGATCCAGGGGCAGCCATAGCTTCTCTGGGCACCCTGTGCCAGTGCTTTGCCACGCTCACTGTAAAACTTCTTCCTTATGTCAAATCTAAATCCACCATCTTTCAGACTAAAATCATGACCCCTTGCCCTTCCACTACAGGCATGGATAAAAAGCTTGTCTCCCTCTTTCTTATAAACTCCCTTTCTGTATTAAAAGGCAGCATTAAACCATCCCCAGAGACTTCTCTTCTCCAGCTTAACCGAGCCCAACTCTTGCAGCCTGTCTTTGTAGAAGAGGTGCTCCAGCCCTCTGATCACCAAATATGTTGGTTCTCCTGAACTCACTCCAACAGCTCCATGTCTTTCTTGTGCTGAGGACCCCAGAGCTGGATGCAGCACTGCAGGAGGGTGGGGTCTCATAAGAGCAGAGCAGAAGGGCAGAATTGCCTTCCTTGACCTGCTGGTCACACTGGCTTTCTGGGCTGCAGGCGCAAATTGCTGGCCGATGTTGTCACTTGTCCACCAATACTCACAAGTCCTTCTCCTCAGGGTTTTTCTGGATCCATTTCCACTCATCCTCAATTCTAGCAATGCTTCACTGTCTTGAGAGCTTACTTTTTGGTGGTGGTCTCGTAACATGCATTTTGTGGGTGATTGTTTGCCTTGCTTCCATGCATACATGATTCTAAAACACCGTATGAAAAGCTTTTGAGACTGGATACTGATGCCTACAGTATAGAGATTTCCAGATTAAATTAATAATAGATTACAATGTTTGTTTGTTTGTAGTGTTCCTTTTTCACATTTCCTATGATTTCTGCATTTTCCTTTGAATGTACTGCAACAGAGAAATTCTGATTCTTCTGAGTTAGATTTTGTTAATCCTTCAATAAAGGAAAAAAATCCCTTCAACTTTTTAATCCCTGGTTAAAACATCAAAATTAAATTTTAATAAATTCTTATACCTGCTCAGTGTAAATTATGTTTCCTACAGAAGATCTTAGAACCATCTATGGAGAGAAAGATAATATGACAATTCAAGATTCTACACTGCCTTTCTGAACAGCTTTTTTTCACTTATTGGTTATTCACCTAATGAGAAAAAAATATCTAATAACATGCATCCTCTGGAGTGTGTCAAATCATTAATCTTGGTTTAATTGCAGGACTAACAATGTCATGTCGTTTGTGACATGGATTCTTCTCTGTTAAGACATGACTGAAAATTGAACTGAGCTCCAGGTGAATGCACAGTTTGATGGTGTTTTCCAGGGAGAATCTAAATCATATATCTAATGTTACCTGTGTGCATTTTAGATCAAGGCAGTACAAAACCATGCCATGACAAGGCTGATGTACTCAAGACAGGTAACAGCATATTACTTTCGGTGTCTGCAACTGCATGTAATGCTTTCTGGTCAGACCTTTTATACAAGAGGAGGAAGACGATTAAAAGACAATGGTGCTGAAAAATGTGTTGACAGACTGGTTTCCCAATGGCTCATCATTCCTGGATTTGGTTACTGGGGCATAAAAGACCAGGCACCCCAAAAAAAAACCCCCAAGCTTCACTTCACTAGGGGTGTATGATAGTACTCTCCTTCATGGTATCGCGTGTTCATGGCAATGACTCATTTCCCTTCACCAATGCTCACTTCACAATGTGCAACCAAATCATTATTCTTCAACTTTCTTATAAATATTTATTTTTGTTTAACCACATCTTTTAAACATCAGTCA
Organism: Hypotaenidia okinawae; assembly: GCA_027925045.1. Taxonomy (NCBI): domain Eukaryota; kingdom Metazoa; phylum Chordata; class Aves; order Gruiformes; family Rallidae; genus Hypotaenidia; species Hypotaenidia okinawae. The sequence goes on from BSDF01000005.1 coordinate 67,250,993, forward strand.
CATTAACTTACAAATAATTACTCCTTTTGATCATTCTTTGTTGAAGTGAATGACCACATCATCTATGGGAAAACTGCTAGCAACATCACATCTTTAACTATATGATGTGGGAAAAAGTAAGGGAATTATAATAAATATGCTTATAAAACACATAAGTTTTAAAATCCAAAACTACTGCAATCAAAAAAAAAATCAGAATCATAGAGTATTTATTAAACTGAAAAGTTGGAATAGTTTAAGATTATTCAGAAAGTGAGCTCTAGTAACAGAAATATTTCATTTCGTTTGAAGATCAACCCCAAAGAGCAGAAAACTAACCTTTTTTCAAAAGTACATATTGCACTGTATTAACAATAACAATCAGGTAGCACAGATGTATCATTTCTATAACTTAAGTGAACAGAAACAGTCGTGCTATGATGAACACATAAGAACAATTTGCTACATTTTAATTAACCTTTCAATAACACAGACATTTAGTTTATTGAACTTTTACTGAAATCAACAGTAGCCTTAAAACATAGTTCAAAGGGAAAAATAGTGGCCCAGGAGCTATATACACATCCTGCTAAGCATCCGCTTGGCTGGCAATCTGGAAAATGTCAGCTTCAAAGGATTAGAGTTTTATTTGAGAACCCTAATTTAAAATGTTACTATGAGATGTAATGGCATCACTGGTCATGCCATGAAATAAAGTAGAAATATGTCACTAACCTTTATTGACAGCTCTGTGAAATGTGAGATTAAAGCAACAATTGTGATTTTGCTGCAGAGCCCTTTTCCCCACCTCGGCTCCCTCTTGGCTTGACTTAAAGAGGCACAGCACATTTCTAGCACAGTAAAACTGCTTGGTTCGCTCTGGAGAATTGCAGCTTAAGAGTATGTTTCATGGCTTGGCACAAAAAAATCCTCAAGACTTATTTCAATATTTGCAAAATGGGTTCTTCCTGGCCAAATTAGCAAATATTTTTTTACCTGACTGACATCCAAGGGAGAAGACAAGCTGCGGCACACAGATCTGGTAAAACTCTGAGGCAAAATGTAGCAGCTGAGTCCAAACCAGTGGCTCTGAAATGACTGCAGCTACTGACAATATTTAAAAGATCTGAGGTCTTACAACAGCCAGCCTGACAACTAGTTCGTAACTAAGTTATCATGCTGGAAAGAGACATTAGTCTTCATAAAAGAGAATAATTGGACTATAAATCTGAGGTTTTCTGCTCTTTCTCCTGCTGTACAAGGGAGAAACCCTCTGCCTCTTATTATTAATTGGCAACAATAATAGAGGTTTATGTGCAAATGATCAAGTTATCCCCCATTTTGGCTAGATTACACTTTTCCTTCTTCATTTTGTGGGACACAAGAGAGAAAGTAACAGATTTAATTCTGACTTCTTTGGTCTCCAATGAATTCACTGAGGAATAGAAGGATCACCATCCATTTTCATGGGGTTATAATTTAAGAGAGTGATAAAATGTCAAAGCAAATGTGAAATTTCACAAAAATTCACATGCTGAAACCCGTGAAACTTGAAGACAATGTGAAAAGAGAACAGCAGAAGCCAAAAGCAAATCATTATAACGTGTGATATCATTGCATCTGGAATCCCTCATTATGAACTGGAAATCCCATGTGCAACACACTTAAGAGAATTAACATGCAAGTATTGGGCCAAATACTCTGCTCATATAAAATGCTACGCTCCATAGACTTTGATGTTATGTTGATTTATATCACTCAAGAACTTATTATCCTGTAGTAAAACTGTTTTCAGGTAATTGAGTCATCTGATTGTTTCTTATTCCTTCTTTTAGAAAACTTTTTCTTAAGAATCTGAAAGATTCAAAGTCATTGAATCAGCTCTGTTACGAGTTAAATTATAAATGCAGCACATAACACTTAACAGTAAAGCACATCATGATAACAAAAGCTTAATGTATTGCAGTCCTAAGGGGCAACAGTAGCTATTTCATTCTATACTACTCCTTGCTCAGATTGAGCAGTGCATTTCAGTGTATATTATCTTTTCATTACACTCATTAAAATGAATGAAAAGAACCTGATATACATTTTGTATCTGCATTATTTGAGAAATGACACCAAGCATAATTTATAAGACCCACTTAAGAGTTTGGCTTTATTTTGAAAGCTAGAGCTTCAAAAGACCTTTATAGAACTAAACTTTGATGAAAATGCTAAGTAGTTCTCTGTTGTTTTAGAAGATTTGGGATAGACAAGTAACCAGAAATTGCTCTTGGGAGAATCTAGTGGAGCTGCTTTAAATCTCTTGAGGTTCAAAGGAATAAAATAATTCCATAACATCCTTGCTTTTCTGAAATGCTGGACCCTTACCAACAACACTAGTTGTTTTTCTCTGTAGTTCCTACTATGTCTTCAACTAAAAGACTCTTTATCTTCTACACTTCCACTCATCCCTAAAGAAAATTTCCAATAGGTTCATCCATACATGTTTACAGAATATGTATTTCACAAGGCTGAGAAAGTGAAGGGGAAAACAGGGACTTTTTTCTTAAAAAACTGGAATACAGAGGATAAAGTAAATCCAGAAGGAGAGGACATCTATCCTTCTGGTAAAGAAAAGTTGACATCACCCAGATAAAGGTCACTTATAACAGGTTTCCTTTGAAACACAGCTACACAAGGATGTATCTGATTCATAGTGTCACAGTGTGCTTGGTGCTGCCTGAAACGGTTAGAAAAATACTCTACAGCTCTACAAGTATCTACTAGCTTGCTCAGACACTTACCTTGGAAATTACATTCATAGCACATGATGTAGCATCATTTTACAGTCACTGCTGTCAGAGACCTTTACTCCAGGTTATCCATAATCAATCCTTCTAAAACAATGATCCCAGCTGCTTTTGAGGACAAAGGTTTGGTTGAGCTTGCTGTCAGCAAGGAGTTACTCTAGCATATTTTTGCAAGCATGACAAGTACTTCAAGGTGTCAGCAAAAATCTGCATATTCTGGGCACATAAAGTAACATGATTTTTGTCTTTCTTTTAGATGGTTAATTATAGATGATTAACCATCCTTCCAGGTGGTTTCTTATTAATTATGCTGCTCTGGCTAACATTAATTAAGGTAATTTTTAAATCTGCTTTGTACCTTGTACTTCTGTCTGTTGTGTAGAAACAAAAAGATTATTTTAAATATTAAAACAAGCAGCATTTCTTATGATTATTGGTGATGCAGCCACAGAACATATATTGATGTCTGTATACTGAAGCAAATTCTTCACTATGTCAGGTTTCCTTCATAAGTGAATTGGCTTTAAATGAAAATAAGGATTCTTAGATTTGAATAATAGCTTCATGTGACTAGGGTGATCTTAATTCAATGTTCCCTATCAGTTTATGTAAGCGTTCCATTTATTAAGTTCTCCCAAAGCTAAAACCTAGCTGTCACAAGCATTGATAAAGGGAAAACCAGGATCAGATGCAGTCTTACAATTATGAATTGCGCAGACAAAGCTAAATAAAGTCACTACTTATTTCAGGGAAATGTCTCTTTTTCTCTACAATAAAAGATTTATATCTTTTCCTGACTATTTAAAAATGTATTACATCATCATCAGTTACTAAAATAGAAAGATACTAGGTCTGCAACTTTCTTCTTAGTTTCTTTTTCTGTTAACATCTTTATTTTAATTTTGACTTGTATACCTGAGAAAACATAAGTGAGAGATCCATGCAAGTGAGTAACAAAGCTGGACCATTTATCATCCTCCTGCTGGTAGCGCCTTTTAAGCTTTTAAAATACAGAACAACAGGGGACACTAATGTCATTCATTTATTCCTGTGTGGAGAAAAAAAAAATACAGCATATGCGTATTTTTTTTATTAAGCTTTAGTGAAAACTTAATTTAAGTAATAGAATTGTTCTCTATATGGGCACATGTTCATGCATATAGGAAAAAAAAAAAAAAAAGAAAAGGAACTTCAAAGTTGAGATTTCAAGTATAACATTTCCTCTAGTTACAGAGTAATGGAGTATTAAACTTGTATTGGATTTCATACCTATTATTGATTGTACTTGCCTATTAACAAGTCCGATTTAAGAGCCTGATAAAGTCTTTCATCAAAATTTAATCTGCTTTTGATTTTACTTTTACACCAGTCATCAACTGCATATCACTCTTCATATTGTACATTTTGCCTGCATTACAATACTTTGCTTAAGAATTTTTTTCAGTATGACATCATAACATTATAGTTTTAATTTAAAAGGTAGAGGTTTTTAATTGCATTCTTTGATAAAGCCTTTTTTTGTCCCCAGGATGAAGACTATTACATGATTAGAAGCGCGAGGCAGCCTAATATATTATTTGCAGTTTTTTGTGGCTAAAAACAGATATTTCAATCAATACACTTTGAATTATTTTGCTTAATGCAAGTCCAATCTCTTGCTGCTGAAAAATTTTCACTGTCCAGTTGGTGCTCTGTTTTTTTCTTTTTCCCTTTAAGAATTTAACATTGTACACTCACCACATCAGTCCTGGTCTGTTTTCCAGTTTTCACAGTGGATTTTATGAACCTTCTTCTGAGACTTATTGCCCTATGAGCATATGTACCTTCCATGACCACTGTGGAGACAGCATTTCGGTGTTTTCTTTTGCTTCCCAATTCTGGATCATTTAGTAGATGCCATTGGACTCACTTGATAAAGAAGTATACTACAGCAAGAAAAGCCATACCTACTTTCGAGAACAGTATTAAGCCATATGCCTTTTTGAGAGGGATTGAAAATTGTCCTTAGTGATCCACTATGCTATCTTTCCATTTTATTTTTTTTTCCTTCAAGAATAAAGGTCCATCATGAAACAAAATTTCAGCCTCATAACCTCCCAGTCACTTCCCAAAAGGGTTACAGGTATGATGGTAATACTACTTATATATTCTGTACAGCACAAAATTGAGGGAGTCAGAAAATGTATACATGGATGGCTTTTTTTTGTAAATAGCACATAAAGATAACGTTTAATAGTTATTGTAAGATATTAATGTTTGTAACGTTATAATGATTGTTATTACTCTCAGTGTTGGGACAGTAGGCTGAGTCTTTCTGTAAGCTTTTCTGTGCACTTCCTTGACCCTTTGCCAGCTTGTTAGAAGTAGGTGATGTGACTTCTTCATCTATGTTAAAGCTGTGCAGCAATGTTGCCTCAATATCAGGACTCCCAACAAGGCGGCCCCAGTTAATTTACAGTACCTATTGCCCTTGAAGTATCCAAATCCAAGCGGAATTCATACAATCATTCTTCACTAACACCCTAGGAAAAAAAGAAAAAAGATGGTTGGGATTTGAAATGTTAAGACACATATTACTTAACATCAGATCTCGGAGAAGTTGGCATCTCTACCAATACTCGTGCAAAAACTTCACACACTTGTGGATTAAAAAGGAATTCCTATAAAAGTATGTGTTCTCAAAACTAGTTGTTTAATGTTTGCATGGATATAGTTAGTGTAGGTTATGCACTTGTCAGGTAAAAAGAACAGAATCACAGATACATGAAGGACAAGTCTACGAGTGCCAGAATGATTGAAGATCTTCTGCCCACACTCACATCTAACAAGGCACCAGCCAAATCCTGTCTGGGAGCCATATGGCACACTGTGGTGTCTCAAAGACTAGCACCTGTCTCTTGGCATCTTTCTAACTATTTTCTTGCTTCACACAAGCTCACATCTACCTGCACCTGTCTGGATAAACATACCGTTCCATCATCTGGCCATAAACTGAGTCTAATCTTATGTCTGGGAGTTCAGATTTTGAACCTACACAGATATATATACATATTTAATGTGTACCCTCAGCTATTAGCTGTTATAATCAGTAGCAGCCCAAAGTTATGGAACTTCCCTGAGGGCTTCTAAATGCAGTGATAAATTAAGAATCTGACTAAAGCCATAGCTGAAAAATAAGCTATGGCATATTAATCTTCAAGTAGAAAAAAATCTATAAAGTTATGTACTTGATTCACCATCTAAAAAAAATATTTTTTGAAGAGAACTTACCTAATGAGACCACTATAAATATGTCTTCATTGTTCAATAAATCACATCTTTCATTTTTCAAAAATAACAAATCACAGTTAGGGAAAATAGAGAGTGATTAGGCTGTTCGCCTAGAATTCCATTTGCTGCTTTCAAGCAGACTTCCTAGCAAGCATTAAATGGGTTACGAGGAACAAAAGCATCTAAATCTTTTAGGAACATGGTGAAATCTTTAATTTAAGCTACTTTCCTGATTCTCATTTCAGTTAAATAATTTGTAAAATCCTGTTAGGTACTTGCCTATAATACAGCTATCTGAACACATTTTATGTTTACCATTTATTTCTATTGAGAAGGAACAATTCACATAGATGTCAGTGATGTTTGGATATAGACTGTTATTTGTTGGGGGTTTTGTTTTTGATAAGTATATCTGAGCTTCTTTTCTTTATGAGGATATAAGAAATAGGTTTTGTTTTGTTTTTGCTAAAGAGTGGCAGAATTAAGTGCATTTAAAAATGAAAGTTAATTATGCACCTGTGAAAAGTACAGACCTTGTCCAAACTGCCTAGATAAATAGATATTATTTGTAATATTGTGGATAAGGATGTAAATGCAATCTCCATTTGGAGAATGCAACAGGACTGTATGGCCAATGTTATGGCTAGACTATGGAAACATTTATAGCACTTAGTCCACTCATGCACATTGTAAGTGAAAGGTTTTTTCCTCCTTTGGATACTTCACTTGGCACAGATAATTGTTGTTGCTGCTGAGATAAATTATCTCAGTCAATCTTACTCTTCCTCTACAGTTATTTACTAATGTGCTTGTACACATGTGCACCAGGAGTAGACCTATGTTACCTATCTAATATCCAGTCACATATTCTCTGAACAAAGATCCTACTATTTCTTTTTCCCAATTCACTTAACACTTCAAAGAAAGCATTGCTAAAATGTATGTGAATGGTGAGAGCAGTATTTCTGAAAGCAATTATCTTATCTTTGTCAGCAAGAGAGATTATTTGCTCACAGCAGCTTTAAAGGATATGTCATCTAAATCCCGACTAAATTCAAAATATTCTCTGCTCTGGGCTAAACAGATTTAGTGTAACATCTGGTCAGGAATATTCAGACTTCACAGTTTTTCCACCAGAAAATTTCAGCTCATGATTGGAACAGACCAAAAGATTTTGAAAATGTTGGACTTCTCATCAGAAAACCAAATTTCCCAATAAAGAAGTTAATGCTTAGCCACCTAACTGTTGTTGAAGTTTCCATTCATGCTTTGTTTTGGGAAGTCTGAGACTTCTGCATCTTTGCTGAATGGGGTAACACTGTACTTGATCAGACACGCCAAGACAACCTGCTCCCTGTTGCTCTCACTAATCTTGTCTCAATTAAAAACTCACAGAATAGGGGCACAAATCTAAGTTTTCTACCATAAAGTCCACTCACCCGTGAGGTATCATGATCATCCTCACAAACATACATCCTGCCATGGCCCTAAAGCAGAGTTCGAATCTTACCATTCTCAACAGAGGAAACACTTTGGATAGCAAATCATATCACATTTTTATGCAAATATGAACTGACCTGAAAACAAGCATTTAATAGTGTAGATACCCAACTCATATGCAAGCACAGAGTCAGAAACTTTGAAAGTAGAAGGAATCAGCTAAACATTTGATTAATAATAATTTTGATCATGGAAGCAAAGGTTCTTGTATCTCATGATTTATGTAAATTATTAAATTTATTTAAAAAAGAGAACAAACCTGTCAAATATTCATCACCCTCAGCTTCACTGTAAAAAAGCTTAGCTAGGCAACACTGTGAAAAAAATCAATAAAAAGTGCATTTAAAAATATTTACCATTATAGAATCAGTATGAATTTAAAATTAGATTTTAAAAGGGAAACAAAACCTTGAACTGAGTAATTCTGAGGGGCAGACAATGTTTATTTTCTCCTTAAATAGCAAGCAGCAGAAAAATACATCTGGAGTAGTATTTTTTTGTTCTGAAGGAAGACACAAAAAAGTAATTGGTACAGCGCACAGCAATACAGTAGCAAAAATTAGGCTTCAAGGAAATTATCCATTTTACACAGAGAAATTTGGGGAAATACATTTCATTTTTCTCTGTAAAAAATGGAATGAACAGGAACTGCAGTGTGGTTATATAAAGCTCTCTCTCTCTCTCTCTCTCACACACACACACACACACACACACACACAAATAAATTCTTTATAAGGCTTGTGTGGTAATGAAATGTTCAAGGCAAGCAACAGATTTAACCATTCCTCCAAGATTGCAGTTTTGTTTTAGACACAAACTATTATTCTAAAATATATGCAGACTACTCTACAGAAGATAGATCTAAAGTGATTGCCAGTCAAACTCTCTCCCTTTCAGTCTGATTCAATTATCAGCACACCCCATACATTAAAGTAGATATAAATTTCTCTCAGATTAGGAAAGCTTCCAATCAGCTACACTTTTGGTGTCTGGCTCACTAGAGGCAGATGACAGGGACAGTCTTTAAGACACTTAACTCTTGTAAACATTGGTTCATACTATTAAGGGAAACATTAACTTCTCAGTAGTTAAAACTTCATGCAGCTCCAAGAGTGAAGTTCTGTTCTAGCTGCCATAGCATTTCATTTTAATAATTGATGATGCTGAATAATACAGTATTTACACTAGTAGCATTTTCTCCCACAAAATTTCAAGAAATGCCTAGTTTGAATAAGGTATTACAAAATGATTCCATTCCTAAATGGTTGTTTACATACAGCTTAAAAAACCAATCCCATTAATTTGTTACATGCATCCAGCCCATGCTTCTTGAATTTGAGTGTGGTAATTTAAGGATAGTATTAGAGATCATGAGCTACATACATATTTGTGTTAGAATAAACTTTATTTGAACAGTCCTTTGTATCATTTCCTTTTTTCCTAACTCCATTGTAGGTTCCAGTTCCCAGAAGACATAGTCTGTAAGTGATATACTTCTGAACTAACATGTTTTTTTCAGTTAACAGAGGGACCAGATGCCAGCAAAAGAGTTGGCAATAACATAATGTATAATAGGTCTACAATTCCCTAGGAAAGTCTGTCCTTGGACAATCATATAAAGAAAGAATTGGTGGATTAGTTATGACATGAGTCACTCTTATCTACAGCAATTACTTGACTAAAAGGACAAGCAAATCAACAATATTACCAATCTGCCTTCCAAAATATACTTGAATTCCTTCCCTCTCAGAAGACACAGACACCTCAAGGATAGCCTGAACAAACACTGAAGTTTACCAGAAATCCTGTTCTAAGGAAGGCAGGGTCAAGAGATTGCCATTAGACATTCACTAGTAGAATGATGATTCTGAAGTTTGTGATGGTCCTTACTGTAAATCTAGGAGGTGGCATGGCCACTGAGATGATCAAGTGCTATGATAGTCATATGTCTATGCCAACATACTTAACATCAGTGTTTTCCACACTTTTATGGAGGGTCTTTCAGATATTGGGAACTATTGCTCATAAAATATGTTGGTTTGTGGAAAAGAAGTTCTGTCCCATCCATTGAAAATACCTATTACACCAGTGCCTGTTGTTCCAGAGAAGTAAAACTCAAAAAGAAAAGCTTCCTTTTTGTCCCATCTGCAACTGAAAAAACCCACCCAAAACAACCAAAGAGTCAGCATTAAAGAAAAATAATCTTAACAATAATCTATGTCTCATTAGTAAAGTTGCTGGGGTGTGGCATGAAAATCACATTTTTACTCAGTGTGAAAAATGTGCTAGTTGATAATGGTCAATGTAAGATTTATGATATTCTTAGTTACTCATTACTTTCTAAAAGTTATACCAATTTTAGGAAGAAAACAGCTCTCATTAAAATATATATTTTAATTAATATTCTATGATAATATTAATATTCATAATTAAGCAATTTAAAAGGAAGTCAAATTAAACAGTGAGAAGAGTGCTTGCAAGCCAAAAAGCCAATTGTACTCTTGTCTGCAACAGAAGCAGCATGGCCAGCAGGTCAAGGGAGGGATTTTCCCTATGTAGTCCAACCTTGTGAGATTCCCAGCTGGAGTATTGCTTCAAAGTCTAGGGACCCTAATGCAAGAAAGACATGGAGATGTTGGAGTGAGTCCAGACAAGGCAATGAAGATGTTCAGAGTGCTGGAGCACCTCTCCTATGAAGACAGGAGGAGGCAGTTGGCCTTGTTCAGCCTGGAGAAAAGAAGGCTCTGCAGACGCCTTAATGTAGCCTGTTAATGTTTAAAGGGTCTTATAAGAAAGGTGAAGACAGGATTTTTATTAGTACCTGTAATGATGGGGTGGGGAGTGCAGGACAACCTGCCTCACCATGGTATTCTCCAGGCGCTGCAGAAGAATCCCTGCCTCAGTGCCTGGAGCATCTCCTACCCATCTTTTTTCACTGTCCACTGTGGTTGGTGCCTGCAAAGTATCTCACATCTTCTCACTCCTTTCTCTGGCAGAAAAAAGCTGATGCTAGGGTGTTTTTTTACCCCTTCTTAACTTTATTATCCCAGAGGTGCAACTACCTTTCTTGATGGGCTCAGCCTTGGTCAGCAACGAGTCCATCTTGGAGCCATTTAGTTTTGGCGCTGTTGAACATAGGAGAAACTTCTAGCAAAAGCCACCCTTGTGGCTCCTTGCCCCCGCTACCAGAATCTTGCCATGCTAACCCAAAACAAATATGTAGAATTATCAGTACTATGTGGTTTGCTTATAATATGTGACTCTGAATAAACTGAAAAAAAACATCTAATAAAGATTTTACAAATAAAAAGTCCACAGCTGTTACATCATTTTTAAAAACAGGGATTTTTTTAGGACTTGGTGTTATAAAAACTTCATTGAATTTGTTATAAAAAACCCCAAATGCTATTATGAAACTTAAAATATAAAGTTGTAAACATTATCATAGAATCACAGAATTGTAGGGGTTGGAAGGGACCTCGAGAGATCATCGGGTCCAACCCCCTGCCAAAGCAGCTCCCTAGGACATTTCACTCAGATAGGCATCCAGACGGGTCTTGAATCTCTCCAGAGAAGGAGACTCCACCACCTCCCTGGGCAGCCTGTCCCAGGGCTCTGTCACCCTCACTGGGAAAAAGTTTTTTTGCATGTTGGTGCGGAACTTCCTGTGCTCCAACTTGCAGCCATTGCCCCTTGTCCTGTCTCCACAGACACTGAAAAGGGGCTGGCCGATTCCCCCTGCATCCCATGCTTAAGATAATTATAAACATTAATTAGGCCCCCCTTAGTCTTCTCTTCTCAAGGCTGAACAGTCCCAATCTTCTCAGCCTTTCCTCACAGGGGAGATGCTCCAGGCCCTTAATCATCTTTGTAGCCCTTCTTTGGACTCTTTCCAGGAGATCCCTGTCCTTTTTATACCAAGGCGCCCAGAACTGGACACAATACTCCAGGTGGGGCCTGACCAGGGCAGAGTAGAGGGGGAGGATCACCTCCTTTGACTTGCTGGCCACACACCTCCTGATGCACCCCAGGATCCCATTGGCTCTCTTGGCCCCCAGGGCACACTGCTGGCTCATGGCCAACCTGTCATCCACCAGGACCCCCAGGTCCTTCTCCACTGAGCTCTTCTCCAGCAGGTCATCCCCCAGCCTGTACTGATAGAAACGGTTGTTCCTTCCCAGGTGCAAGACTTTACACTTGCTTTTGTTAATCGTCATCTGGTTTCTCCCTGCCCAGCTCTCCAGCCTGTCCAGGTCTCGCTGGATGGCAGCGCAGTGTTCCTGCCTGTCAGCCACTCCTCCCAGCTTTGTATCATGGGCACTTGCTGAGGGTGGATGCTATTCCCTCATCAAGGTCGTCAATGAAGATGTTAAACAGGACTGGACCCAACACCGAGCCCTGGGGAACACCGCTAGTCACAGGCCTCCAGTCAGATTCCACTCCACGAATCACGACCCTCTGGGCTTGGTCCGACAGCCAATTCTCAACCCCCCTCACTGTCCACTCGTCTATCCCATGCTTTCTCAGCTTTGCTATCAGGATGTCATGGGAGACAGTATGGAAAGCCTTGCTGAAGTCAAGGTAGATGACATCCACTGCTCTCCCTCCATCTACCCAGCCGGTGATGAGATCGTAGAAGGATATGAGATTGGTGGAGCACGATTTCCCCTTGGTGAATCCATGCTGACTACTCCTCATGACCTTCTTCTCTTCCAATTGCTTGGAGATGGCATCCAGAACAAGCTGTTCCATTACCTTTCCAGGGACAGAGGTGAGGCTGACTGGCCTATAGTTGCTGGGATCCTCCTTCTTGCCCTTTTTAAAGACTGGAGTGACATTGGCTATCCTCCAGTCCTCAGGCACTTCTCCTGTTCTCCAGGACCTGTTGAAGATGATAGAGAGCAGCTCAGCAATCACCTCCGGCAGCTCCCTCAGCACACGTGGATGTATCCCATCCGGTCCCATGGATTTGTGTGCATTTATCCCTTTGAGCCGCTCCTGGACCTCCCCTACCTCAACCAGAGGGAAATTCTTCATTTCCCAAGCACTCCTACTTTCATCCAGTGTCTGTGGGGGGCCTTTGAGGATTATAAATGCTCTCTGAACTTTGTATTATGTTAGCACTCTACAATGTGCTTTTTGTTAAGTCTCAGAAAATAATTTATAATTAGAACATATATGTATACATTATTTTGAAGAAATTCTCCCTTACAGTTCTTCAAGTGAAAAGTACAAACATCTTCAGGTGTCCTGTTATAAGAAAGGGGAAAAGAACATGTCAGAAAACACTATGAATTATTTCACAAGTAAATATTTCATGTAGATTTTCAGAATTAAGAAGAGGCCTGCATGTAATAAAGGAAACTTACTGAAAATTAAAACCATCATTTGAGGTAAAGAAATGTGATAACAAAATAACAATCTAAAGAAGTGAAGCAAAGCTGGATTCTTTTCAAGGTGTGTTTTAAGATTCACAGTAAGTTCTTCACTTAAGGAAAAACAGTGACTGTTAAGCAGCAAGATGGAATAGATAGCTTAAGTACAGATAAAAAGTACATAAAATACTGGTTTCAATTTAGAAACAAGATAGCATTAATTCTGCAGGAAAGGTAGCAAGGATAATGAAAGTAAAAATTACATATATATAAAACTAAAAATATCAAATTACTGCAGAATTTTAAAAAATGGTACATGGATGTAAGAAAAATAATAGAATTTAGTTTGTTCAAGAATAACTACCTTCCCCTCTCCCTCTTGAAACAAGGTGGCTTACCTGAAGAGCTGGGTAGATTAGTCACTTCAGACTTAGGGCAATTGATGAGGGATCCCATGAAACTCCATTAATAAAGTTAGCATTAGATTAGTGTAGGAACCATTACGCAGTGAAGAACAAATTGTTGAGATTGAGAAAGATCCTGAAGACAGAACAAAGACAGAAATTAGAAAGGTGAATTACTAACCCCAGTATTACCAAGAAGTGAGCTTTGGATATGTCGCACAGTGATTTGTCTCATGTCAAAATATGATGTTTCCATAAAGAAAAAGAAGTACTTCTAGGGACCTATCTATGACATTCAACAAGATCCATGTCAGATTTGTCTGAAAGTACCTCTGGACACCAGTGTTCAAGAAAGCATTTGAAACCAAAGAGGTTTCATAAAGTATCTGTAGAGTTGTTAGGGAAAAGGATACAATCTTCAGCAAAGGTCAGTCCACCTTGGCTGTTTAGTCTAACAAAACACAGGTTAAGAAATGCTATGACTGCAGTGTATGTTAGAGGCCAACTATAGATCAGAAAAATAACTTTTTAAGCCAAATTTTGCTGACATAAGGTTAAATGGTTGTACGCTAGCCATAAATACATTTAGGCTGACATACAAACCAAATTTCTAAAGATCTTTCCAAGAGAAGAATGTGGAAATGTATATGTCAGAAACCTGATAATTTTTAAAAATAAACAGGCGGGATAGTCCTTACCAAACACAGTGATAAACTTTGTGATCTCAAATTAAAAAATCTGTGTTGTGAGCTGTCTCCTGAAAAGAAACAAAAAAACAAAGCCCACCAACATATTAATCAGTAGAGTCTAAAGTTATAGTTTCTGTTAAGATACCACATTTATTGGTTAAAACGTCTTGCTACATTTGTTTAGAAACATGGCTTTTTCATCAGAGCAGGATTATGGCTATTCAGTTCAGACAAGGACTCATGGGGAAAGTGCTGGTAGGTGGCCATGTTGGCCACAGTGAATTTAAAATCTTTGACAAGTAAGGCTTCTCATACTGAGTCTCACAGTATCTTGCCAAACAAAATGTCCAGCATCCAACTAGACCAAGCCATAATGTGTTGGGTGGTGAATTGGCTGAAGAGTCAGATCCAGAGTGTGACAGTAAATGGGGTTACATCTAGCTGATGGCCAGTCACTGGTGGGGTTCCCCAGGGCTCCATTTCAGGTTCAATTATTGTTAACATTCTCATAAATGACCTGGACACAGGACTAGAGGGTGTCTTAAGTAAATTTGCAGATGACAACAAACTGGGATGAGCTATTGACTCTGCTGAGGGTGGAGAAGCCTAGACAGATCAGAGAACTGGAAGGTCACCAAGAGTATGAAATTTAATAAGGGCAAGTGCTGGATCCTGCACCTGGGAAGGGGCAGTCCTGTCTGCACAGACTGGGGGATCAGACGCTGTAGGTCAGCCATGTTGAGAGGGATTTGGGAATCCTGGTCAACAGCAAGTTGAACATGCAGTTGTGGACACCACAGTATAAGAGGAACATAATAATATTGAACAGAGTCCAGAGGAGGACAACAAGGACAGTGAAGGGTCTGGAGGGGAAGTCTTATGAGGAGAAGCTGAAGTCCCTTGGTTTGTACAGCCTGGAGAAAAGGAGGCTGAGGGGAGACCTCATTGCGGTCTGTGGCTTCCTGACAAGAGAGAGTGAAGGGGCAGGTCCTCTTCTTTCTTTGGTAACCAGGGATAGAACCCAAAGGAACAACATGAAACTGTAACAAGGGAGGTTTAGGTTGGATGTTGGGAAGAGGTTCTTTACTGAGAGGGGGATCGGGCACTGGAACAGGCTCCCCAGGGAAGTGGTCAAAGCACCCCTGGAGCTAGACTCAGTTCAAGAAGCATCTGGACAATGCACTCAGTCCCATGCTCCAACTTGTCTGTCCCTGAGTGGAGCCAGGAGTTGAACTCCATAGTCCTTATGTGTCCCTTCCAAGTCAGAAGATTCTATGATTCTACAGATCACATTGCTACATGTTTTATTAGTTCAGAATCTATTTTTGTTAAGCACTGCCAGAGCTAAGTAATATACAAAGAGTGAGTACCTACAGTATCCAGTCTGTGCCCACCAATACACATATTGCTTCCCCTGTTCTTCCAGTCTTTTCTTTCCTTCCCTGGCTCAGAAAACTTTGTAGGACAGACCAGAGGAGCTTACTTCTACATGATGGACTGCATGACATGGTGTATCTTTATTGTTTCTTGCAAAACCCCACCTCCTGCATACATTAGATCTGCTCCACTGTGTTGTCCTGTATGGTTTTCCCCTTCTCTCTTCTGTTTTCACAATGCTGTAGAGTTAATGGCAATATCCAACTGGATCTGCATCAAGCGTAAGACTTCAATTGTATGTTATACAGTGTTCTTAAAATCACAGGACCTTCAGTATACTACCATGTTAAAAGTTGCAGTTAAAATGCATTTATAGAACTATAACATAAGGTGATCTCAAAAAAAGGGACACTTTTTGGACATTAAAAACTGCTAACTATTTGAGAACTTATCTTGGAGACATATCACATTTAATTTGAGGAAAACAAGATGTTTATTTAAGATAGATAAGTTTAAAATCCTTACACTTTAATATGAAGTGTCAACTTCTCACAAGCTCCTTTAAAAATTATACAACAATATTTTATTTTTTAAATTGTCTTCTAGGCAAACAACCACTTACCTTCAATGTCAGAGGATTTTAAGAATGAACATTAGCCATACCATGCATTGAAAATAAATTAATAATATCTTTGTAGTTTTGTCATGATTTTTCAGAAATTAGCTTCACCTTCTTCAAGAATATCTATGGATTAGACTTTATAATAGCAAATAATTTATTTACATATTCTTGTTAAAAGCTTAGTATTATTAGTAGTAGTAATATTGGTAAATCCTTTTAAAACAGACATAAAATATTAAATATTGAAGCTATGTCTATTTAAATCTCAACAAATGTGAAAAGAAAGTTAACGAAACAGTAATTTCAGAGAAAATTATGTATATTTGTGAAAGTGTGGGGTTTTGGGGGATTTTTTTTGTGTGTGTAAAATTGATTATTTTTTTTCTAAAGCATTAAGGAAAATCCAAGTTCAATATATATTGAAATGGAAATTTTTCAACTTCAGTGCTCAAGGAGAGATTATGACCTTCTTGATCCCTAAGAAATAGCTGTGCTTATGATTATCATGGTTGAGAAGCTGTGCAGGGAACACATTGCTTAATATTCCTGGTTTATCAATAAGCCTAGGATTAAAAAGACTTTGGTCATATGAAATTGAAGAGAAAATAACATCCTGCTTTGGAAATTCTTAGTATTTTAACTAACAGTCTGGACACTCATTCTCTGGAACATTAATTAATAACTGAACAATGTTTCTAAAGCTCCTTATGAATAGCAACAAATAGTAAAATTATTTTTAAAGTCAAAGAAATAAATTATTTTTTTTTCCTAGCTATAGAATTGCCCTGTAAAATTGAAAGCATCAGGAATAATGTGTTTGAAGCTGTTATACTAAATAGCAAACCTCAGGAGTATTGGAATCAGTACTGTTTAAAAATTTTTTCTGGAGACATGGACAGTGGGTTGGAGTGCACATGCAGCAAGTTTTCTGACAACACTAAGCTGTGTGGTGTGATTGACACACTGGAAGGAAGGGTTGCCATCTAGATGGACCCTGAAAGTCTTGAGAGATGGGCCCATGCAAATGGCAGGAAGCTCAACAATTGCAAGGCCCCGGAGATGGGTCAGGGCAATCCTAAGCACAACTACAAACTGGGTTAAGAATGGACTAAGGCAGCCCCAAGGAGATGGGCTTGGGCCTGTTGGTAAACAAGAAACTCGACATGAGCCAGCAGTGCACTCTTGCAACCCAGAAAGCCAACAGTGACCGTCGCATCACAAGAAGAGGTGTTCCTGCTCTACTCTACTCTCATGAGGCCCCACCTTGAGTAGGTGTCTCCTATGAAGACAGTTTGAGAGAGTTGGGCTTGTTCAGCTTGGAGAAGATAAGGCAGACTTCCTTACTGCAGCCTTCTAGTATCCGAAGGAGCCACAGGAAAGATGGAGAAAAGAATGTTTACAAGGGCAGTGAGTAATAAGACAAGGGGTAAAGGGTTTAAACGAAATGACAGTAGAAAGAAATCCTTCCCTGTGAGGGTGGTGAGGCCCTGGCACAGGGTACCCAGAGAAGCTGTGGCTGCCCCTGGATCCCTGGCAGGGTTGGATGGGGCTTTGGGCAACTTGATCTAATGGAGGGTGTCCCTGCCCATGGCAGGGGAATGTGATTAGATGGTCTTAGGGGTCCCTGCCCCCCAAAACTATACTGTGATGGCAATTCTATTATTATTTTTATAAGGAAAGATAGAAAAATACAGAACTCTTAGAAATACATAATCTACTCTGGTAAGGAAAATTTAGGTCAAATGAGTAAACAAGTCTCCACCATACACTATATCCCTCCAGAGATGTCTGATAGAAGAAAAAATATACTTCACTACTACCTAGAACTGTCAGTCAGTATTATTTCCACGGTTGCTTTTAAATTAGTGGAAAATGGAGGGTACACGGAGTTGCATTTTAGTGTGATATGGTTTGAGTGTTTGTGCTGATGAGGATCTTTTGATAATTTTGTATTGTTAACTGAATTAGATGCCTGAAAATTTTAATCTGTCTATTTTTCAATCTATTATTACTGTTCCCATCAAATTTGAGAGCTTTCTCAAGCTGTCACATGCTCTAATCAAATGCTGCACAAAAATCACTAAAAGTATCCAAGATATTTTTTAAGAGAACAAAAGATGCCCTTATCTCCCTCATGGTAAACACTGAACAATGCAAAGGAAGCTATAAAACCTTATACAAACAGATTCATGGAGAATGGGGAGTGGGGTGGATTTCATCTTAATCACTACCTGGAAATCAGTTTATTCTCTGAAGCAGGATAACTGATAACATTTATTCACTGGTGTTTCAGCTGATGTCCAATAATGGTTATTGATTTTCTAAAAGTAAAATAAAAAGCAAATATAGCCGCTGCTCTTGGGTAGCAGACTATCTCATCACATTGTCCAGGTTTGCTACAGCTGTTAATGGAGATTTTTCTATTGAGAAGGTCATGATTTCTAAGGTCTCTGATGTAATAATTACTAAACTCAAATAACACTTCTCATGGGAAAGAAAGCAAAGAAAGGGGCAGAGAGGGAAGGGAGAGTGTTTCCCTAAAGGTTCATTTTTTATTAGCTTTTGTGAAGTGTTCACTGACCATATTGTGTCTCTCAGAATCACAGAATTACAGAATCATTAAGATTGGAAAAGACCTCCAAAATCATCTAGTCCAACTGTCCCCCTATCATCTGTACTACTCACTGAACCATGTCGTTAAGTACCTCATCCAATCTAGGAATGGTGACTCCATCACCCTGGGCAACCCATTCCAATGCCCAACTGCTCTTTCTGAGAAAAAAATTCTCCTAATTTCTAACCTGAACCTTCCCTGGTGCAACCTGTAGCAATTCCCTTTTGTCTTATCGCTACTTATCTGCAAGAAGAGGCTGACCCCCAGCTCACCACAACTTCCTTTCAGTAAGGTCAATAGAGCAATAAGGTCTCTTCTGTGGATTAAACAGTCCAAGTTCCCTCAGCTGCTCCTCACTAGATTTGTGTTCCAAACTCTGCAGAGCAGTCTTGAAACACATGAATTCCTATGGATGAAGCTCCATGAAAGCACAGTTCACAATGTAACCACTCCACAGAACACAACCAGGACTTGTTTTAAGGTAAACCATCCTGGAGAAGAGAAGGCTCTGGGGGCACCTTATAGTGGCCTTCCAATACCTGAAAAGTGCCTATAAGAAAGCTGGGGGACTCTTCCCAAGGGCATGTAGCAATAAGACAAGGGGTAATGGTTTTACACTAGAAAAGGGGAGGTTTAGGTTGGATATTAGGAAAAAGTTCTTCAATATGAGGGTGATAGATTGGTGGAACAGGTTGCCCAGAAAGGTAGTGGAGAAGGCCAGATATTCAAGGTCAGGCTTGATGGGACTCTGAGCAACCTGATCTAGTTGAAGATGTCCCTGTTCATTGCAGGGGAATTGGACTAGATGGCCTTTAAATGTCCCTTCCAACCCTATATAGTCTATGTTTCTATGATTTCTAGATATACACAATGAGGAGATTTGTTATTCTCTACTAACTGCTCTGCTGTGCTCTGCAAGCCCGTTTCCATTAGATCATGGTTTTGTAAATACAGACACAGCCTGTATGAGCAACCAGCAGATCCAGACTCCACTCTACCACAGATGTAACCAGAATCAAACCTTTCAGGTAACGCAGTTTTTCTTTTTTTTTTTTGGAAGTACAGCCCAAATATATGTTGTATGACACAGAAGAAACAATCAATCATACTGAAGAGAGGCAGGGGGAAAGAAAAGAAACTTTAGTATTAGCTACAGGAATAAACACTAACAGCAATAAAAAAAAAATCCCTGAGGAGAAATACAGCACTACTTATCTTACAGCACTTGTTTTTTCAATTGTTTAGAGTTTTTAGTTCTCTCCAATATTGTCAAAACCATTTACGAAGATCCTATCTTCAAATTCACAGCACTTGTCACATCCCCAGCCCAAATATAAAATTTTAAACACATTAGGCTTCTGTCTGTTCTTGTGTAAGAGAAATTTTTCCAACTCCATTTGTCACATTTAATAACCATAACATAGAAAATAGAGAAAATAAGATGTCTCATCAGCAGGCATCATCCTGATGAAGTTAACCAGAAACAAGTGAGTCAGCAATATGAGGAACATGGACTGATCATACATGTCTGGGAAATTAAAGATGATATAATAAATAACTGGAATTAGTACAAATGCAGTAGATAGAAAGCTATGATAAAGAGAATTGTATTTATTATCTTTATAACAATATTTTATCCTGAAATTTTACATAGATTGTATAGAAATCAATAGAATATCTCCATTGATCTCCAAAGGTTTTGGATTTGATCAAGAATGTTGCTTTGGGTGAGAAGAGTAAGTAAGAAAGATTGTGTCTCTGTATATGTGTGCTAGTATGTGCGTGTATGTGTGTGCATATGTATGTATGTCTATGTGGAATCATTAAGGAATTAAGGTAGAAATAGAATCATAAAATCATAGAACATCTTGATTTGGAAGGGACACACGAGGATCTTGATTTGGAAGGGACACACGAGGACCATGGAGTCCAACTCCTGGCTCCACACAGGGCTAGCCAAGTCAGAGCATGGGACTGAACGTACTCCCCAGTCACTTCTTGAACTCAGTCAAGGTGCTGTGACCCTTTCTCTGGGGAACCTGTTCCAGTGTCAGACCACCCTCTCAGTAAAGAACCTCTTCCTAACATCCAACCTAAACGTCCCCTGCTGCAGCTTTATACCATTCTCACAGGTTCTGTCACTGGTCACCAAAGAGAAGAAACGGGTGCCTGACCCTTTGCTCCCCTCATCAGGAAGCCACAATCCATGATGAGGTCTCCCCTCAGCCTCCTCTTCTCCAGGCTGAACAAACCCAGGGACTTCAGCCTCTCCTCATATGACTTCCCCTCCAGACCCTTCACCATCCTTGTTGCCCTCCTCTGGATGCTCTCCAATAGTTTTGTGTCCCTCTTGTCCTGTGGTGCCCAAAACTGCACCCAGTACTTGAGGTGAGGCTGCACCAGTGCAGTGTAGAGTGGGACAATCCCCTCCCTGGACCGGCTGGCCATGCCATGCTTGATGCACCCCAGGATATGGTTGTCCCTCCTGGCTGCCTGGGCACACTGCTGGCTCATGGGTAACTTGCTGTTGACCAAGACTCCCAAATCCCTCTCAGTACAGCTGGCCTCAAGCATCTGATTCCCCAGTTTGGATGTGTAGCCAGGATTGCCCATTTCCAGGTGCAGGATCCAGCACTTGTCCTTGTTATACTTCATGCTGTTGGTGACTGCCCAGCTCTCTGATCTGTCTAGGCCTGTCTGTAAGGCTTTTCCACCCTCAATGGAATCAATAGTTCCTCCCAGTTTGGTGTCATCTGCAAATTTACTTGACAACCTCTAGTGCTGTATCCAGGTCAATTATGAAAATGTTAAAAAGAGCTGGGCCTAAGATGGAGCCCTGGGGAACCCCACTAGTGACTGGTCACCAGCAAGATGTAACCCCATTTACTGTCACCCTCTGGGCCCAACCCTTCAGCCAACTGCCCAATATTGAACATGTGCTTCCAAAGGAATTGGTTTTGTGCAGAGATCATGGAAAGCAAATGAACAACCTTCTGTGATTAAACTCTCTCTTTTCCAACAGAAATAGCTTAAAGTCTACACTTAACGCTGTGTTTAAACTCCTTGTGGTGAATAGTGATAATGAGGTACATCTAAAACAATTATGAAAGCTTACTATGGCTTTGCTTTTATGTCCAAAAATAATGCCTAAGCAAGCAATATCTGAAACACCTTATGAACTGAAGAAGAACATTAGCAGGGAGAGGTGAAGCCCTTGCACCGTAAATAGTAATATGCACATGGCATCTAGGAGTCTAACATTAAAAAAGATTTACAGAAAAAGATTTTTTATCCTCAATACAAACTTTCTGCTTTAGTTTCCTTTACCTCCAAGTTTACTCTTTTTTATGCTTCCATTTTAGTTCTTTGAGAGCTTCATACTATACGAAGGCACCATGGAATCAATATTTCTGAAATAATAGGAAGAGAGACATACTGTCTGGGTACATGAAGAACTGTATTAAAACAGAAAAGAAAAGAAAACAAAAGTTCAGTCATATTTATCCATAATGTTCAGATTCCCTGCAGAATAACTTTAGATATGGGAGTAACCAGGGATCATCTGGAGCTCTGCAACTCAGTTCACATCTGTCCATGTCTTTTTGTGCCTAATATTCCATTTGTGCTGGGGAAGATGTTTTCTTCATTGTAGTACAGACATGAAATAACATAAAAGACAGGAACCTGAACACAGAGATATGGGAACTTCCTGGTGCTAGAAATCCTGAAAATTTATGCATATCAGCAGAACCCTATAATAAGGAAAATTTGCACACACTGTTTTACAGCATGTTGTGAGGCATAGTTAAACACATCAGGACTAGGACAATACAGCCACCACAAAAATGCTTGTAAGTACAGAAGAGTTTAATTAAAAGTCCTGTGAGATGTCAGTTAATGTTGACTGGTCCATATACTGACCTATACAAAAATGTGTGATGAGTAAAGGGCAAGGATGAGTAGAAGGCATGGTGGTTTTATTTGAGGAAGACAAACAAATTTAAAAATTAATGTTGGATGCTTAGTCTAAACATAACTAGTTTTACCTAGCTAGTTCTTTATGATCTGGAAGTTTAGAAAATACCCTGTGCCATTACAGTCAGATGGAAAAAGATGAGATGGAAGATAAGCAGTTTAAGAATGTCTTGCTTAGTCTGTGGCTAACAAAGAGGACAGAAAAAACAGAGTGAAATGTTACTGAGGAAATAGAGGAATTCAATCCATGATCAGCAAGCGCCTTTCAAGAGCTTCATTGGTGAGCGGAGTAATCCATTAAAATATTTACTATCTTTCAGGGAAGATAATGTTCATATATCCACATTATGTTCATATGTAAGGTCAAATATGCCTTAAGACCTACTTTCTTCACAAATAGTATCATTTAAAAATAAGCAACTGAAAGTGATCAAGAGAAGCCCTTCAGTAATTCTTTTCAAATCTCTTAAATGCAAGTAATGCTCACACTGGGGCTTACATTTTGGGAAAGATGGGCAAGTACTAAGTTTGCCTCTTAATGACAAGAGAACTCAAAAGTCAGCTGTGAATTATTTTCTTTAAAACTTATTGGATAAAAGTGGGAAGAAAAGTGAAAGTATACCTCATGGTTTTTTCTTGCAAATTTAAATATATTTCACAAAGTTATGGAAACTCACTTTATTAAGCTTTTCACAACAGAAAAATATCTTTTTATGTTGTAATGCTAACCAACCTGTAGATATGTAGGTGTCTCTTCAGGAAAACAGAATCTCTTAGGAATGCTAATGAAGAAGTCCATGATAAAAAATGTTTGGTATATAACTGACACAACCTCTGTACCACTGTCTGAGCCATACTTGCTGAAAGTTTAAATTGATAGAAGTGACAGCATTTTGTCTATAAATACTTCTGAAATTTCATGACCTTGCAGAATTTTATATGATAGAATTATTGAAGCACAAACCCTAGCGCAATATTCAAAAAATCAGATGAGCAAGGACATTTAAAGACAAAAATGAGCTGACAGACTCATTTAAGTCACACCACTAGACTCCCACATCTTGTGTGTAATGCAATCTGGTTTGCATTCTTTAGCTGCCAGAACATTTCGTTTCAGCAAGCAAATGATTATATTTGAGGGATGTCAGTAACATTCCAGCGAAGCCTAGGGTTAATGCAGTTTGTTTTAAACAAGTACAAAGCATTGGCACCGCCTCTCACCACTTTTATGCTACAAATTTATATTTTTGGTCCATGGACTACAGTAGAAACTCATATGGGAAAGCTCTTTAGTACAGATTTTGTGAGTGACTGCTGCATTTACTGCTCAGTCAAGCACTAGAACGTACACCCTTAAAACAGATTCATCTAAGCTGTGATTATTCAATCCACCAAGTTGCACAAGAGAGCAAGAAATATATGTGGGAGAGATCTAAGTCTGAGAAAATACCATTCCAGGCTTCTGTATTAGAAAGCAATTTCAGAAGGATAAATTAAAGACAAACCACACGATATATCTAACCTCATCTGATAAAATATGAATATATCTTACAAATACAAAATAAACAAAATATTCTTTTTCAGGGAAATAGACTTCTTAACACTACCCTCACCCTGATAGATAGATAGATAGATGGATGACAAATAGATGACACACAGATGATAGATGCATATTTCTTTTGAGAGGAAAAAAAATACTCTAAGGATTTTTTAATTTAAAATAACTGATTTTTCATGTTTCATCTTGCAGAACATTATAATTTGGTACAGCAAACATTAAAATAATAACTTTTTCAAGTGCTAAAAGATTCAAAGTTTCAGACCACAGGTGAATGAGGAGACTCGGTGCTCGTGTTTTTCAGGTATCGTAGAAACTTCATAAAGGTAAAACAGAACAGATGTTTGAAGAATAGCAGGTTTCTCTGGATAAGAAAATGTTTGAAAAATCCATGCAGTAATTGCATTTATGCATATGGTGTACTCAGCTGTATAGATATCAGAATAATTTCAGCACCAAAATAGGCTTTTCCTGAACTTGTTTTCAGACAAATTGCTGCTGCTAGGGATACATCCAGAGTACTATTTACATCAGGAATTATGGACTAGCCAGTCAAAGTTGTGACTGGCAGTAACTACCTGCAAATTTAATACAAGTTTTATACCCATGTTAAATTATGGTGTACTCTAGGTTTAAAAACTATGAATCCTACTTTTTGGTGCAGAGGAAGAGTGCTCTTGAAAATTATGTCAAGATAAAGCAGCACTCTCATTAACTTACAAAATTAAGATTTTAATAGTTTTGCAATGTCATCTATAATAAACACCAGTAAATTTCAGATCTGTTTTCTCAACTGAGGGGAAATGTATGAAAATGAAACAGCAAATCTGGGATGGAAGGAAGATAGTTATGCTTAATTAAACTGTGGTAACAGCTGCAACAACTGGAAGGCCAAGAGCATGTACTGAGTGGCCTCCAGATGTTGCAGGTGTTGTAGACTTGAGTGAACTTGGCAATATACATACGGGTGTGGATTATAATCCTAAACCAGATTCCTAATTAAAATTTAAAGAAAGAATGGGCATGGAATTTTCAATATTGTGTGGCTTTTTGTGGTACAAATCTATTTCAACAAAAAGGCCAATCTTCTTTGTTTTGGTCTTTACTAGCAAGGCTTGTCTTTCATGATTCCAAGCTCCTGAGGCCACTAAGTAAGCTTGGAGCTAGGAAGACCTACCTCAGGCAACTAACTCACAAATGAGTTAATCTGCTTTGGTATATCTCCATTTTCTTTTACAAATACATTCTCTGCTAAGCCTTTGTCCAAGCAGGGTATGAAAACCAGACTTAACTTTAGACATAATTCATATTTCATTGGACAATTTAAATACTATTAATACCATTAATTTGCACAGGAGTCAGAAACACATAGCCAATCCTGTGTCTAGACTCAATGTGGGTTTTATTACTCTAAAATAATGATAAATCAGGTTAAAACTAGTATTTTAATGGAATGCAGGATTGTTAGGAATGGCAACAGAGTGATGGATTTAGATTCCTAGCAGATGCATCTCATACGGAGTTTCCTACTAGCATGTCATGATATGGAGAATTGTCAGGTGATGAACCAATCAGAGAAGGAAAAAAATATATTTTTCCACCTACAAAACAGATCACTTTTTCAATGTGAAAGACTGATTCAAAGCACTAAAGACAGCTATTTAAGGTTCAGTATACTATAACAAAGAGATGCTGTCTCCTTTGTTTGTTACAACTGTGCCATAGGAAAAATACATCAGTTCAGAGCTATAAACAAGCCTCTCTGACTGCAAAATGTGGGATATGAGGTAAAACTGTTCTTTGGCTGATTATTCACAAAATTCTCCCAGACACCAGCTACACATATTTACAGACAAAGTTGTAATGTTCTAGTGTTGCTAAAGAAAGATTTGACCTTCTCTAGAGCATAACACCTTCACAACTCCAAAATCCTTGTAGTTTGCCTGTTAACTGCAGAAAGAGGTATTTCTTACTCTGTGATTTTTATCCATTGACTTAAAGTGATCTAACTGAGAGAAAATGTCTGTGCAGGCCAGAAAACTTGGAACCATTAAATCCATGGGATATCCATATGAACAAAATTTCACTCCAAATGCACATCTTTAAAATACTCTCAGTCTTGGATGCTCAGCAGCCACAGGGTGTTCCTCCTGTATCAAACTAATAAAGAAAGTTTAACAAGAAAACTTCTTATTCTATTGTTTGAACTCAAATGTGATTTAAACTTGTTTCTTCTCTCCTTTCCCTATCTACATTTGTGAAGCACCTGATATATTCCATGTACTGCCAAGTTTTGGATTACTTTGACCTTTTCAATGTTCTGTACTTTAATTGGTTAAGTCTTTCTATGGTTTCCCTACAGGTTAGCTGCCTGCAAGCTGTTGAAGAAGAAAGGGGGTGGCAGAGAGCATCCTATAGTATTAGTGAACACTGCAAAGGTCAGAGCTGTATAGAGCACTCTTACGCATTAGGGAATGTAGAAGACAACAAAATTCCCCTGATCTGTTCATCTGGTAATGTTGTGATATGAACAGAAAATGCTGCCACATAAGTATCTTATGGCAATTGTGAAGACAATCATAAACAGACTTTATATATTCCAACTGTGGTTACAATGGTGTGTTCTGGGCTCCCTGGTATAAAAAGGACAGGGATCTCCTGGAGAGAGTCCAAAGAAGGGCTACGAAGATGATAAAGGGCCTGGAGCATCTCCCCTATGAGGAAAGGCTGAGAAGATTGGGACTGTTCAGCCTTGAGAAGAGAAGACTAAGGGGGGACCTAATTAATGTTTACAATTATCTTAAGCAGGGGATGCAGGGGGAATCAGCCAGCCCCTTTTCAGTGTCTGTGGAGACAGGACAAGGGGCAATGGCTGCAAGTTGGAGCACAGGAAGTTCCGCACCAACATGCGGAGAAACTTTTTCCCAGTGAGGGTGACAGAGCCCTGGGACAGGCTGCCCAGGGAGGTGGTGGAGTCTCCTTCTCTGGAGATATTCAAGACCCGTCTGGATGCCTATCTCAGTGAAATGTCCTAGGGAGCCTGCTTTGGCAGGGGGTTGGACCCGATGACCTCTGGAGGTCCCTTCCAACCCCTACAATTCTATGATTCTATGATCTTTTTGTTGGAGGAACTCATTGAAACTGATGAGCAATTGAATAAAATGCCTGGCAGAAAAATCAAACTGAAATACTGGGTAATTAATACTGGCTTAACCTGCATGAACATTTTAAAGAGCAGTTTTCAAAGTATAAAATAAATTAGCATTTTGTAAAATGCATTAGTAATATTATTATATTAATAATCTTTACAGAACAATACTTAAAGAATACCTTCCTACTGAATTAGTCCATACTGCTATGTAGAATATTCTCAGTCTCTTTTTTTTCCCCCTCTTCCTTTTCATAGAGGGAAATAACAATATTTGTTTACCAATATTGCACTTTCCTACAAGTCTTATGATTCTCAGTTTCCTCCTGTAGTATTGTGAGTCTGTCCTATTATTTTAAAACAGTCTCATTCTACATAGTATTTTGCGGTAACTCACAGTGCAATGTTGTAGCTAAAAGCATCCCCTTACTTGTAGCTTTATAACTTTTTACTTTGATCAAAGAACAGCTGCAGGAAATGTGGATACAAGGGTTCCCAAGAGTCATAAATATTACAGGTAAGCCAGCCCTTGACTGAATAGACTGCATACCTATGAAACAGCAAGAAACAACATGTCTTAATACCTGGAATTTGGGTTCAAAATTATGTATTAAAAAAATATCAAGTATACTTCCAGATTTCAGATACTAAGTTGAACAAATAAGTATGGAGATGAACAGATTAAGCACTATAAACCACTAACAGAAACAGCTCTCAAAGGTCCTGATATATCATAATTAAATTTTAAAGCACATTATGTTGTTTTCCTACAGGATACTTTGAGATAAAGCAGAAGACGGCAATGGTATTAAAGAGAAAAGAAGGGGGTTTGGGGTTTTGTTTTGCTGTGGTTGAAGATTTTAACATGATTTACTTATGGAGAAACAGTTCTACAGTTGGTGGCAAGTGGTTTCTGTTTCCAGATTTATAGGATCAAAGAATCATAGAACTGTCTTGGTTGGAAGGGACCCTTTAGATCATGAAGTCCAACCATCACCCTAACCTGCCAATCACAACTAAACCATGTCCCTCAGCACAACATCTAACCGTCTTTTAAATACCTCCAGGGATGGAGACTCCACCACTTCCCTAGGCAGCCTGGCCCAGTGCCTAACAGCCCACTGTGAAGAAGTTTTTTCTGACATCCAATCTAACCCACCATTGGTGTAACTTGAAGTAGTTGCATCTTGTCCTATCACTTGTCACTAAGAGGAACAGGTGAGCTCCCACCTCTCCACAACCTCCTTTCAGGTAGTTGTAGAGAGCCATTCACCATCCCCTCAACCTCCTCTTCTAAACCAGTTCCCTCAGCTGCAACTCGTAACATTTAGTCTCCATTTATTCGTGCTACTTGGTAGTTAAGCATCTGAGGATAAGACTAGTGAATATATGCTACTGAGCTTATAGCAATGCCAAATTATGGGAAGTTCAGTGTGAATAGAGCTAGTGATATGTTTATTTTATTTTGCTTGTACAACAAATACTGGTGGCATGAATTCAGGCCTTATTTACAAATGGGCATGAGTTACTGATTCCATGTCATTTTATTACTTAAGAGAAGTAAAACATAGTGCAAGGCAATGTATACATGTCAAAACATTTTCACAATGAGAAACAGCAAATGCCTGAGTAAGGTGAGGAGATGCTAATGAACTCTCTGTGCTCAGAAAAGTCCTGAGCAGTTCCAACAACCATCTTTAGCAGCAGTTCCACAAAAGCCTTATATGAAGCTTAAGCAATTATAAACCAGTGACTGATTGGTTTAGTAGATTTGATGATGAAAACCTGTACTCCAGGATTTATAAATGTAATCCATGTAAACAGGAAAACCAATATCATCATGCTTCTACTCTGATTTTCAGTTTCAGAATACCTCTAGACTTTAGCTTATCGCTAATTCATGTCTATTCAAAGTTGGGGAGTGGGTGGGGAAAATAAATTCTTAGTTCAATTTCTGCAATAAACTGATCAAGCATGGTTTGATGCAATAGCTTTTTCCCAGATTAGTTAATGTGCAAGTGAGGATTCAAGTCAATTTTATCTTATAAAGTTTTGAAGAAAGAAATTGAAAAGTACCATCACAGTTTGATTGAACAAGGTCTACATGCATTAGCCAGGGTATTGAGAATGAAGGCTACTATATTTCTCTGTATACACCCTCTAATCAAACATTTCTGTTGGTGAAACATTGGTTTACAATTGACCAACATGCTTGATACAATTCTAATTTTTATATATATATATATATATATATATACACACATATAAAGCCTTGGCACTAAAGCAAAAGGAAAATAAAAGGTCTGAGATACCAGCTTTTTCTGCAAATCATTGCCTGGATAAATACAGGGGAAATTCAGGGGACCAAAGGTTTGGAGTAGGAGGAGGAATTTTTTGATAGGTATAGAAAACTTGCTTTTTTCAAATCTGACATTACTACTGCTGTAAAGTTCTTATCACTTACAAATCTAAAATATAATCTTATGTGGGTGGAAAATAATGTTAGTTCTGATGAGAAATAAACCATAACAGGGTGATAACCTGCTTTGGCAGGGGGGTTGGACTCGATGATCTCTTGAGGTCCCTTCCAACCCCTATAATTCTGTGATTCTGTGATAATCATCCTCAATAATTAGCCAAGAAGTCTTTCAGTAATGGAATACATTGAAAGCCTTAACTCTTGGAATGAAACATCAATTGGTTAACTTGAACTCATTCAAAGACCTTACATTGTGGGGGAAGGAGGGAAGGAACCCTGGAACTCCCTCAGCCATCTGTAGGATTAGTAGTGGAGCAGACGTTTAAAAATCACCTCTGATGGTCAATATACAACCAGCAAAAATTCTTGAGAGTTTGGAGACTGGCAGGTTTCTCCATCTAGGAAGCCAGCAATTATTTGGAGTGCTACGTATACATATAGACTGGTTTTGTATATGTTTTCTGCCAAATGATTTTTTTTTTCAAAAAACCCAAATCCTACAGTTTTTGCAAGCTGTCTCACAGACATTGACACTGTCATGGTGTTCAGAGAATAGTGTAAGTATTGACAGAAATTGGATCCTGCAGAGTGAATGGAGAAATTCAGAGGTTTCTAGAGAGCTCAAGGGAGACTTGTGGGGATTATTTCAAGTAGAAATACATTTACCAGACTAGTAAAGGCATTAGTACAGTTTGTTTTAAACAAGTAAAAAGCTCTGGTACTCACCATTTTTATAAAATCAAGCTTTAATCAGTATGGCTCACACAATGGTGCAGAAGGTGGTGCCAACTATATACATTTTTAGCATGAACTTCTTCATACAAGACCAACCATGTAAATTCTATTCTAAATATTATTTTTGTCTCATTCCATCTTCCCCTTAATGTTATTCAGTTGACTTACAATGCTGTCCCAAAACCATATGTTGTTTATTTCATCATTTGATTCCTCAGATATGGGTAAGAGCTACATATTAATCACAAATGAAACTGGCTTATTTGCACACCTGGTTTACTTAAGCTAACAATAATGGTTCCAATACAAGAAAAGCAGACTCAGTTTGCTGAGTCAGAGGCCCTTACTCAGTCTCCTTATCATTCAGAAACATACTAAGTCTAAAAGCAGTTTTCTGAGATTCAGGGGGTCCCTTTTCATAGCAGGTTTTCATGAGTTTATAAATAAGAACTGTTTTCCTGCATATTTCTCGGAGCTAACTTACTCCAGAAAGACCTTCATTCACACACACCTCCCCACACACACTACAAAAGCACAATACCACAAGTCATTTAATGTGCAAGAATTCCTGCTGACAGTTCCAGCATTATGCAAAAACTCCATTTTGTAAATAGTATTGATTGGTAAAAGGCAAATTTTAGAACCAATTATTCAGGAACTTCTTAGACATAAGAGCTATTCCCAATGAAGATTATCACTGACAAGTTTATACTTACTTAATCTTGGATAGAGCATAGAAAATGTCCACTGGTTGTGGTGAGACTCCAATTTAGAAGCAAAGACATTGTGTCTGGAAATCTGTGCAGAGGAAAATGATCTGGGGGTGTTGGTTGACACTCCCCTGAACATGAGCCAGCAGTGTGCCCAGATGGCCAAGAGGCCAAGAAGGCCAATGGCATCCTGGCTTGCATCAGGAATGGTATAGTCAGCAGGACCAGTGATCATACCTCTGTACTCAGCTCTTGTGAGGATGTACCTCAAACACTGTTCAGTTTTTGGCCCCTCAACTACAAGAAAGACATCAAGGCCCTGGAGCATGTCCAGAGGAGGGCAACAAAGATGGTGAAGGGTCTGGAACACAAGTCTTACGAGGAGGCAGTTTAGCCTGAAGCAGACAAGGCTGAGGAGAGACCTTCTGGCTCTCTTCAACTACCTGAAAGGAGGTTGTGGTAAGCTGGGGGTCAGCCTCTTCTCACAGAGAAGTAGCTATGGGACAAGAGAGAGTGGCTGAAAGTTGCATCATGTGAGTTTGAGGTTAGAAATGAGGAGAAATTTCTCCTCAGAAAGAGTGATTGGGCGTTGGTACGGGTTACCCAGGGAGCTGGTGGAGTCACCGTCCCACAGGGTCTTCAAGGAAATACTGGATGAGATACTTAGGGATTTGGTTTAGTAAATAATATAGGTGGTAGGAGGGTGATTGGACTAGATGATTTTGGAGGTCTTTTCCAACCTTAATGATTCTGTGATTCTGTGAATACATGTTTTATAAACAATATTAAGTATGTCTTGATCATGAATGTCAAATTACAGCAACAGAGCCAAAGATTATCTGAAATATATAATACATGTGTAGTTACTACAGGAGAAAAGAAGTACCATCAGTATTAGGGTAGGTAGTTAGTTTTATGTAACTGAGGAAACACCTACATGTGAGAAACTGCTAAATATAGCAAATGAGAAGCATTTTATATCAGTGCAGAAGTAGACAGATGTCGTGGTTTCCCCCGGCTGTGGGCTGAGATCCACGCAGCTGCCTGCTTCTTAAAGTAAAAGAGCAGGGGAAGAGGGAAAAAGGGGGAAACAAGGGAAGGGAAAAGGAAGGGGCAAATAACTCCAAAACCAAGAAACTAAGAGGCCCGTGGGTTGGGATAAGGAGAGTTTACTAAGATAACAGAAAAAATAAAATATAACAATGCTAACAGGACTTTAGAGCAAAAGAATATGAAACTCTTGATCCCCAATGCAGTTTCTCCCCGACCCACACAACTCAGGCCGTACCACCCAGAGCTGTCCCGGAACCCGACCGTCCCCCCAAGCAGCACGCGTCCCGAGACCGCCCCTCTTCTTCTTCCCAACAGCCCCCCATTTTCCTAGGCAGGACGTCATTGGCATGGAATACTCTCTTTAGCCCATCTGGGTCACCTGTCCTGGCTTCGCCCCTCCTTTCTCAAGAATAGAGAAATAGGAAGAAGCTGAGAAAGTCCTTGACTGTCTGACTGCAACTAAGAACATCAGGGTGTTCTCAGCACTGCTTTCATTGTAACTCCCAAACACAGCATGCCATCAGCTGCTACAAATGAAATTAACTCTATCCTGACTGAAACCAGGACAACAGAGATGTAAGAGAGGGTTGGATTTTGCAGGTGATTAAGGGTCAGTTTTATGAGATACAGCTGCAGTTCTCTAATAACTGGGGGTAATCACTAGGGCTTTGGAGGAGGTAACTCTCACAAGACTCGCAGGACCTATGTGTATGTTACACCTTCTAAGGCTGACATGTCATGTCTTGTCATGTTATATTGTCATATCATACTGTACACTAATATCATAAAAGATTTGTAATTGTATCAGAAATACTAAATCTGGGTATAGATACAGAAAAACAAAGCCCAACGGAAAAAAGAACTTACATGTGGGTTGTTATTTGGGAGGAGACAATTTTTAAGAGAGGCTGGGTTCAGGATAGCCAAGCTGGTTGGTTGAGCAAAAAGAACAGGAAAATGGGAAAAGGAAGATAAAAATGAAAGTTGAATGAGTGCAAGCTGTGTGATTTTTCTGCCTCTTTTCTGACACTGATCTGTTTTGATATTTGTCTGCTCCTCTGACCAGGTGTCTGTGAAGTAGAGGAATGCTGTCTGTGTTAGACATCACCAAACTGGGCTCCAGTGGGCCAGGGCAACTGCCAAATAAACCAAGACTTTTCTCCCTTCAGCACATAAGTAGAATAACTCATCCTCAGTAAGACTGCTACTGCAGGCTCAGCAGAAGTCTGTTTTTCAACACACAGACAAAATCAGCATACAGAAATTTTCATTCTGTCTTTTAAATTACAGTGTATAATGCAGTACTGGCATTAACCTTCAAAAAGAACATGAAAACTGTAAACTACATTGCCCTTTGCATAACTACACCACTATTATTAATGATGTAAAAATATCTACACAATACTCCAAACCTATTTGGCTAATGTATCAGAGAAATAACAGCACTGTAAAGGAAAAAAATGCATTAGTGGAAAAACAAATGACAATTTTCCTGCCAAACATTCTAGCAGCCATTTAAAAAACCTTTCTGAAGACTTAAAATAAAATAAAAAGTATACTCTTGAAATAATCTACCCATCTGATAATCTCAGAAGCTGAAGCCAATTTTTACTCAAGCAACTTTCTCTAAATTTGCCATGAACCTTGTTACCTCTTTCTCCTGAGGCAGAAGGAAAGATTATGAAGTGTACAAAACATAAAATTACCTACAAATCTCAGCGACTGAATGTAAACACAGTAACTTACCAAGTGTATATACAGACCAAGTCTTTAAAACAAAGATTAACATTACCAATTATGTAAATCAGAAGTTTTACAACTTCAAAATTAAAAGCTACAATCTAGATCATGCTAATACATTTAGGTCACCAGTATGTAACAGTCACTGATGTCAGAAATAAAACTCACACAGAGAGGATGTGATCCTATTCCAGGATTAACAATGCAATGAAGATAGTATTACCAAAAAAAAAAAGAAATAATATTTATTATTTGGCTATAGAGGAAAAAGCTTTTGTTTACTGTTCTTATAACCTGAGTTTTCAATTCTTTACATCCATATTAAACAGACATAAATTAACTTTATAATGGATAGGAGAATCAAGCTCTTAATTATATTAGGCGTCCTCAAAGTTACGCCTCCCCTCCTACCTCTGTGGAGCAAAACATCAAGACCATAAAACGGTTATCAACACTTCATCTGCTTATAAACCAAACTATTCTACCCTTGTATCTTTACCATTTCAAAGTGAAATACAGTTCAATACTGTCAACAGACTACCTTTCTTCTCCTCGCTTATTTTCAATGCCTCTTTAAAAGCCATGAAGAGGGTGATCAAGTCCACTCAGATTTGAGCCACTCAGATATTTCTTTCCCCACACTGGAAATAGAAATCTAATGTGAACAGTGTCTTATTTTAGGCTTCTCTGATAAAAGCCTAAGATCACAGCAGATTAATCTGTGCCTAAATAATTACTGTACATCAAGTTTTAATGAATTTCCATCCTTAGAAGAAAGAAAAATAATCCCCTGCCTAATCCTACATCTACCAAGAATGACATTGCTGCATACAGTTCTGCCTTGGAGCAAGAGGATGGACAAGATGGCCTTCTGAGGTCTGTGTCAGCCTTATTTCTTATGGTTCAAAAAAAAAAAAAGGAAAAAAAAGGTATTTTTCTTTCTCTTTGCACATTTGAATTTTCTGGGATACTGGTTTTGTGTCATAATTAGCTGGTTTTTGTAACTTAAGATTATTACTGTTTTTTCAAGACCAGGTTGTTTAAGAATTTAGAGTCAATATTTACTCTCTAAGATTTGCTGGCAGAGGTGAACATTTCCACTGGACTAGCAAAACGTTTCCTCTCCTTCAACCAGCATTCAAACAGTACACACATTTTGACTGTAGATTTGCACTGGGAAAAGAAAAAAGAAGATACAAAATTAAAAGAAAAAATATTCAGAAATATATGCAAGTACTTATTGCGCCTACACTGTAGATAATTCTATCATAGTACAATGAGAGTATTGGACTGCAATTTGGGGCCATTTGGAAAAATATAACCAAAACAGAACACAACGATCCATGTGGGAAATGTATTTTTAACAGTATAAAATTAAACAGATAAACATATTTATAGAAAAGAAATATTAGAAATAGAAGCCATGTTAGTATGACAAACAGACAAAAAAAGATTTTGCCTCCTTAATGCTAGACAGTAAGAAACAATTTTCTTCACAGAATTGGAAATTTTGTGTTTTCCTGTATTTTTATCAGGATTCATGATCAGCATTTATTAAACAACAATAATGTAGTAAAGTTGGATTGCATCAGCACAAATGTTGAAACTTACTAATTCTGAAGTCCTGTTTCATTAATAACTTTAATAACAAAATAATTAAAATGTCAGGGTAAAATCATTTTAAAATTAAACTGCAGATTTTATAAACCTCTTACACAAGGCATTCTCTTCAGTTGTGGGTTTTCTTTAAATATTCTTTAATGGTCTCCTGTGGATGCTTCTCATCTTAACAAAACGGGCTAGTAAAAGGTACATAAGACAGAAAATTTTCAACATATATTCAATTTCTCACAAGCAATACTACAGCATGTTTAAAGGAGTATGGATCCCTCTTTGAAGACTTTCCACTTTTTTCTAACATAACAGGTTGTGGGATGACATTACTAAAATTTTTTTTAGATCAAGAATTTCTGTGTTTTAAAATAGATTTTTTTAAAAAAAATATTTAGTTAAAATTTCTTAAAACTAGTCTTAGAGTAACTGCAAGGATGTTCTGTCACAAGATGGTGATTTCTTAAAAAAAGTCTCAGAACAGCATGGTGAAACCGTTTACTGTTTTCTACAGGCAGTTTCTTTATGTAACATGAAAAGCACAGAACCATGGAAACTGAAATTAAATATCATATAAATGGCCTGTAAGAAATGTTCAAATTTTCATAGAACAATAAAATGTTTAAGGTTGGAAGGGACCTTTAGAGGTCATCTAGTCAAACCCCCCTGCAGTAAGCAGGGGCACCTTTAACTAGATCAGGTTGGTCAGAGCTTCATCAAGCCTGACCTTGAGTATCTCCAGGGATGGGGTCTTCGCTACTTCTCTGGGCAACCTGTTCCAGTGATCCATCACCCTCATATTGAAGAACTTTTTCCTAATATCCAATCTGAATCTCCCCTTTTGCAGTTTTTTCATTTTGTAGAAATCCACACTTTTCCATTTTTCTGTCCTTTCAGGTTTTACTGGGGTGCAAGGTAGGGTGACAAGAGTTTTGATACTTCTTAGGTCAGGTGGGAATTTTTCAGTGTCTCATCAACAGAATGTGAGCACACAAGCAATAATAAACCATTGCAAAATAGATACTGCATTTGTCTATTTATCTGCTTGATTTGACTGTGACAAGAATTGCCTGAAGCAATGGTGTCCAAATAAAATCTGATTATGAATGGTATTTCTCAGCCATTGGTATCTTTCCATTTTTTATCCTGTTCCAATTTTTCTTGAAGTCCTATCTACTTAACCCTGAATATTAACACTTTTGACATTCCAAACCCTCCTGTGTATTCTACTTTGCATACTTTTTTTCAAATCTATAACATGATAGCATTATTACCAGAAGTTGTTATAGAACACAAAGCTGCTACCAATAAATACACTGTGATTTTTATTTTTTTACCCTCAAAACTTTGGAAAGATAATTATTTCAACATTTACATCCTTTTCTGAATGTTGCAAATGTTTTTTATTATAGCAGGAAACAAACATTCTGAGGTGCTACTGAAAAGGTTGTTTAAATTAACGTAGAGATATCTACAAACATCAGGTGATTTGCTAAGAGCATAATATTACCTCTGCTCACCTAAAGTATTTTAAATTTATGTTAAAAATATATTAGCAGGCCACTCAGGACAGGTAGAATCATTATGTGCAGGGAAAGCATGGAATAATGGAATAAAATGGAATAAAAACCTGTTGACCAAATATAACCTGAAGCATTATGCACTATCGAGTTTATAAATACTCTCAGATAATTAGTTCAGTGATCACATCTCACAGCACCTTGGTTTGTTTTGTCTTTTTTTCTGTTCCAGTAAAGAGGCAATAAGTCCACTGGTTACACAGTTTAATAGTAAGAAAGAAGACTGTGCATATCTCAATTCCTGTTTCTCTGGTATCTCTGTTCTCTTCAGCAGGAGTAAAAAAGCAAAAGTAAGGCTTTTTTTTTTTCTTTTCTTCATTTGTATCAACATACAGGCTATGACTGCAATGGATGTTTACATCCTGTGCTTATCTCGACCTGTAAGCCTTTCATTATGTATTTTCTCCCCTGTCTGTCTGAGGAGACAAGTGATAGTGAAGATTTGGTTGGCATCTTGCTCCAGCCAGGGTCAGCCCACCACAAATATAAACAATATAAACAGTATAAATAATATAGAAATATAAATAATATAAATGACATAAATATGCATGTCCATTACATCAACCAGCAACGTATGTCTGCACTCACTCTTTCTGCTTCTGCATAGATCTTCCTGAAACTGTGGATGCAACTTCTTTCATTAAAAGGAGCCAATCCAGTCCCTCTGGGGGAAAAAAATCCACAGAACACAAATATCTGTCAGATCAAATTAGGAAGATATATCACTTCTAAAGCTAATACTAATGTAAGGACAAAACAAATGCTGGCAGGTGCACACAAGAACAAAAGGAATCAGAACTTCCAAACCTGTCCTACTACGTGAGAATGATGTGAAAATTGTCAGTTGCTTGTGGTTTTTTTAAGTGATAACAAGCTTCTATAACAAATTATCATGAGGAACAATTTTTCCCAAATTTTAAGCAATACAGCAAATGCACAAGGCAGTATTTTGAAGAGTAAACTCAGAGATTTAGAACAGACTCTGCAGGTAATTTTTGAACTCAGTGCCTAGGCTGGGAAAAAACCCAAACAGAACACAATAAACCAAGCTTTTCATAGTTTGACTTTTCAAGAGATGAAATTAAAAACTGAATTCAAGTTTCTTTCTGCCTTTAAGTAAAATTTTCTTCTAGGACATAGAAAAATATGCAAAGAAATTAATTGAACTACCCTTTTACCTACTAGCCTATAGGTTAGTAGCCCTACTGAGGATGGGTAAACCCTGAGATGTATTTCTCTTTATGCATTTGGCAATATCCACATATTTTATTATCCTGCAAATGTTCTAAGCACTCAGCAAAATAGTGATTTAAACTTTGGTCTCTTTTCTTTTGATTTAGGGTTCTGGTGGGGTTTTTTTGTGGGTTTTGTTGTTGTTGGCACTATGTAGTACACTTCTGAGATTGAACAGAGAAGCAGAGACTGGTATTTCTCAACGGAGCTTCCTGCACATTGTCTTGTGCATTACTCTTCAGGGGGTGCCATGTGCCATCATCCCTCCTGAAATGAGATGTCTAGTGACAACTGCACAGTGGGAAAGTGGATAAGGCCAGGTTTTCTCTTCTAGAGAAAGAGCCAGTCAATCCTGGTAAATGCTTTTTGCTGAGACACAGTGGAAGAGATTAGAGACTCACATCTACCGGGCTGCCTTTTTTTTTATTTTAAAGAAATATAGTCCTAATATTTAAAGCAAGCACACAGAGCATTTTAATGTCTCAGCTTTGGTATCAGTATTTATTAAAGAGATTATTTTAACAGAGTTCTGAATAGTTAACAAAGGTAAGGAAAGACTTATGAAGCCTTTGTTTCATTATAATTGCCTACCAACTCTTATGCCATTATACTTCTATTCCACACATTGCTACTAACATTTAAAATACTTTTTTTTTAAAGAAGTAAAGATTCAATAGTGACATTAGGAATTTGAGAAGTACGAGGTACTTTTCAGAAAAATCTGAAGTTTGCTTTCAAATTCAAATATTATATATTTCCTCCCATAAATATTCAAAGGTTTTTTCAAAATCCCATAGCAAATTTAGGACATAGCCTATTGACATTCCTGGAAAAATACTCCAAAGCACATATATGGTCTTGAAAATTCTGTCTTTTTCAATACGTGTTTGCAAAAAGTCAATTCCCCACATGCTCATTGCAAGCTCCACTTTTAGTTCTAACATTCAAAATTTGCCATTCTTCTTGTACTTGCTATTTACATAAATTAACCAGCCAAAAGCAGAAGTAACATCATATGACTTATGCAGCCAGTCAACATATTCTGAATTATGAATATTTATAGGAACTTCTTTGTGTGCTAGACATGAAAGAGAAAATTACACATAGAAATTAATGAATATTTGTAAATAACTCCTAGTGGTGAATTTTACAATCCATTTGCAAACAACATGCAAACGAAGAAGCAATGAATGCTAATGAATATTAATTAGCACTCCTTCTTTTGTGTGACATACTCACACTCTTTCCCCTATTCAGTTAGGTAAAGTTGTCTAGCTGTACCAGATGGGAAAATCTGGTTCACAATGTGGGTAGCGATTGGTATTCATACTCACACAGAAGCACGTTGGTGTGCTCTCGAGCAGTGTGTTGACAGAACATGTCTATACATTCCAGCTACAGCAAGACAGATCAAAACGTAGCATCAGTCCACTGCTGAACCTGCAAGAATTTTGGCCAT
The DNA here is from genome assembly GCA_027925045.1 of Hypotaenidia okinawae. Taxonomy (NCBI): domain Eukaryota; kingdom Metazoa; phylum Chordata; class Aves; order Gruiformes; family Rallidae; genus Hypotaenidia; species Hypotaenidia okinawae. The sequence goes on from BSDF01000005.1 coordinate 67,290,899, forward strand.
GGTAGTTTTTTAAAATGTCATCCAAATTGTTGGGCACATAGGCACGAAACAGAACTAGTAAAACAAATTTTCAAATACCTTTTAGCTGGCCCAAATGCTGTGTGCCACCTTATCATAAAACCTGCTTGAACTCAGAGGGATACTTTAATTTAAAATCATGCATGTACACCCTGATCATTTGATGCAATCAAACCCATATAAACAAACCATCTCAGGTGGGCAGGTATAGAAAACAAAATGCAGATCAAAGAACCAAATGAGAATCTGCAAGCTAAATTTGAAAACATTTTTGGCAATGGGAATCCCACACCTCCCCATAACACTACACCATTAGCATTTCCTGCACCATTTTCTATCCATTTGTCCTAATTTCTTTATAAGCAGAATAAAAGATTAATAAAAGTTACCAGTGCAGGACACTTTTTTACTTTAGCTGCATTTTCTTTCCATATTCAAACTGAAAACTACAAGTAAGAAAAGTATCTGAGGTTTCCCTGTGTTGATCCTGTATTTTCTTGGTTCTTGTCTGAGGATATCCAGACAGTTTCCTAACGGGGTAGTTGCATACCCACTTATTCTGCCTGTGAACTGAGAACTGAAAGCTAAAAGACTTTTTTCTGTTCTGAAAGAAAGCAACTATAGAACTTGTAATGCATTTCCCCTTCACTGGACTGCTAGCTTGATACCAACCAAAGAATTTCCTGAAGAAAAGTATCCAATACTTTTGATGAATCCACCACTGACAGAGACGTCAGGGGTGGAAAGAAAAAGAGCGGCAGATACAATAGTGAATCCTAATCCACAAGGTAATGAATGCAGCTTTGGGGTCAGCTTACCAAGGACATTGTTCCTTTTTAAGTTACACTACAATTTTCCATTGCAGACCCATCTAGTTTCCTAGAGAGAAACATCCCTGGTGCTCATGCCAAAGTGTGCTAGAAGCACTGTCCTTCCAATCTTTCTGTCCTTACGTGTATGGTCACATTCCTCCAAAAGGCCATGTAGACTCTTATCCTATCTCTGGACATCTTGAGAAGAGAAGCAGTTCATCATTTTATCTCACTCTGATGCAGATCTGGGACATGTTTAGAACATGAACCTGCACAGAACATGTTATTCCCTCAATTTTTATGTAGCTTCTGTGTGCTGCAGCTGAGATACTAACTCCAGAGGTCTATTTAGACTTCAGGTATGTCTTAGGAGTGGTAAAAAAAATGAAAGTCATTCATTTTTAGAGCTGTACCTGTAGTTAATATATCACATGCACCTTCTCTGCAGCAAAAAACTTCCCTGGTTTTACTTTGGTTGCCAGGCTGACTCCCTTGAGAACCCATGACAATTGAAACAGCATCCTATTTCAGTTCAAGAACATGTGCAACCAAACTAGAAAAACAGACTGTTAAACAAACGGTTTACATGTGTATTTGTTTTTGATTAATTTCATGTTTCATTACAGGTTGATAGAACGTTTCCCTCTTGAATTGCAGAGAAAGCTTGTATTTTAGGAAAACGCCTGGCTTTTTGATACCCTGTGTGGATAATCCTCACATCCCCCTGTCTCTAGCACTCATATTTATGTGTTAGGAGGGCAGGAATGAGAAGCAAAGAAATCTTACTTTCTCAAATCCAGGATCTGATCAGGTTCTAGTCCAGTTCATATCCATGTAAATTAATTTCCTATTCTGAATTTCAAGCCCAATGGGATTACAACACTGTTTATCTTCTTGTTCCCTTGTGCTGTGAGCTTGTGGGTAACTGCACTGTCTTTTCAGTTAGGAAGCAGCAGTTCATCACTCCTGTATCCTGTGTGCTTCTATCCTGTCCTCAAGTCTGGCTCAATTTCCCCAAACAACCAGTCAGGTTGTGCAGCAGAGTGTCTCAATGATCCAGGATGATTAAATAGAGATGCCTAAGTAAAACCTCTGGGAGATTCTGGTTAAAAGAAACTGTCTGAATAGTGGAATACATATCAGCATTCACATTGCCAGATTTTTCATCATCCATATTTAGCAATAAACCCCTTTTTAAGGATGTCTGTACTGAAGTAGAGTCTGAATTTCTAACTAGATCTCACAGGTATGATTCTGACCTTTTAAATTACTTTTTTAATGATCTTTTAAAGAGTCAGTGAAAGTAAGAGCTGTATCTGACATACAATTTCCTTTTGTAGGGCCATTTTTTCAACTATACTCATCAGGCTCTTTTCTACCACTCTGAGAAGAATAAAAATTTAAAAAAAATAAAATCAAATGCAAACTTCAGTTCAAGAGACATGCAAGTGCCTCAGGATGTTAAGCATGTGTAAGCTATGGTGGGCACTGTGCAGACACCAGACACCAGGAGGTGACTTTAAAATATACTGCATCACTAAAAAAAAATTCCATAAAATTGGATAACCTCAAACAATAGTTAAAGAATAAGGAGCTGAGCCCAGTCCTTCTATCAAGGTCTTATTTGTATATTATCACAGTCAGCAGAGTTAATGAGTGTTATGCAGTGATGGCCAAGAACAAGTTTTCCTAGTTATTATTGAATACTACAATGGAAATGTTTGAATTTCCCAATTAGTTAATGTTTCCAGGGTTTAGCTCTGTTCTGAATAAAAGTATGAGTACTTTAGCATCTTGGGGAAAAACTTCAAATTATTCTATTTATTTAACCATTACAATTTGGACGAAAAAATGGCAAAAATACTGAAAATGCACATCACAGAAGCTCTGCCACTTCTAAGAGTTTAGTGATGAGTGGAGGGAAAACGCAGTGTTTGGACCTACTGAGGCTCTATCACACAATACCTTTATCATAAGAAACAACACTTCTGAAACGTTTAAAGTTCTCTTGACTGACCTATCAAATAAAAACCAGATGTGAATTAGGATCTCAGGTTAGAGGTTCAGAGCAAGTGATCTAGAAAAATTTGAATGTTATGGGTTTTGTTCTTTAATGAAAAGTGATATTCAAACCCAAATTCTTTTATAAGATTTCACACTTCTGAGATACAGACTCTGCACAAGAGGTGAGGTATCAAGAAATATGAAATATAAACTAAGACATTAGTTATGCTGAAAAAACAAATTACATTTGTATCATATCAGGTATAGTGGTTATTTGTGTAATCCCTGTTACCATGGTAAAACATTTTTAGAATTGACAATATAAACTCTCTTTAAGTTCAGTTTTCCACAGAACTTCAATTCTGTTATACATCTCCTTTAGCACACACATTTCTTACTGTTTAATGCCAACTATATTAATACAATTGCATTTATTTCACTTTGTGCAGCACATTCTAGCTCATTTTGCAATATGGCATAACCTGAAATCAATTTTCTTCACCTCTGTAAGTAGGTATAGTTATTGTTGCAGTAGTCAATTACTAATACTTACAGAATTTCAGGTCCTCAACAGATTACATTACGTTTTAGGGTTCTTCTCTACTGAATGACTTCTTATAATTTTTTATTTATTCATTGGACCCTTAATAACCTATCTCAATATTAAAAAGCAAAATATAGAAATGAAAATTAGTGAACAAACTATTAGAACTAGAAAGAAGTACAACAGATTTTTAGCCCAGCCTACACCAAAATACTGAAGATTTTTACATAATCCTGTAAAGGTGTCCCTGCTTACAACTTGGGGTTCAGACTCAATGACCATTCCATCCCAACCGTCCTGTGATTCTATGATTCTGTGCTCTAAAACCATGACAACATATCCAGTAGCAGAACTAATGCACTATATTTTATTAGTTTAAGCAAAAGGAGACAGTGAAAAGACTGGATCTTTCATGTCCTCATTTTCATTTCATGTATATGGTCAAGAAGCACACATTAGGCAATAATAACAATATTGATTACCTTGTATAGTTAGTGGGGGAGAGAAGGGGGATGGGGAAGTTTGGGAGTCTAAAGTTTTTAAAAGGAATATTAGCCAGTATAATATTTTCAAAGACTGTTTTCTATGATTCTACAGGAAACATAGAAAAAACATACAGGAAGTCATGAGACACACTCCAGAACATCCCTACAGCTTGTTGAAGATACCTACTTATCCATCATATTCACATATTTCTGTCTTTCAGACCAAGAGAGCTGGTTCCACAGCTTGGGTGTACTCCAAGGAAAAACAGGACCACCCAGCCCCCTAGAGTTAGGCAGTAGACTTCACAGGTCTTAATCCACACTGGAAACTCCAGACAGGCAGAGCATTTAGAGTGCACAACACTCCAGGTGTAAAACACTTGCTTTTCTAACTGATCATCTCTTAGGAGCAATTTCAGATACAAAGCATGCCGCTCGATATGCTTACCTTGCTATGTTCTCTGCAGATATGTTTTACAACTGATCTAAATGAGGTTGTCAACAGATACATTATATTGTATTAGTTTGTCTGAACTACAAACAAATATGTGTATTCTCAAAACACATGGGACATTTCAAAGGCCCTGCTATTCATAATGCACAGAGAATCCAGTCTGTATCTTCAGATGCATTACCTCAAAAAAATCTCATACTGTTGTTTGTTCTGTGCATAAAGACTCAATATCTGGACAGGCTGGAGAAGTGGGCCCATGTGAACCTCATGAGGTTCAACAAGGACAAGTGTGAGGTCCTGCACCTGGGTTGGAGCAATCCTTGTCATCAGTACAGGCTGGGAGATGAAGTGATAGAGAGCAGCCCTGCAGAGAAGGACTTGGGGGTGCTGGTGGATGAGAAGCTCAACATGAACCAACGATGGGTGCTTGCAGCCCAGAAAGCCAACCATATCCTGAGCTGCATCAAAAAGAGCGTGGTCAGCAGGTTGAGGCAGGTGATTGTCCCTCTCTACTCTGCCCTTGTGGGACCCCCACCTGGAATGCTGTGTCAAGCTCTGGAGTTTCCAACGTGAGAAAGTCATGGAACTGTTGGAACGGGTCCAGAGAAGGGCCACGGGGATGACTGGAGTGCTGGAGCACCTCTCCTATGCAGCCAGGCTGAAAGAGTTGGCATCATTCAGCCTGGAGAAGAGAAGGCTCTGGGGAGATCTTATCGCAGCCTTCTAGTACCTGAAGGGGCCTACAAGGAAGCTGAGAAAGAACTTTTAGAAGGGCATGTAGTGGTAGGATGAGGGGGAATGATTTTAAATTGGAATGGGATAGATTTAGATTGGATATTAGGAAGATACTACAAGGGTGGTGAGAAGGTGGGATAGGATGTCCAAAGAGGTGGTGGATGGCCCTCCCTGGAAGTGTTCAAGTTCAGGTTGGATGGGGGCTTGAGCAGCCTGGTCTTGTGACAGGTGTCCCTGCTCATGGCAGGGGGATTTGAACTAGGTGATCTTTAAGGTCCTTTCCAACCCTAACCATTCTATGATTATATGAACTGCAAAATGCAGCATTTGTGGAAAATGTCACTTTGCAGAATTAGAACCACCTTTCTTCTTGGAAATGTTCCATCTACATATTCAGTGACATATACTAAACTTTGGTACAAATACAAAACTTTACTGTCTTCTTCTCTTACTGTCAATGTAGAACCAACATAGATAAATTGAACCAACTGTAGGTTGGGGTTTTTTTTCCACGTTGTGCATAATAAAAAAAAAATAAAATATTGTTTGACAGTTTTCCATCAGTTGTGAACCTTGCCATTATCTTCTACAGAAAATGAAAATACAAAAGTAGCACAATGTCCTAACGACTTAACCTTTGCATGAGGGTAGGTAAGGAAGAAATGGGAGCTAAAAGAAGTTTATTGTCAACTCTTAAGCGTTTGTAATGAAAAAATGTTTACAGTTGACTTATTCAAAGAGAACAAGACAAATTCAAGTCAAACAATCAAATGGAGACAAACTTTAGATGGATTGAGGATTTTGAATTTGAACCTCTTTAAGAACATTACAGAAAAAATCTAGTTCCATTGAAATTCTCTCCTGCTCTGTTTAATTTTAATAGACAGATGAGCAACTCAGACTAGAGGAGGCAGAGGTCTTGCTAAATCCTATGGAGCATCGGATGAAAGAGCAGTAATTAATCAACTTCCTTACAACCTAGATCCAGCAGCGTTTGCCTGATGACATGTGAAGACTTTTATAGTATTTTTTCATGGTGATATTTCAAAAAAGTAGCAACGAATTAAAAAGGATTTTCTAGTATATACAAGAATAAGTCATATTTAACAAAATTACATTTGCAGTTTGAGAATAAAATTCAATCAACAGTAATCCATGGGGCAGACTGGAACAGCTCGATGTAATTTGCTCTTGCTTTCCCTCTGCATCTTCTTTCTTCAGCATTCCTACTTAGAAAAGACAAATATTATAGTAAAAAAATCGATGTTAGTAGGGACTACAACATGATTAGTGTCTACATGCTGGTCTTTTAAGATCACCTAGGCTTGTCCAGATTTTCAGAAATATTACAGGGTGAAAGTGCATGTGAGTAGTGCATGCATGCCTGTGTACCTACACTTTCACTCATCTTGGAGTCCAGTTAGTGTTTTCCCTAAATTCAATCCTTAGCATTTATACATTCACAGCCAATGAATTTTTAACATTTATCATAAGGACTGGAGAATTCAGAGTGCTAAGGTTCTAATTTGTTTTCTGCTGAGCCAAGGCTTTCTATAAAAACAAGAGCTTGCAGAAATCTTTGGTGCACTGTTAATCTTTCACACAAATAATGACTCAAAACTAAATCAACATCTGAATTTTGAGACAGTTTCAAAAGTCAGCCATCGAAACAAGAAGCAAGCATTAGTCCCAATCAGGAACAACACACATTTTCTTTGGCAGGTATTTAGATTATTTTAAAATGATCTGGAATGTGAAATTACCTGTATGCCTACAAAAACTCTACAGTAGCATTTTCAAAAAGCTATTAAAATTCATAGAAATATCAGATTTATGCATCTTCTAGTTGTTTCAGCTTACAAAAAGGATCAGAAGCCTATTTCATTTAAAGCTCTTTGGTCTGTTCCTTTGGGTCAGGATTCTAAAACTCTTCTTTTTGACTCTTGTTGCCACAGACTTCTGATGAATGCCCTACAAACTTTCATTCCTCCCTTCATCCCCCACCAACACTCCTTGAACTCATTCTTAGTAGGAAAAACAAGAGAATTCCCAAATCTTGCCTCTCAGGCTCAGAACTGAGCTCTTCTATTCCCCAATTCTCTCTCTCCCTGAGGGTGACCGAATTTATCTCCATCTTTATAGACAATACACCTATCATCTACACTAATTTTGCCTCTCAAGGTCATGATTTATTGCTAGCTTACAAATGTTACGAGTTTTTAACATTATATTAGAAAACATTAGAAGTATATGAGAAGATCAGAACATTCATGTGCTGTCAAGCACAGCAACGGATTTTAACATAAAGTGGCTCAGTTCAAGGTTCCACAAATATTTGAACATGTCCAGGAAAGAGATGAAAGATCATAAGTAGAACAATGCATTTTTGATTGTCACAATCTTTTTCCTTTTTTTCCCCATGGAGAAATCAATAGTACAGATTTACATTTATACCACAGGGAAACTGCTTTTCAGTTCAGAAGCAACCTGATCACAGGTTTTCTTGTGTTGTTGTTGTTGATAATTCTCCTAGACTTTCATTCATAAAACAGAAATCCCACAGCCCTCTTTCTACTACCTCCTCTGATGTGCAAAGAAAGGAAAACACTTGCCAAAGGAATGGGGTATTCAATGTTTGATTAAATGTGAAACGTTCTCCTTTCCTACACTGTGATTAAGTTGAAATAATAAAATTATGGGAAGACCAACTATTTACAAAGAGAGCAATTAAAATGAAAAAATATGAGAATCTGATTTCATGTGGTAAATATTTTAGTAGTAAATATTTTGATAGCTTCATACTCCCATTTAGCATTTTACTTTTAACCAGATATGTTCATATCTCTTAGTCTCTAAGAAAAATAGAGATCAACATAACCTACTTTAAAACAACTGAAAAACAAAACTGGAACACCCACACACCCACCCCCCTACACACACACCCCCCCCCAAACCACAAAAAACCCAAAACCTTAACTTACTTTTGGCAAATATTAGTATTTTCTACTTCATCTTTGAAACCAGAATTCAAACAGCCCATTGTTTAGTGTGAAGAGGCTATTGTTTCCTAAACATTATTGTTTGTTCCCAGAAAAACATCAGAATTAAAATATGAATATTCCTTAAGAATCAAAACTGTAGTAGAAATCATATTAAAAACTGGTAGAAGGCCTGGAGGATATCAGCATTAATACATTAATAAAAAAGCAGTGTAGAAGGCATACCAGTAACGTCACTGCTTAGCAGTGCAAAGGAAGCAATACTTTCAAATATCAGCCAGACAGAATCTGTTCTAAAATCCATTAAAAGTCTCTAAGTAAGAAAAGTTAAAGCTCATAAATAGAATTTTCTACCTAATTAGGTGCCTGTCTTGTTGTAGAAGAAACTTATTTTCCTGCTTTGAAGAGAATTATTTTTAGACTATCTAGAAACAAGCAGAGTTTAACTGAACGAAGGGATGACGGTGTTACAACCCGCTACGGGTGAATGGTATGTAACGGTAGTAAAACAAGCACATTCCTTCACCCCATTAGGAAACACTAAATGAATGGATTAATGAGTATGAAGAACATACTACTTCAGTGGCACAATTACACACTGAAGAAAGTACTCAGAGCACTCCATCCATTGAATGTGACCATGACATATTTGAGTGAAGGCCTGTTGTGGTTCAGCCCTGGTCACCAATTCCGCTCCATGCAGCCACTCAGTGGGATGGGAGAGAAGATTGGAAGAGTGAGTGTGATAGGACTTGTGGGTTGAGATAAAGACGGTTTAACAAAATGCACAACCAAAAGGAATAATAATAATAATAATAATAATGAGGGCCACACAAGGCCAGGAGAGGAGGGCGCTACACTTAACATCAGATTTACTTCAGTGAAGACAGTTGATGCTACATGAAAGTCCTTTTGCTAGTTGCCAAGTTTTTATACTTTATGTTGGGCTGAGTCACACGTTCACACCTCCCATGCTGGTCTGGCCACCTTCTGTTACCCTTCCTGTTGAGATAATGTCAGGTTTTGTGTGACAGCTGTGCTCAGTCACACCCTACATATTCCTAGAGTTTCACCAGCATGTTGCTCTTGCCCATCTCCCCTGACACTTATTCCAATGTAAGGATTTATTGGGCAGTCACATTACACTCCTTGGATTTTAATCAGTCATGATCCCTGAGACAGCAATGACATGGAAATACTATTTTTGGGTTTGTGTTTGCTTTTCTGTTGTTTTTGTAGTGGATTTTTTTTTTTAAATTCTGAAAATAGAGAACCTGTTTAGAGTTGAACTAGAAGAAAATCATAAGTTTTTAATGGACCCTTATCTTATCAAGGGCCTGCAGACTTTCCATTGGAAGGGTATTTGTTTAAACAAAGGTTAGATGGAATTTCTAAAGAAGAATTCCTAGATCATGACAGAAAACATAATTATTCTTTCACTTTCCTATCTGATGTGTCTGCAAAGTTCAATCGAAGGTCTAAAACTTAATAGAGGAAGTGCATACCTCATTTCTGAGGTAATTTTGAGGGGTTTTGCATGCATCTGCACTTTATTGGTGTTTTTCATTTTCTACCATAATTAAGTTGCCTTGTACTGATGGAAGAAAAATATCTTAAGATGATCCAGATAATACAGTATGACTAGCAAAGAGGGAGAGCCACTGTCTCAGTCCCTGAGATCTTCAAAAGACCACCTTAGAACAATTTCTGGTATCCTTTCTCTTCATTTCACTCTAATAATGCTAAAGGGAAGAAGAGGATCAGGGTGTCAGTTACAGCATTCCCTAGTTCACCTTCTGATCCTTCTCTTCAAAGGATGAGACCACACAGAAGTAGCAATATCTTTTCAGAAAGTGTAGCAGGGAAAGGGTTTTAGCACTGCTTAAACCATTTTTCCCCAGCTATTGAATTAGGTACTCTGCCTGCTAAACTGCTCTATCCGCCTAGATGCATGAGTAGATCCCGCTCCATTTTTCTCCGTAATACTTCCAGCCTGCTGATAGAGATATGTTACATCCTTCGGTATTTCTTACAGAAAAATAAATCCTATTTTGTAAACCAAGCCAAGGAGTTAACGTGTATCATACATCTCAGTTTTCTGCAGATGAAGGATGCATCTCTGTCTGTCTTTCAAAAAGGAAAAACCAGGATGACACTGATTTTGTGCAGAGCTTTTACTCATCCCCCGTGCAATCATGTCGTCAGGTTTTGCTGGCAACGGGTAGGTTGCTCTTGCCTTTTAATTAGGGGTGGGGAAAAATGGAAATGCAGATTCTAAAAACAGACATCAACTATTATAATCTCAGTGCTGTCACTCAAAAAGGATCACTGCTCATAGATGGTCAGTAAGTGTGATACACAAAAGCTGGTGCAAAAACATTGAAGATACACACAGAGGAAAAAAATAACACTATTTGTTCACTACACAAAATATTCAGCTGATGGCAGCTTCTCTTCCAATCATGCTTGCATCTATACCCTTCTACTCAGTATCTCCAAAGATGCTAATAAAGAAACAAAACTGAATTGAGATAAATTGGTCAATCCAATCTGCTTTGGAAGCCATGAAAGGAGTCACATGGAAACAGTATTCCTCTCAAGAATTCACTATGGACAGAAAAATCTCAGATGGTTCCTTTTTATGAAAGTGAAGCCTGGAGAAAAGAGATTTTTGTTTAAATATTTGTATGTTTTTAAAAAAAGTTTTTGAATATAATAGGGACAGGGTCTGGATTGTCCCACTATCTTTGCTTTAAAAATCTGTTGATGTCAGGGAAAAAACATTGTCCTACAGTTTTAAAAAAAAAAAATCACTGGCATTCATCCTACAGAAATGTGTCAGTTTAATTATTTTTTTTCTGTTTAATTCTACAATCCTTCTGCCTTACTAATAAGTATCAAAGTAAAAACCTATCTGTCTTACTAACATTATCAAACCACGTCCTTTCAGTCAAAACCCTAGCAACAAGCGCTATGTTTATCATGATACTGCATTGCCTTGTTGGAGCACCAGCAATTTTTATATCCACTCACCTGATGGAAAATACAAAGCTGAACAACAATTTTCAGCCTTATTAAGCTGAAGACCGAAAACGCATAAGCCATTAAAACAATATTATTTTTTGAGACAAAACATACACAATTATCAAAACAATGGCTGTGAGCTTCTACATCCTAACTGGAGATGATGGTCACAATAGGCTATAAGCATCACAACAAAACACTGACATAGGCTTCAGTAGTTGCTATGCTATACAGACCCCTCATGCTGCCTTTTTTGGGTCACATGACTAGCTTAATTGCTGTACACTTCACTACAAATTCTTTCACTAACTGATGGCATAGATTCAAAATCAAACCTAAAGTGCATTATGGACCAGAGTAATTTGTCATCATGTAGGTCAGATTGCTATTAAACTACCGCTATTTCGTCTGAATAATGCTATTCAACTATGAAGGCCTACACAATGTGCATGTCAATACATACAGCTTGCATTGTGTTTTATAACAGGCATTATAATGAAGTAGGTTAGTCTTTAACTATTTACTTACATTTAAATTCTGACAGGCCAAACACTGAAAAAAAAAGAAACTGAAGTTTTCCTTTCTTTGGTCCCTGCAGCATAGAAGATCAGATGACACAGACAGCTGTCATCCTCTGAGGAATTAAAATTAACTAAACAGATGTGGTTCAAGACCAAGAAAAGAAGAAAAAAAAACCCCACTTCATAGAGAATAACAGGAGTTATTTTAAATACATGAGTTACAAGTACAAAGTCGTTAATGTCATTTAAAATAAATATCCTTGAGAAGTAATTGCAGTCCTATACATCCATTTAGCATAATGAGAAATGGGAAGAATGCTATTTTTGCCTATCTCATTCAACTAATAAAACTCCAAAGTTTTTAAACTCCATGTCTTGATAAGCAGCAAACCAGTTTTCATTTTTTTCCAAGAACTGTGACATTTTAAAAAATAAATAAAACCCCAAACAAAAAGAAAAGCAGGGTTAAAACCCCAAAACAGTAACAAACATCCACTGCCCAACCCCCAACCACAAAAAAACCCTACAGCTGTTATCAACAGGGCCTTTGTTTTTCCTCTACTAGATTCCTTGGAAACACTGGAAATCTGGAGTCTACAGTGCAATGAATTGATGACTTCTGTGTTACATAAAGCAAAACAGAGCATGACATTATTTGCATTTGACAGGTTCTTACTATAAGGGAATCTAGATTTGTGTCATAATAGGTTTTCTCCAGAAAGAGGCAAGAGGCAATAGCAGCCCCTGAAGGAATACAAGATGTTTAGTGAAACAAGAGGTAAAGTGTTTGTAATGTCTGCAAAAGCACTAGTGTTTTCAATAACTCTAGAGATGCTCTACCTTGTAAAGCACTGCTGGAGGAACAGACATTTCCACTGACAATTTTATTTAGTTCTAGTAAAAAATTTACTACATTTAAATAAATTCTCACAGAACTACCTTCCTTTTTTTATGTGTTATTACCATTTATGCAAGAAAAACTCTGCGCACTGTGAACTTCAGTGTTATTTTATTTTCCTTAGTAGACTATATTCCTCTTGTAGTTGGAAAAAGAATATGTCAAACTGCCAAGATGCAACATTTCAAGATCTGTTCATTTGTACTAGACACACACACACTCACACAGAGACAGACTTGCACACACACACACACATGCAGAATTCTAACTAGTTTGAAATAATTATTTTTAATTGAAAGCATAAATCAATTCTTTTCAAGCATAGAAATAGCTTCCTTTTTGCTATTTGAAATGGGCTGGCAGATAATTAGATGAAACTTGAGTTCATAGATAAATATATGCTTTGTTGGTTGCACATGGCATTTCAAACTAAAGCAACTGCAGAATTACTGGAAGAATCGAGATTGAAACAAATTCTACAGTATCTTTTTATCAGATACATGGAGCAATACAGAGATTTACTTACACTGTCTCGTAAACTGATCAATTAGTCTGGCAGGGAAGAAAAAAGCAAGAAAATTATATATCCCTGTTTTCTTGTAGATGTTCATCACCTCAAGAATATTTAGTATTCTAATAACCTTCACATTACTGCTAAGTAAAATAATAACATGGACTGACCATGATGCATGGCCAAACTCTGTCCTTTGTCACGAAGTTTCATTTCTTTGAGTAATCTACACAAACTTCTTGTTGAATATATTTCTGCATAGAAGCTATAGGAATAAAACTTCCAATATTCTTATGACTCTGGAATCTGTAGGATAAGATACTATATGAATACAAAATTATTGAATTAAATCTTCATTTTCAATCTGATAGTCTTATAAATCTAGATGCAGATTTTGTTCAGATAGCCATGATAGCCCTTTATAAAAAGATTTCTAGATTAGGTAAACACATCATCCACCCTTGGAGAAACACTTGCTCTTTCATGAATGACTTCCTTTGTAAAGAGACAGATGTGCAAGGTTCCACTTATTACACAACAGAATTGTCTCTCACAGAAGAGGCAGTATTAACAAATGCTGGATTGATCTTTGCTTACATGTAACTTTCTATGAGCGGTAATGTAAAAGGAAAAAAATCCACGTTTTTATATTTATCTTGTTTTAGCTTTTGCTTAACCATCTACAGCAGTGTAGTGCAGCACACTGTGTATCTGTAATTAATACAAAAACTAAAAGTGTAGTATAATACTGGCACAGGGTGATGGTAGAAGCCTAAAAATTGTAGGCATGGATTGATGCAGAAGGACAAAGGTTACAAACAACTCCACTGTGGTCACATATTGCTACGAGAAATGCAACCTTAGAAGCTGCATGAAACAAGTTTTATGGAAAACAAGTAACGAGCAAACATAAAACACGTCAAGCATAGTAAATCTGGATGAAAAGTTGAACTGCAAGCCAGTGAAGAAAGAGAAAAGTATAGTCTGTGGCAGCAAATTTATAAGAATGACCTAAAGCAGAGCCTAGAGTGAGGAGTAAAGGAGAATCATCAAGTCCTTCTCGCAACCTCAGAAAGTTGACACACACCACACTCCACAAACTCCTCTGCCTGATGCCAATGACCTTAGAGGGGCAACAAAGCAATTGGAAAGGGTAGATAATAGTAAATATGGGTATAATAATTATACATTATCTACATTGTACATCACTATAACTGAATTTCCTAATTAAAATCTTAACAATACATTATTTTATTTGTTTGATACATTTCTTAAAAAACCCAAACAAGCAACTGAGTGCAACTTACCAGTAACACTTGTAAACCATTTTAGCCACATCTAATGTGTATTGGTTTACTGGTTTATGCAATTCACATATGTAAAAATACTCCTGTAAAGAACACTTTCAGCTTTTATTCTGTAAGCATAACTCAGCATAAATTTTATGAAAGTACAAACCTGTAGATTTAATTATAAGCTTTTAATTTAAACATTATAAATTAAATATGGACTTATTTAATGAACAGGGGTTTTTTTTCCCCCTATTAACAGCTTTGTCTAAAGCACTAAAAAGAAATGATTCAAATACACATTGTGTTGTCTTCTGGAAAGAAGAATGAATAGTCCCAGGAGGGTAACATTAGCATTTAATATATGCACATTTCTATTAGGCCTCTTATCTATTATTTGCAAACACAGTGAGAGGCGACTAATGAAAGCAAAACAGAGGTGAACAAATTAATAACAACTAGAGATGATTATTTCTTATGGTCTCTCAGTCTGTCTGTTCACTCAGCCACAGTTACAAGGAACCAATCTACTAACAAAAGTGGTATATGATTTCTACAGGAAGAAAATCAGCCTCAGTGAAGAATGGAAATACCCCTTGCAGACTTATCTCACTTTGGAGTAAATTTAAGAGGAAAAAAAAAAAAAAAAAAAATCAAAGTATAAGCCATAAGCAGTGAAAAAATGAAGTTCAAGCACAACAGACAGGAAACTACTGTAATTCTGCTTTTACCAGCATAGGTAATGGTACCAGATGAAACTTTGTCTGATCTAGTTCAGCTTTTCTTATGATTTAGATTAATTTAGTTCCTTTCTAAAAGAGAGAGCATCTTCATTACATGGAGACTTCCCTCCTTCCCCAAAGATATTCTTCCAATAAACAAGGAAAAGCTGTGTCTCTAAACTCAGGTTTTGTTTTCCTTATGGAAGCGTACTAAAATTCCTCACTCACAATCAAGCAATCCAGTTTAAATTGCTAAGAACAGCACGATTGCATTTTTCAGTATTTAGAGAAGGATATAATGTGTTCCATGAGCAAAAGAGCCTTACTAGTGATTTTCCTGAAACAGAAAACAGAAATTCTAAGAGAATCAAAGTTTTGGGGATTTGTTTAGTTCATTCAGGACCGATACTACAAAAGATGATCTTCATCAATATCCAAAATGAGACAGCATTGATGTGAGAGCATTTTGCATCAATCACTGAATTGCTACCACAGTATGAGCACACTGATGCCAACAGTTACTTTAACTGCTACTTTAGCAGTAATTCTTTACATAATTTGAAAAGTGTTTTGTTTAGGAGAAACTACACTGATACACACAGCTGCATGTAGGCGTGTGTATGTGTGTGTGTATAGACACAAAGATACATATATGAAATATGGAGGCACAACTACACACATACACTCACAGAGAGATATGTACATGAACAGATAAATACAGCAGCTCCTGGCACAGAAGTTTGAACACATTAAGTAGGCTTGTTAGTTGCTACCATACTTAGAATGTATATGGAAATAAACATCCCTTCCATAAAAAAGAAAACAATACCCCCATGAAAACAAACAAATAAACAAACAAAAAGCCCCACAAAAACCCAAACAAACAAAAATCCCAAACCAAATCTCTTGGACACTTTTAGACTCTTACAGTTTGCTATTTGGTTAGGGCTTGTTGGGTTTTTACTGCTGTTGTTGTGTTATGGTTTAGTTCCCCTCCTCCCCCTGCCAAGCGCAATCTCTGTTCAGTTTAATATATTCTGATTTTATTATTATAACTTCAGTTTTAATTATATTTGATGCTTAAGATAATTCATAAATTGTTAGCATTTTTTAATTAGAATTCCTATTAACTCTTCTGTCATTTGCAAGATGGGGGCTGGGGGAGGGGAAGAAAAGAGTCAACGTTATCAGGCACTTTCCTTAAATGTATTTCATTTTAAGTGACACTAATACATGGTGTCATAAGATCAGAAAGCTTTCAGACTTTTTTGAACTAATCAGATATGAAAACTTTAGAAGATGAAGTTGCAAACAAGCAAACAAACAAAGCCCCATCCTGTGACACACAGATCACATTTTCCTGAAAAAAACCCTACTGTCTAACTAAGGATTCTGGAAGTCTTCCTAAAGAAACGGTATGAACAGGAAAAATAAGTCTGGCTTGAAATAAAATAATGATAGGAAGATAATTCTCTACAAACTTTCTGATGGACAGTAAAAAATGACTACAGGTTTTATGCAAACTAGAACATACTTGTTTTCCCCTGTTAGGGGAAAAAGAAAGCTTCATTCTTTGCCTTAATAAGCTGAAAGCAAAATAGAAATAATAGTCACCTCCAGTGAAAATTTTGAAGAAATGTGTTTTCGTGTTTCTGGTAATTCTCAAATACAGTTTTGCATTATACATACCAATGTTGACCACTTATAAATCACCATATTGAATATTCAGGCCATTCTGGTTTATGCATTGTAATAACTATTTCTATTTAAAGACTGGCTTATTCAACAATAATATTTTTTGATGTGTTCTTTTCCTCTTAACAAGATGTCTCTTGTCTTCAATTATTGGTTTTTCCTTTGACAATTGTTACTTGAAATGTTTCTGACACTAAGTGGTAGAGATAGGTAGTTTTCTTCATTGATCAGTTCTTCAACAACTTCCTAAGTTTCACTTCTTTAACTGACATGGATATGTCTTTATTTCTTAGGTAGAAAGTGGCTAAGCATCTCCTTGAACTCCTCAATCAATAGTTCTCCTATTTTACCTTATTCTTCTCTTTTGAAATGAAGATATCTAGTCCTATTTTTAACTATCTAATTTAAATACAATCAACTCTTTACCTCTTTTATTTACTATTTACTGCTACCATTTCAAATTAATTGGTACCTTAAGAAATCTGGATGCAAGAATAAACTACTACACCCAAGAGTACAAAATCCCTGTTTTTATTTTAGGATAGTAGAATCCTTTTTATTTGCATGTAAATCAAATTGCTATCAGTCAGCCAAGCTCCACAACTTTATTTTTCAAATAACTTGTAACTGAATATGGTGGTTGAGCCCTGACTGAAGTCCAGACGCCCACCAAAATCAGTCCATCACTCCCCTTCTTAGTTGGACAGGGGAGAAAAAATATAATTGGGCAGCTCAAGAGGCAAACTCGTTAATGACGCGGGCAAAACACACTCAACAGAGTGCTGAAGAGAAAGTTATCTAATTTATTAAACTACGCTAAAGAGAAACAGTGAAAAACCAGAGTCAGGAGTGCAACCAACAATCTTAAAACAAATGCAAACCAGGCAAACACTTCCCCCCCCCCCCCCCGACCCCCCCCCCCCCCTCAGCAGGCTTTAGTTAGAAGTTTGCTCCCTTCTTCCCTCCCAGTCGCAGCCCAGGAGGGGCAGGGACTGGGGAAAATGGGGGTCTCGGTAACACTTTCCCCCCATTCTAAAGCAGACTGCCCTTTAGCCATGATTTTGCTCCCTTCTTCCCCTCTCCTGCTCGCAGCACAGGACAGGGGGGCAGGGACTAGGAGATGGGAGGTTTAGTCAGTCCCTTGCAAGATGGTTTCCTTCTCGGCTGGGATGGGGGCATCCATTCCACACATCCTCCCCCTGCTGCACCGTAGGATCTCACCCATAAGAGCCAGTCCTCCACGAGCTTTCTCCAAGGCAAATCTCTTCCCACCGGGCTTCATCTCTGCTCTGGCTGGCAGCAACAAATCACAGTGTCTCTCAGTCCCAGTCCTCCACGGGGCTACAGGCCTCCCCCAGCAAACCTGTTTGGCTCATCTCTGTAGGTCGCTTGTGCTGACAGGGGCTCATCCCAACGTCAGTCACAGCATCTTCTCTACGTCTCCACCGGCTCCATCCAGCGTGGAGCCTCTGCCTCCGGTCTCTGCCTCCTCCATGGGTCCTTTCCTCCGACTACTCCACGTGCTTCTGCACAGGCTGCAGGGGCATCTCTCTCTCTGGCACCTGGGGGCCTTCTCCCCCAGCCTTCCCGGCCTTTTGTGTCTGTCAACTGCTTACATTTAGATGCAAATATACATCCCAGTGCCCTTAACGGGCCAAACTTTGCAGTCTGTCTTGCTCAGTGTTCTGGTGGAGTCTTTGTCTCCTGTATGTGATTCTCAGAGGTGCTATCAGCAGGCTTGCAGGAGATTCCAGCAGCCATTTTCTGCAGCCCCCTGGCCCTCTCTCTCTCAGCACCCAACTATGCACAACCGTGACACTGAAGATATTTCAGATGAACAAATAGTTTTGATTTAGTCACAATAGTTTCCTTAATCCAAATATAATCAGCAAGAGCCACGCTATTATTCTCATCAATATAGGCACTTATTTTCTTGTATTCATATGTCAAGTAGGGCAAATTCTTCACTGAACAAGCTTGTATTCTAACAGTGTGCCTTCACCTATTAACACAAGTTATCTCTTTCTGATGAGTTAACCTGGGTCAATCGAATGGAGCCATAACCCATATGAGCTGGAAAAGCTGGGTAAGTTCATGGCAGGACTTACTGATCTAATCTCCCTGCCAGGCCAAGTAATTCAAACCACAATGAAAGCAAGATCTAACAAAGGAGTTCCTGATATTTGACTTACGGACAACTTCCTAGGCTCCCTAGGAAGAAACTACTTTTTCAATATAGAGTTGGTGGGACCTGAGTTGCTATTGTCTAAAAATGGGGCAGGAGCATGACTTAAATTCATAAGTATCACAAGAAAAAGAAAACAGATGGGAGAAGTAAATCCAAAAATAACAAAACACCAAAAACACTTTAATTTCAGTTATTTAATGCCTTAGTGAAGAACAAAGACTAGAGATTTACATTTTCAAAATTAACATTTCAGGATTTCTGAATTAAATTTTTAGCTTTCAATATCTTTTAGTCTCTAATTTCAACCTGGAACCACTACTCTGTTTAGCATGTTTTGAATTGCAGTGTGTTGGGCCAGCCGAGAAAAACAGCTCAGGAGGTATTAGGACTGTTCCTTCTATCCTGGCAAAGAAAAAGCCTGAGAACCAGAATGGGACAGGCTTCTTGTGTGTTCCCTGGGGAGGTTTCAGGCTAGCTATGTCTTTCAGTCCTGGCTCCTTTGGTTTGGGAGCTATAGCTGGACGTTTAGAATGTTTTGAATAGCAGTCTGCTACGGCAGAGAAAAACAGCTCAGGTGGTATTAGGACTGTTACACCTTTCCTGGCAACGGAAAAGCCTTAGTACCAGAGTGACAGGGGCTGCTTGTGTGTTCCCTGGGGAGATTTCAGGCCAGCTATGTCTTTCAGTCCTGGCTCCTTTTGGTTTGAGAACTATTAATGGACGTATAGCATGTTTTGAATTGCAGTCTGCTCCAGCTGAGGAAAACAGCCGAGGAGGTACTAGGACTTTTTCATGTTTCCTGGCAAAGTAAAAACCTGAGCCCCAGATTGACAGGCACTGCTTTTGTGTTCACAGGGGAGGTTTCAGGCCAGCTATGTCTTTCAGTCCTGGCTCCTTGGGTTTGGGAGCTATTGCTGGATGTGTAGCATGTTTTGAATTGCAGTCTGCTCTGTCCGAAATTATCAGCTCAGGAGGTATTAGGACTCTTTCATCTTTCCTGAGCCCCAGTGTGACAGGGCCTGCAGTCTGCTCCGGCCGACAGAAACAGCTCAGGAGGTATTAGGACTGTTCCCACTTTCCTGACAAAGGAAAAGCCTGAACAGCAGGGTGACAGGCTTGTGTGTTCCCTGAGGAGGGAAAGTGCCAGGATCTGCGCCAGGGTGGACTGTTCTCTGCATCGAGGAGGCTGGAACAGGGGAATCACTGCAAGAGGCAGAGAGAGGATGAGTCCCACAAGCCCATGGTACATTGCCTCCCTCTCCGGATCACAGCCCAGCACTTGTGCCCCAAGTCACAGCTATCTGTGGTGGCAATGTGGCCCTGGGGACCTTGTCCACCAGCTGCAGCCCTCTCACCAGCACTGTGCTGTTGCAGTTGCTGCACTCCCAGGACTCGGCATCTTCTCCCACGGCACAGCAGCGCTGGTGTGTCCCGCTGGAGCCACAGGAGCTGCAGAGCAGGAGTTCCCAGGAGGGCCTGGGAACAACAGGATCCGCTGCCACCAAAGGCTTCCCTTGGGCTGTGGGGTGCCAGCCCCAATGCTGAGCTGAGCCCCCCTCCCACCTACTCCTTGCCAGCCTGGCAGCTGGGGCTGAGGTGCCAGCACGCACCCTGCGCCATGCCCGGCTCAGCATCCCAGGGCACCTCCATCCCTGCCATCCCCAATGAGGAGATGAGGGTGCCGCTGGGGTTTTGGGAACCAGGGTCACAGTCGCTCACCCGTTCTCCTCTGCCTGCTGCTGTCCTGTGGGACACAGGCACACTGCAGCATCACAGGAGCTGTGCCACTGGTACAGGTTGTCAAAGGCTCCCTCCTCCTCCCAGGCAGCATCCCTGCGGGAGCCGGGGAGCGCTCGGTACCAAGGGTCTGGGGGTTCCCCCACAGGCACCCAGAGAGGCAGGAGGGGATCAGTGAGGGCATCATGGATGGGGAAGGAGGGAGGGACCAAAGGGGGGCACGCACCGACCTGTCGGGGATTTTGATTCCCAGGCAAAACACTTCCTTCTGGAACTGCTCCATGTCCTGGCACAGAGGGCAGCGGAAATGGTGCAGGGCAGAGCGCAGCGCTTGGCCCTTGGGGACAAACTGCATAAGCATCAGTTGGGGGTGGGCAGGCAGCCTGCTCGCCCTCCCCAGAGCTGGGGGCAGCATGATCACAGGGGTCATCGGGCCAAGGGCTGGGGGAGACGGCGCCTACCTGGATGCAGCGGCGGTGGAACCAGGCGCTGGCACAGGCGGGGCAGACCAGCCTCTCGTAGCAGGACCACCCCGACACTGCCTCCTGGCAGATGAGGCAGAGGGTCCCATCCTCCTGCACCACTCGCAGCCTCTGCCGGTGCTTCCAGCAGAAGGACCTGTGGGATGGAGTTGGTGCTTTGGCTCCAGCCCTCCCTTGTCCTGGCCCCAGCCGCATGGGACGGCTAGACTCACTTGAACTCCCAACAGAAATAGGAGATACAGCCCCTCTCACTGCCACAGGGGAAGTGGAAAACACGGGAGCACCAGCGATGACAGCAGGTGACCGAGGCACCCCACAGCCAGCAGACACAGCACCTTTGGGGACAACACGGAGGTGGCCAGTGTCAGTGCTGCAATCCCCCAGGGATCCCCATCTGACTTCTGCCCAGCACAGCCCCGCTGTGTTTCTCTGTGCCGCCTGGCTGGTGACCCCATGGCACTGATAACACCACCTCCTGTCCTCTCCAAATCCCCACTGCCTGCTGGAACGGGTCTCTGGGGATGGAGGAGGATCTGGGGGGTTGCTGGCAGGCAACTGTTGCGAGGTCCCTTGGGGCTTGATGGCCTGTGCAGTGCTGGACACGGGGCATGGGGACCACGGTGGGGAACCAGTCCCCCATCCTCACCTTTTGTGCCACCCGCATCAGCTCCTGCTCGATGTCGGGGAACAGGAAGCCATCGAAGCCCTCTTCATCTGCTCCTCTCTGGCTCTGCCCGCTGGCGCGGTACTGCAAGTGGGGAACAGAGCGGGTGTGCCAGGGTTGCCGGCGATGCGAGGCCGGGGACCAGGGCTTTTTGGGGAGCAAGGGCTGGCAAGCCCGTGGGACTCACCAGGCAGTTCTCATGGACGTGGAGCCCATCCTGATGCCACATCTGCCCACCGACCTCGGGATCGGAGTCTGATCGCTGGCACAGCCCGCACACTGCCAGGGGACAGCAGCACAGTCACCTCCAGCACCGCATCAGGCTGCCAGTTTGGGCCAGTGTCGGGAACGGGATGGGGGAAGAACGCCAGAGAAACTTCACAAGGTGTGGGGTCTCTGCCTAGCCAGCCCAGCATCAGCTAACTCCCCTCTGGCACATGCCTGGGGGATACTCTGTGCTCACCTTCCTTCATGACGACCTGACACTGCCTTTTACAAGGGGGAGGCTCAGAAGAGGGTCCTGTCTGCTCTTCTGGCTGTGCTGTGGGACGCTGTGAGGAGGCAGGGGGAGGAGTGTGGGATCTCCACCATTTTGGGAAGCTGTGACTGCATGTGGCTGCAGTGGAGGAGATGTGCTTGGCAGGGGGATGTCGTCGTGGTCAAAGACTGTCCTCATTTTCCAGCATTTGTGGCAAACACCCCACTGGATGGGGGGTGGTTGCAGGGGCGTATTTGTCCAGCCTGGGGACTTTCTGACACTGCACCACGCTGCACCACCACCTGCAGGACACAGGCACACTGCAGCATCACAGGAGCTGTGCCGCTGGTAGAGGTCGTTGAAGGCTCGCTCTTCCTCCTAGTCCTTTCCTGCCCTGCCTGGGACACAGTCTGGTGCAGGGTCATCCCTCTGCCCCTCCCATGGCCCTGTCCCATGACCCCCTCACCACGGCCCCCTTCTGCCCCCGCCATGGCCCCCCCATCACCCCCTCGCCGCAGGGGAAGGCAGGAGCAAGGCCAGAGCATCCTCTTTCTACACCCCTTTACTGTGGGGCATGTTGCTGCCTTCAGGTAGAGCCGGAGAGGGAGGCGTTTCCCTTGATGCTGAGCGCTGCTCAGCAGGCACCTCTTGGCTTTCAGACGCCTTCAGAAAGTCCAACTGCTGGCCTGAAGCAACAGACCACGTTGTCTTCTACAATGGGTCTTTCGCACCGGTCCCATCTTCACATGAAGGTTCAGAGCACCCAGAGTCCCCCATAACCAGAGATGACTTTTCCAGTGTCCCTCCATAATTTTCCACAGGAATCTGTGCAGCTCCTTGGGACTCACGGCACACGTGGTTCTTCACCTGACTATCTTTCACCAGAGGAAGCAATGCTCGCCATCTCCAGAGGCAGGGAGGTCAAGGTTTCAGCCACTGGGCGCTGCTCTTCCTTGGAGGCTGCCTCTCTCCCCTCAACGTTTGCTGCTGGCACTTCTTCCTGCTGCTCTTCAGAGGCTCTTTCTTCTTCTTGACTAGAGCTGGCATCCTTTTTCCTTTGGGACTACAGCCACCAGCAGCCAACAAGTGCCAGCACTCCAGGTATGGCACACAGGAGCACTTTGTGGAAGCACCCAGCCATTTCACACAGCCTCAGCGATTACAGCTAGGAGGAGAAACAAGAAAGCACCTTACAGTCATCACCTGGAAAGTAACACAAAGGCTGAAGGGGGTACTCTCTCTTTGGCCTGTACCTATAAAATCCCTTCTTGTTGTTTTTAACATCCCTCGCCAAGTTCAGTTCCATCTGTGCCTTGGCTTTCCTGATCCCAGCTCTGCAATTCCCAACAGCACCCCTGTATTCTTT
Source organism: Hypotaenidia okinawae (assembly GCA_027925045.1). Taxonomy (NCBI): domain Eukaryota; kingdom Metazoa; phylum Chordata; class Aves; order Gruiformes; family Rallidae; genus Hypotaenidia; species Hypotaenidia okinawae. The sequence goes on from BSDF01000005.1 coordinate 67,314,525, forward strand.
CCAGGCAACACACCCCTGATTCCAGAGCTTGTACCTGCCTTTCTTTTCCCTCAGTTTGACCAGCAGGTCCTTGCCTAGCCATGCTGGTTTCCTGCCCTTCCTGCTCACTTTCTTCTTCAGAGGGACACAGAGCTCTTGAGCTCTCAGAAAGGCATCCTTGAAGAGTAGCCAACTTTCCTCAACATTTCTGTCTCTAAGGACCACCTCCCAGGAGATCTCAGCCAACAAGTCCTTAAACAGCCTCAAGTTTGCTCTCCTAAAGTTCAGGGTCCTGATCCCACTCTTTGCCAGGCCCACATTCCTTGAGATCACAAACTCAACCAGGGCATGGTCGCTGCAGCCCAGGCTGTCTCCAATCTTGACACCTTTCATGATCGCCCCCATGTTGGCGAGCACCAGGCCCAGCAGCACATCGCCTCTGGTCGGTCTGTCCAATACCTGAACCAGAATCATGAAGCCAGAATGATACCTCCTGTTTGCATACGCCACTCTACGCTCAATCCCCAACAAACCAGGAGGAGAATCAGCCTGAGCTGCCTCAGGACCAGTCCTATTCTCATCGCTGCTTCTCCACAAATCTGAACAAGGTGCAATGACCTGCTGGCCACTTTCCCAGCTGCTGTTCCAAACTCCAGTGTCTAGCCTATTGATCCTAACAGGAACCGGCAGCCAACCAGGAAAACACCCATTTATCCTGACTGGCCAAACAGCATCACTCACTCACTTTACCATCCTTCTAATCCTCTTCCCAACCCCTGGGGCATTAGAAAACAAAACACTAAACCTCTAAAACTACTCTAATAGTTTATTGAACACATTGGCCTTTTAAACAAAAATCTGAAGATTATACCTGTTCTTAGGGTGACTGCTCAGAAAAAAGGACTCGAACCATCAAACTGTTCTCTGAAACCTCCTCAACTGCCCGAATTGTCCCTCCAGCTAACCCCTGCACAAGCTCCAACACCACAAAGTCAACAACAAGCCCCACACAGCAATCCAAAACATACCCACACCCCACAAAGACAACATTGCCACCCCACTACAGTCTAACCCAACAGACAAAACACCCACACTATCAACGGTAACCACCCCAAACTTCCAACACTCCACAAAACCACCCACAAACCACAACTAGAAGCACCAAAACAAGTCCCACCATATACCCCATCACCCATCAATCCCCCCACCCCTAACAATAAGGATCAGCCGCCAAAGACACAGAATACAAAAAACCCCACCAACACCCCCCCCCCAAGAAAACAGAAACAACACCAGGGACATGAAAGACAACCTGTGGTGGTTAAGCCCTGGCCAAAGGCCAGACACCCACCAAAATCAGTCCATCACTCCCCTTCTTAGTTGGACAGGGGAGAAATAACATAATTGGGCAGCTCAAGAGACAAACTCGTTAATGATGTGGGCAAAACAGACTCAACACAGAGTGCTGAAGAGAAAGTTATCTAATTTATTAAACTACGCTAGAGAGAAAACAGTGAAAAAGAACCAGTCAGGAGTGCAACCGAAATTTTAAAACAAATGAAAACCAGGCAAACACTTTCCCCCCCACTCCCTCCTTAGCAGGCTTTAGTTAGAAGTTTGCTCCCTTCTTCCCTTCCAGTCGCAGCCCAGGAGGGGAAGGGACTGGGGAAAATGGGGGTCTCAGTAACACCTTCTCCCCACCCCTCCCTTCTAAAGCAGACTGCCCTTTCAGCCATGATTTTGCTCCCTTCTTCCCCTTTCAAGATGGTTTCCTTCTCGGCCGGGATGTGGGCATCCATTCCACACAGCCTCCCCCTGCTGCACCCTAGGATCTCACCCACAAGAGCCAGTCCTCCAGGAACTGTCTCCAAGGCAAATCTCTTCCCACTGGGCTTCATCTCTGCTCTGGCAGGCAGCAACAAATCACAGTGTCTCTCAGTCCCAGTCCTCCACGGGGCTATGATGCCTCCTCCAGCAAACCTGTTTGGCTCATCTCTGTAGGTCGCTTGTGCTGGCAGGGGCTCATCCCAACATAAGTCACACCACCTTCTCTCTGTCTCCACCGGCTCCATCCAGCGTGGAGCCTCTCCACCGGGCAGGTCGGGTCTCTGCCTCCTCCATGGGTCCTTTCCTCCGGCTACTCCAGGTGCTTCTGCTCAGGCTGCAAGGGTATCTCTCTCTCTGGCACCTGGGGGCCTTCTCCCCCAGGCTTTCCGGCCTTTTGTGTCTGTCAACTGCTTACATTTAGATGCAAATATACATCCCAGTGCCCTTAACGGGCCAAAATTGCAGCCTTCCTGGCACTCTGTGTTCTGGTGGAGTCTTTCTCTCCTATATGTGATTCTCAGAAGTGCTATAAGCAGGCCTGCAGAAGGTTCCAGCAGCCATTTTCTGCAGCCCCCTGGCCCTCTCTCTCTCTCTCTCTCTCAGTAGCCAACTATGCAAAACTGGAACACAACCCCAAACTCAGCAACCACCCACATCCTACAGCAGACGCTAATGCCAAGATTAGAATTTGGAAAAAGAAAAAAACCCAACTCTGTTGTTGTGATCCTTAAAAAAAAAAAAAAAAGATACACAGCACAATGCAGGACATTGCCTTAAATCCTGCAAATACTGCAGTTGCTTTAACATAGCATTATGCTTGAGCTAATAAGTCCCATGTTCCAGGATAGCTAATTACTACACGTGCATTGCTGTGAATATAGAGCTGTACTGCTTCTGGCTCCGTAGCTAGCTCATTTCCAATTAGGTGAAGTATCTCTTCATAATATTAAATTGTACACAAGTCACCCTCAAGCAAGGAAGAATGATCTAGCATACTGAGTCAAGTGCTGTTATTTTAATAGTATATGTCAAGAAAGATGGACCCTTGGAGAGCCTTTCCTTTATCTTTCTTGTAAGGGCAGAGAAAATAGCTGGCAGGCTGCTTACTTCACTGTGCTTACAAAGGATAAAATAAGTTAAAACTTAAATGCAGAAAACTGTTTAAAATACAAATCTGCATTGGTAAAAATTGTGCAGCTCTTTTGGTATCAGTAAGTCTTTTTCATATGACATAAGGCCTCAGTTGATTATTTGGAAATTTCATTTTTTGAGCATGAGCGACCTGGAATCTGTGCTTGAGTCTATATGTAGAGCTGTATGGCCTGCTGGGGTATTTTTTTCTAGTGACAGTTATCCTTGTTTAAAAGCAGGCCAAGGTCAACGGGTTGCATGGCTTGCATATCTTCAATTTGACAGTCTGACAAAACATCCTGTGCCTTTGCTCCGTTACTTTGTAAGATCCAAGAGATAATTTTTGTAAATGGAGCTGGGCAGTTTTACCCATACTGTGGCACTCTTTCCAAAGTATTCGGAACACACATATTACGGGGGGGGAGGGGGAAATAGTGAGTATAGCAAGGGTAAAGTTTAAAACTGTATATTTTCAAGAAATGATGCAGGAATCTACATAAAAACGTCTTAGAGGGCATAAAATAAAATATGTTGTTCCTCACACCTGCACTCCCAATATCATAACTTGTATTATATCCTGCAATAATTACCAAAAGACAAATGATCAAGAGCTTCTTCCAACTAATCACTGCTACATTTAAGGTTATTCTGAGACACTGATACATGTGATAAACACAGTATGGTTTAGAGGATGGTACTGAAGGTGGCAGACAGCTTTAGGACAACATCCTCTTTCTGAAGGAGATCAGAGTGACAAGGTTCTTTCAGTACCCATGTTTTCCTCTCCTGACTAGATGTTTCCTCTAAAAGTTAAATGGCAATTTCAGTGTGTAACTGCCGTCCTAGCTACATTTTATTGTTAATTTTTATGCAAAATGCATAATACTTAGATTGTGCAGATGACTGCTTGATCAAAATGAAGAATACTACATTGGAATGTGAACATTAGAAGTATATGAGAGCAAGGTTATACTGAAAATGGAAAGAAAAGATACATTGAAATAATTATTCTTCTTGCTAAAATACTTTTTTCTATCCCATTTAAGATGTTTTAGGACATTAAAACCCCAACATTAAAAAAACAACAACAAAAAACCCCTACACACAAAATAAGAAAGCTATGTGCACAACGTAACAGCATTAGTATCCTCAGCTTTCAGCCACAGGTCAGGGTACAGAGGAGACATTAAGGAAGTAATACTTTCAGATTCAGTTTGCCCATTTCAGGAAACAGATTTGAACCAAGTTCTGACCTCTTCTTTTGCTCTCTGATGATGTCACAACAGTATTCTGAATTACTTACCATTGAAGCTGTTCTACTACACATGAAGTATCAGTCATCAGGATGAACAAAGTGACCCGTCTAGTGTGATCAGTTTCTGTTCTGGCAAGACTTTGGCAGAACTTTGTTTCTCTACATGCTATGGAAGAGGGTTGAGAGGAGTAAAAGAAAGCTCCTTGCGGAAGGACACTTGACAAGGAACCCTTCAGGACGAGTTAAAACGTGACTTCAACATTCAGCAAAGAAGAAAGGGATCAAAACCTCACTGGGGAAGATGACATCTGTTCAATGTATCTGTGGTTTACCCTGTAACAATATTTTTTTTAAATGCCTTTTTCTTCTTTTCCACGCTTAGTTTCAAAGCAGCAGCTTTTAGATGGTTATACACACTGTAGTACAGACACTGCTAAAGAGAACATGTCTGAAGTTTCAGAACTGATGAGTAGAAACCTGGAGACTGCAGAGATGTTGCAACTTGAGATACTGCTGAAACCTAGTGTATTATAAAAAGGATAAAGGAGAAAGTCAATCTACTAAGGTATAGTGGAAAAGGAAAACACAAAAACTCTTAACAGCCTTCAGCCACAGCATTCTATTTTTCTAAGAAAAATATTTTTACTATTACTCAATTTCTATCCTATCTATATCTCTATCCTTCTATTTAAAAGGCAAGTTTTTTCTAATACCCACCTTCAGGAATTGAAAGCCCTTTCAGTCTTGACATTTTTAATCTGTGGGTTTGTTTTGTTTTGTTTTTTTTTTCTTTATTAAACTAGCTTTGTGGGGTAGATCAATAGGCAGCTTTTGATTCAAAGGCCTGGTCATTGCATCCAGTCAAGTCATGAGGATTTTCATGCTCAGGATAACTGCCCAAGTTTCTCTGGTGCTGGAAAGGAAGTTGAACACAATGTTTTCCATGCACACTTATCTGAACCTATTTAGTAATTAACTTAAAAGATATCATAGGGTTGTAATCGATTATAGGTATTTTAGAGAGAAAAAGGTATTTAAAAAAAATTGTAAGATCATCTTTTCTTTTCTCAATAACCTAGCAAGCACTGTCCACTTTACAAGACATCTGTTAACAGCATGACACCCTACAACTGCATTTAACATGCAATTGCAGTGGTTTTCTTTCTAGCACTAAATTTTCGTTTCCAATTCGTGATAAAAAATCAACTTTCACTAAGGTCAGTCTGACTGATAGCAACAGGAGGAAATACCCAGGGACATGCAGAAGTCACATTATCACTGCAAGAAAATAAATTATCAACGTTATAGGCAATTTAGTTCCATTCACCTGCGAGTCATGGTAGTCAAAGCAGTCTAATGCCACATACTGTGGAAGAGTTCTTGCTCCCAGAAAGGATTCTGTCAAATGCCTAATAAATTAATTTTGAGATGGTTAAGGTTTTCAAGATACAAAGGAACAGGCAGAGCTGGACAGAATATCAGACTAAGTAAGTCTTTAACTTATCTTACTCCTGTTCAATTATACTCATAAAAATAGACACACTTCTTTCATTATAGCAGCTAGAGAGTGTATGAGCCTATTTCTACATATATCAATTCTAATTACCTTTAAGTAATTAATAAAAATAATGTATGACAGCTTAGAGCAACATGTTTTTAGGTGCACTTTGTCAAATGAGTATCATGAATATTCAGATTATGTTCACTTTAATCAGGAAAAATAATGATGGCAAACAGTGATCGTTTTTCAAAAAGAAAATGTTTATAATTCTGAAGCTGATTTTAAGGAGAAAAAAAAAAAAAACAACAGAAAAACAACCGAACAACAAAACCCTTCAGGAATATGTGAATTGCACTGCATTCACAATGTTCAGACTTTGTGACAAGAACATTAAATGTGGCGCTTAGACAAAATACAAAGAGTTATTATATGCTACTCTGCTGTAGATTCCAGGAAAAAGATTTGGGAAAAGAACTGGCAATTTATTAAGAAGAGCTATCTCCTTCTACCTGCTATTGAGATAATCTCTTTCTACCATCCAGAGTAAAGAGGAAAATTAACCCCTTGTATGTTTCAAACATTTTTATTTCCCTATTAAAAAGAAAACCCCATCCCCCTGAAAAAAACCTCAAAAAAACCAAACATAAAACAAATCATAATTTCACCATTTTAATTTTTATCCTGTAACCCTATGTAATACAACCTTTTTCATTAACCCTAGGTAAACAATATTATTTCAGTCCTTAATATAAGATTAAGATAACTCTCAATTTATTTAGTCTTTAAAATATATGTATAAGATTGTAAAAGTACAAATTCTTACATTAATAAGTGGAATTAATGTAAAAATTATGTTAAAAATATAATGTTGTATATAAAATGTATAAACAGGCTAACACACATACAACTTCAGGGACTTCTTTCACTTTAAGAATTAAACCATTTATTTCAGTTAATGTTTGCATACTTTCTCCTCCACACAACATACATTTGAATTATTTAAATACTAAAAATGACTGACAGAGGTCACGTCACTTTTGCCCCTGTCCAGAACTGAAGTCCATGGAGCCTTCAGTCAGTTTAAACACCAAAGCTAGTTTTGTGTGTTTACTAAAGTGCCCCCCAAAATATGCTAAAGAATACAGTGACTATCCCTGCCTAAAAAACAGAGGATACAGAAATTAAACATTACTCTTTCCCTGCATCACAATGACTTAAACTCAGTAGGATAGGAACATCTTGAATCTAGTTGTCAGGATCAAATGCCTCACCAAATGTACTGGGTTTTTTTCAGAAAAACCCAACCAAAACCAATCAATCACATTTTGTCTATATAGCTTAGCTTTGACCAATATAACAGGATTCAGTTCAGCCTTACAGGCACTAGACACTGCATTTCTGTTTCTGTCTTAAGCACAGCCTAAAAACACATCCTTCAGATTTAATACTGCTCCAGATTTCTTCAGTGAATAATAAAATAAAAAATCTGACATTATGTGTTACATGCATCCCTAAAAACATGTATTCTTACCTCAGCTAAGGCAAAAATGCACCAAAATCTTTGAGCTTTCATGGCTAGCCAGTATCATTATTTCATAAGGACTTCTTACAAGGAAAAAAATATATAGTTAAACATAACTTAGTTGAAACAAATCCCCAAAATTTTGTTATTTTCCCTTCTTCAATAATTTTTGAATCCTAAGGGAGAAAAATATTAAAAATAACCAATTACCCTACCCAGGCAGAAAGCAAAGACAATTTAAATATTCCACTCACAGCAGCATAAACACAACCAATAAAGTATGGCTATGCCTCCCTTTGTAGGTGAAGATCAAGTTTGAGACCATCCAGGGAACCTGAATATATTCAAGTCTATGGAACTCAACAAGATGCATCATATTGTCCTGAATTAATTCTCTGACATATTTGCCTAACCATTCTGTGTCGTGTTTGAAAAGTCATGTCACAAAAAGTCAACAGTGACTGGACAGAGGGAAACATCCCACTCATTTTCAAAAACAGTTCCCCACAAAATTCTTGCCACCAAATTGTAGAAGTAATGGATAGGGAATTGGGGGGTAGATACATCCAGCAAGCTACAGCGGATGACTAAACGTACATGTGGAAAAACAGCAACGAGAGCTGTCCCTCAAAGATCCATGGGATCAGTGCCACTATTAAATAACTTCATTGGTGACACAGAAGGTGGGATCAAATGCACCCTCAGGAATTCTGCAGATGATATCAAGGTGTCAAGGTGATTCACTTTGGGAAAGGGATGACATCTAGAGGGGCCTGACAGGCCCCATTGAGAAATGGGTCTGTGAAAATCTCATCAAGTTCAACAATAACCAAATGCAAGGTCCTGCACATGGGTCAGAAAAGGCAATCCCTATGTTTAATACAGACTGGAGAATGAGTTAATTGAGACAAGCTCTGAGAAGGAATCGGGGGTAATGGATGTGAGACAAAAATGTGTGCTTGTAGCCCAGAAAACCGTCTGTAGCCTGGGCTACAACAAAAATAAAAAATGGGCAAGGTAATTGATTCTCCTCCTCTGGTCTCCTTTTGAGAGACTTCACCTGGAGTATTGTGTCCAGCTTTGGAGCCCTCAGTATAAGAAAGATATGGAACTGCTCAAGGTCCAGAGGAGGTCATGTAGATGATCAGAGGACTGGAGTACCTCTGACAGAGTTGAGCTTGTTCAGCCTGGAGACAAGAAAGCTCTGAGATCTTAGAGCAGCCCTCCAGTCCCTGAAGGGACCTAAAAGAATGCTGGAAAAGACTGTATATCAAGAAGTGCTGTGATAGATAGGACAAGGGGTAATGGATTTAAATGGAAGGAGGGTATATTTCGATTAGAAATTAGGAAGAAACTATTTCCTGAGAGGGTGGTAAGGCCCTGGCACAGGGGCCTCTTCCAGCCCAAAATGTTCTAGGATATATGTTCTACATCATGTTTGGGGAAGGAAAAAAAAAATTGACACACTTGAGAACATTTTTCATACAGCTTAATTCAACCATCATTTTTCACAATATTTTACATTTTTACTTAATTCAGGGAAATAGTCAGATCTCCAAAATAATTTTTCTTGTGATTTAATAAATTTCCACTAGTTACATGTAGGAGTAAGCATTCATATCTGAATTATTTCAAGTGCTGGAGTTTAAAATACTCTCATAAATATTTATCCTTTTAATAAGAATCTATTATAAATGTTTTTGTTTATAATTTAGAGTTAATTAAAGTTTGTTAGATTCAGTGTCGCTCCTTATTAAGCTCGTCACTACTTATTCAATAATTTATTGATATTTAACAAATACAAATAGTGTCTTAAAACATCTAATCTAAAATCCTATTTGATTATAAACTGAGCTGTAGCAACATACAGCAGGGCAGTAGCCTCTGCTTTATTAACAATGCTTTATTTAGGCTCCTAATTTTATTTCATTTATGATGCCTAATTTGTGTGTACTGAGTTCTAACACAAGATGTTAAAATAATGATAGCTAGCAGCTTTGCAAAATTAAAGTACAGCAATGTTTTTTGTCAAGCAGTAGGTGCACCATGAAATACCTTTTTTACAAGAAAAATCAGTCCTTGCTTCTGTTTTCCTCATCTCTCTCTCTATATGGTGCACATTTTGCTTTTAAAGTAATGATTCTTCTGCAGAAAAATACTATGTATTGCTTTGGTACTTCTAAAGCAGCAGTAGACTGCTGGCAATAACACTAATAAACAGGAAATAAATAGTTTGAGAAATTATTTTTAGCATACATTCTATTATCTTTTTCATCCTACTCAGGAAGTACACTTTTGATAAGGGTAACTGGTTTTTGTCTCAATAGATAAGTCATACTTCTTTACAGGACTTTTAAATCATTAATTACAACAATATGTAGATATTGCAAAAATTTGTAACTTAGATAATTTTTCCACATAAAATATCTTATTGCTAGACTAAAATACTCTGCTGCCTTTCAGGAAGAGCAAGAGGCACGGACCACCCTGGCCCCAGGAGAATCTCTGGGAGTACCCAGCAGCAGAACACAAGTAGACCAAGATCCTTAGAAAAGCTGCATCAGCCAATCAGTGATGAAAATCTCATGCTGAAGTTAGGCCATTATTTCAGTATCAAGACCCTATAAATCAGATAACTCAGGCAGGAAGTTCAAGAGCTTTCTAGAGTAACCTCCTGATCAGAGCAGGACCAGTTAGAACAAACCAGGTTGCTCCAGTTGGGTTTTTTAGAAGCATCTAAGCATGGACAAGATACAGTCTCTGAGCAACATGTTCCAGTGCTTCATTGTGTTCATAGTGAAAAGATGTATTTTACAAAATTGTAAACCTTCCAGGAAAATATCCCAGTAACATAAAAAACCCACCACCCCCCAAAAAAAACCCAAAACAACCCACAATAACCCAACACTTTACTTCAAATAGGTACCCAGGCAGTCATTAAGTGTTAATGTAAGTCATTAAGTATGGCTACCTTTATATGAAACACCATTTGAAGAAATTAGGGCATTTAAAGCAAGAACAATGGAGAACCTCAACCTTAAAGGAACTTGATAAAAACTTTAAAATAAGAAAAGGCTTTAATATTTTTAACCTGTTGTGACTTCCACAGTTAGGCTTTTTCAATTAGAACTTTATACACCCTACTTTTAATCGGAGAGCTACAGAGCTTGTTGATAACACGGTCTTTAAAGACCTAATTTATTTTCATGAAGACTGCTAAGAGGATGGGGAAAAAGTAATTAAGTATTATCTCTTTTTTTCCTAATAACCATAAACTTATTAAATGACTTATAGTCAAAGTGTGCGGATACTGCATCCATTTTAGCATCCTGAACACTTTGTTTGAATTAACAAAACACAAAATTATTTACAGAACCATGATAGTCCACTGATAACTTGGCATCAGCATATACATGTAGTCTCTCTCTCAGGTGGACTGGAGTTTCAAGTTGTTTTTGAATTTTGTGAATAAGATAGACTACTCTTTAAAAGAACCTGTCTAGAAATTTGCCTATTTTGTCCTCATACCGTACAAAGCTCCCGCTTCCAATCACTATACTGTGACTTTAGCAAAACATTCTCAAATATTCACGTGTTCCTTATAAATAAGAATCATCTGATCAAGAATTTTGCTGTTGCTTTTAAAGTATATATACTTTATATACTAAAAAATGTAGTTAAATTGACCTAAATTCTACATGAGAATTTCTTAACTGAAAACAGACATAGAGAAGAGAAATGTACCAAGGATATGTTTAACAAAGTTTATATAAGCATCCTACAAGGTGTTAAAATGTGTAAGGACTAGGTAATGTGATTTCAGTGGTAGCTGAACTCACAGACTGCCATGAAAACCTACTTAGTCAATTGTTTGTGTATTTCTACACTAGCAATTTGATAATATTGTGAATTATGAAAACCATTTGGGATTTTTATTTATTTTATTTTATTTTATTTGCAATTCAGCACACCCACACATTACCATGAAAAATTACCATGACAGTTCAGTCATCCGTTAGCATGATTTTACCTTATTTTCACTAACACACCAACATATACAGGTGAGAAGTTTATTTCCATAAAGTTGCTACTGATGGTGAGCAGGCAGGGTATTCAGGAGAAAACAATGTTTTTGAGAAAAAATATTTCTCCCAGAACTGACAAAAAAGAAAATTTATGTAGGTTTCCCCCAAAGGAGACTAAGAAAATATTATTCTCAGGATGATTTTAGAAAATATGTTAGAATTCTGAAGAAAATAAATAGTTATGCTAAAAGTTTTATTGAAAATTGATTATTGTAGCCTTTTTGGTATCATCAGTTGAAATTAGCAGTGTCTAAAGATATTTAATATTTTCATCTAAAGACTAAACTATTCCTCAAATGTGTTCAAAAGTCGTTATAAGAGATCTCCCTCCCCATCTTCTAACCATTCATACTTGGCACTACTCCCAAAGACAGCACCTTTGTCTAAGCTAGCTCCTCTCTTAAAGCTTTGAAACTGCTTTGCACACATTTGTCCATGGAGAGTGCAGAGAGGAAAATGCTCACAGAAAGTTACAGTATTATTCTAGTTCCCCTGGAATGCACTACTGAACTTTTCATAGAGCTTTCAACCTTTCACAGATACAGCACATGAAATGTGAACTTTCCTGGAGTTGTTATTGACTGTTTTGCTAATGGGAGAGGAGTATGCTTTGTTACAAGAATACAAATGCTGTCTCACTAGCCTTCTGATAACTTCACTGTTAGATGCAATCAATGGGTCAAATAAGCCTTACGAAACTCCCCTGGCATAATGTGATGGGAGTGCATTCAGTTAGACACAATAGTTTAATCCTTATCTATAGTTTTGAAATATGTCAGTAACACTGCTGAGTCATGACAGACAAGATCCATTCATTGTTCAAAATCCATCCCTTTAAATATGGTGTAACTTGGAGGGCAATTGGAATAACTTCATTAACAAGTGTAGATTTTGTAAGTTTTCCCACGTGCTTGACATTTTTTAAATTAAATTAAAATGAACCATTGCTATAGGATAAAATTACAGGCATTTAATACCCAAGATGCCATTAGGAAAAAAAAAAAAGATGGAATGAGAAATTATCATTAAAGTGCATTATTTCCTGCACTTCCTCCTAGCCACAGGTTGATACAAATAACATCAAGTTCATTATATACATAGCCCTCATAAGTACCAATATTACCAAAACTTCTATTTCTTTAATTCTTTCTCAGAAAACTTAGACTATGTGTTTGGAAAGAACAGAAAATAACTGTAGGCACAAACACACATGTTCATCAGGTGATGAAGACCAATACCCCCTACCCCTCCCCCCACAATTAAACTCCAAATGTTCTTGTATTTGTTTTCAACTGAAGTCAGAGACCTAAGTGTCTATTTCAGTTCACCTACGTTCTTCCCTGCTTTATTCCACCTTGGAGAAGAACAGTAATAATGAACAGAAGGAAAAAAAATATTAAAATTACAATTATTTAGGAAAGCAACAGTGCTAGAAAAACTTTAAAGGCATGCAATCACAAAAATGATGCTATTCAGTTGAAAAGAATTCTCTTACGGCTGTTTACTTCCTACATTTGCTTTGTAACATTATTGATTTAATTATACCCTGAAGCAATCTCAGACATTATCATGAAAGTATTTAATGATGGTTATCAGATGATAATTTTCCTAATTATTCTTATACTGAATTTTCCTTAAAATTCACCTTGGAGGGAAAACATAGCTTGCCTACTGTTTAAAATAAAAGAGATACATTTTCTCAGGACAATAAAAAAAAACTAGGTTCAAACAGAAGCCTTCATACTTTTCTTGGAAATGTGGTACTAACATAGGCCCTCCATTTTAGTATTCTCTGTAATAAGCATTCAGTTCAAAAGAATCTTTGAGACCCATCTATTTACTCTTGCATACTTGAATTTATCACTCAGAGCAATAGCATCATCAATGACCGTACTATAAGCTACATCCCCTAACTCCCTAACATGGACCTGTAGACACAGGTCTGAAAGACATTTCCAGTGTTTCAGTAAAAAAAAGGAAAAATACATAAAATGAACTAAAAGTAGCTACTTTATTTCACTATTCTGCTAGATTTTAGTCTATTTCCAGCACAAAAATGCATATGAACCAAAATTAATGCAACATCAGCAGAAGTAATTAGTTAATTCAGTGTCTTCCTGCTCATAAAGTTCAATATAATTTGTCTTAATTGCCACAGCACTGCATTACTGATTCCCTACACTTTATTAACTTAACTGATCCACATGAACTTTGGTGCAATGATGACCTTCAACACAGTTTGTACTTTTTAACGGATGTACTTGAATGATGATTTTTGCTCACATCCATGCCTCTAGCCTGCTACAAAGACAGGATGGTTTCATCACAGTGTTCTGGTGAGCATCATAATAGAATCATAGAATAATTTAGGATTGGAAAAGACCACCAAGACCATCTAGTCCAACTGTCACCCTACCACCTATATTACTTACTAAACCATGTTCCCTTAAGCACCTCATCTAATCTTTCCTTGAACACTACATTGGACGGTGACTCCACCACTTCCCTGGACAACCCATTCCAATGCCCAACCACTCTTTCTAAGAAGAAATTACTCCTCATTTCTAACCTGAAACTGCCCTGATGCAACTTGCAGTCATTTGCTCTTGTTCAATAGCTACTTCTCTGCAAGAAGAGCCTGACCCTCTCAGCTCAACACAACCCCTTTTCAGGTAGTTGAAGAGAGCAATGAAGTCTCCCCTGAGCCCCCTCCAGGCTAAATAGTCCCAGTTCCCTCAGCTGCTCCTCCTAAGACTTGTGTTCCAGACCTTTCACCAGCCTGGTTGCCCTTCTCTGGACATGCTCCAGGGCCTTGATGTCTTTCTTGTAGTGAGGGGCCAAAAACTAAGCACAGTATTCAAGACGCAGCCTCACAAGAGCTGAGTACAGAGGTATGATCACCTCTGTGGTCCTGCTGACTGTACTATTGCTGATGCAAGCCAGGATGCCATTGGCCTTCTTGGCCATCTGGGCACACTGCTGGCTCATGTTCAGGTGAGTGTCAACCAACACCCATAGATCCTTTCCCTCTCTACAGCTTTGCAGCCACCTTGCCTCAAGCCTGTAGCTGTGCTTGGGGTTCTTAGGATCAAAGGGCAGGACCAAACAATTTGCCTGGGGTTCTTAGGATCAAAGGGCAGGACCAAACAATTTGCCATGTTGCACTTCATTAGTTACTGCATGCTCAATACTCACATCTTTCATTTGGACTATAAGTTGCATGTTTATATGAGAATTTTCATTGGCTTATAGAATGTGTAAGGCTGGAAGGGACCTTTAAAGGTCATCTAGTTCAACCCCCTGCAGTAAACAGGGACATCTTCACTAGATCAGGTTGCTCAGAGCACCATCAAGCCTGAACTTGAATATCTCCAGGGATGGGGCCTCCACTACCTCACTGGGCCACCTGTTCCACCAATATGCCACTCTCATATTGAAGAACTTTTTCCAACCTAAATCTCCACTTTTGTAGTTTAAAGCCATTACCCCTCATCCTAGTGCTACATGCCCTTGTGAACAGTTCTTCCCTAGCTTTCTTGTTGGCACCTTCCAGGCTGAACAACACTAACTCTCTCAGCCTGTCTTCACAGGAGAGGTGTTCCAGACCTTTGATCATTTTTATAGCCCTCCTCTGGGCACACTCCAACAGGTCCATGCCTTTCTTGTGTTGAGGGATCCAAAGCTGGACACATTGGTGGCTGGTGTCCAGCTTTTCATCCATGACGTCTCTCAAATCCTTTTCTTCAGGGCTGCTTTCAAGCACATCATCTCCTAACCTGTATGGATAACAGGGGTTGTCCTGACCCAGGTGCAGGACCCTTTGTTCTACTATTAAAAATTATGATACCACCTGTTTTAGAAATTGTTTCATAATTAATTGCTGAAATCTCCATCCCACTTAAACTTATTGAGCTCTACAAAACTTTACAATCACAATATGCTTAGGGGTCTTCTGTGTTAAGTGCTGTCAGACAATCCTGCTTTCTAAGACACTGGACAGGTGGAAACAGAATCTTTTGATAACGGGTAATCAAAAAGCTATGGATGAGCACATTGCACATTTTTATTACTCACAAGCTGTAGAATTTTTTTGACTTTTTTTAAGTTTGAAAAGAAAACAGTATTTAAAGAAAAAAAAAATCAGGACACTTAGGATTACCAACAATGAAATATTGGAAATGTGGTGACCAAAAGTCAGTATTCTCCCAATTGCTAAGCTTTCACCTTGATGAGACCTATTGTAAGGGCATGGAATAGTATGTTTGTGGAAAAAAACCCAAACTTTGTACCTTCTTTATTTCTCTCTACAACTACCTAAATGGTGGTTGTAGTGAGGTGGGGGTTGGTCTCTTCTCCTTGGAAGCTTGTGACAGGAAAAAGGGAAATGCCTGAAGTTGTATTAGGGAAAGTTTAAGTTGGATATAAGGAAAAATTTCTTTACTGAAAGGGTTGTTAGATATTGGAACAGGCTGCCCAGGGTGGTGGTTGAGTCACCATCCCTGCAGGTGTTTAAAAGAAGAGTAAATGTTGTACTTGGTGACATGGTCTAGTGTTGGATCTCATAGGTCTGGATAGATGGTTGGACTCTATGATCTTGAAGGTCTTTTTTCATTCTGTCACTCTATGATTCCTCAGGGTACGTGGAAGTCATTCATATCTTACCTTAAAAAAACCTGAACTGTCAAGGTTTCTCCCCTGAATTATTCTATGACCTACACCAAACCATCAAAACAGGTAAAAAGAAACACATCTGCACACAACTGCAGTTATCATGCATGCATTTTATTTTACAAAATCGTCTTATAAAGCTGCATACAAACGGTCATTCCTGCATGCAAGTTGTACTGCAATGGATGTGCCTACATTTAGAGTGTGTAGACCCAGGCAGACTGTAAAGAACTATTTTCTTTATATGGGGAAATTAAATGTAATTTAAGTTACAAAAAGCACAGGCCTAATACTTTATGTTATTAATCTGTAACACCACTGGAAGCATTTTAAAATGTTTACATGTTCCAGCACTCCATGCCACATGTTCATTTTATCTTAAAGTAGCCTCTATTTTTATGGATAGTTCAGAGTTCTTTCCTAAAAATTTCAGCCACCTTCCACTTTCACATGCAGGTTTTTTTAAGGTGGATTGTACAAGTATTGACACAAAATATGAAGTGCCTTTGAAGCTTAAAAAGTAATTATTAGGATAGTGATCATTAATAGGCTTTAAAAATGTAATTAATTATCCTATGCTAATAAACTATGTCATCTGATTTGCAAATAGCACTACTGAATATAATTTCCATAGAAATTGACTTGTATATGGAGTCTTGTACACAGAATATGCATGTTTATTTACCACTTGAAGCAGTACTGTGATCCAGACTCAATTCACGGTAAGTTTTGAAAGAAAATATTATTTATAATTTGAGTATGGAGCATTTTGTAGAATATATTCCATATGGTTTACTGGATGTTCTAATCTCTGTAGATATTTCTTCACTTCAATACACAATTTGCAAGTTATAAACAGTTCTCACAAAGACTTATGAGTAACATTTCAAAAAAACCAGGAGTGATATTTTCCTTTGGACATTTTAAGTATCCATATATCTCTATAAAGAAGGATTGGTTCCTTGGTAGGAAGTGTAAGGGTAGATGTGGGGATTTTTTAATTTTCATGTTAGGTAGCAGCAGTTGCTGCCTTTAACATTTTGATAACCAATTTATTGTTAAAAAATAGCCATTACAAGCACAGATATGGATCAAAATTTTCCAAATTAGTTCTTTAACAAATAGATTTAAACTAGTTACCAAGTAACAAAACAAAAACCCCAAAACAAAACACACAGTGAAACACTGCATGTCTTTATCAGCAAAATTCTGTTTCAGTAATTGCCATTGCTGCGAATCCTCATGCCAAGAAGAACCTCAAAGCCACAAATGGTATTTTTCTAAGTATGTTCTATGTAAGATCCAGTTATCTTACATCAGTCCAAAAGAGGATGACTTTCTGACAATTTTTTTTAAGAATAACCCTCATCTTGCTTTCAGGTAGAATCATAAAATCTCCTCAGTTGGAAGGGACACATAAAGATCATCAAGTCAAACTCTTGGCTTCACACAGGGCCAGTTAAGTCAGAGCATTGCCAAAATACGGTATTTCTTGAAAGCATTCACTTTTGGGTTCATTGCATTCCTGTATTACACTAAAATACAAAAGCGTCTTTGCTTTAATTTTTAAAAATTGTTTCCCTCATATCACATCTTTCCTCACCCAGTTGCAATGAATGATGAGAGAAGAAATTGGAAGAGCCAACAGATTAATACATGGCTCTGAGCCAGGTGTCAATGGCAGAATTTTGGGAGATTCCTGGAGTGTGTGGAAGACAACTTCCTGACACAGCTCATGAGGGAGCCAATGAGGGAAGGCATCCTGCTGAAGCTGTTGTTTTCAAATGCAGAAGGACTTTTGAGTGATGTGTTAGTTGGAGGCCATTTCAGCCACAGCAATTATGAAGTGACAGTTTTCACTTCTCAGAGTAGTAAAGAGGGGAATCAGCAGAACTGTCACCTTGGACTTCTGGAAGGCAGACTTTGGACTGGTCAACAGAGTCCCTTGGGAAGCAGTAGTGAACGACAAAGGAGTCCAGGGCAGTCTTCAAGAAGGAAACCTTAAAGGCATAGGAGCAGGCCATGTCATTCTGTCAAAAGATAAGCCAGCAGGGAATAAGACCAGTCTGGGTGAAGAGAGAGCTTTATCTGGAAAAATCAGAGTTGAAACCTTTGGAAAAAGAGGCAGGCAACTCTAGAGGACTACCATGATCTAGTCAGGTTATGCAGGGAGAAAATTGGAAGGTCCAAAGCCCAAATAAAAGACGATAAAAAATGTTTCTATAAATATAGTAGCAACAAAAAGAGGGCTAAGAAGAATCTCCATCCTTTACTGGATATGGGTGTACACATGGTGACAAAGGATGAGAGGAAAAGGCTAAAGTATTTAATGTTTTCTTTGCCTCAGTCTTGAATAGTAAGACCACCTGTTCTCAGGGTACTGAAGTGTGTCTAAGGAAGGGAAATTAAACTAATAAAGGGTCTGGAACCCAAGTCTTATGAGGAGCATCTGAGGGAGCTCAGCTTTTTAGTCTGGAGGAGGTTGAGGGGAGACCTGATCATTCTCTACAACTACCTGGAAGGAAATTGTAGCCAGGTGAGGGTTGGTGTCTTCCACCAAGAAGCAAAAGATAGGAAAAGAGGAAATGGCCTCAAGTTGTGCCAGGGAGGTTTAGATTGGATGTTAGGAAAAATTTCTTCACAGAAAGGGTTGTCAATCACTGGAACAGATTGCCCAGGGAAGTGGTTGAGCCACCATCCCTGGAGGTATTTAAAAGATGTGTATATGTGACACTTAGGGACATGATTTAGTGGTGGACTTGAGAGTGCTAGGTTAAGAATTGGACTCAATGATCTTTAAGGACTTTCCAAGCAAAATGATTCTACGATTCTGTATTTACTCCTTGCTTCAAACATTAGGGCTTTTGGTTTTTGTTTTTGCTATAGACTGACCTCAAGTGTCAGATCTACCAACCCTTTGAGCCCCATGTTGGGCACCAAAAAGGACTGTCACTTTTCAGCCCCAGGCAGTGGCCACTCAGTCACCCCTCCCCAGGAGGAGAAACAGACAGAGCTCAGTGGGTTGGGATAAGGACAGTTACTGACACAACACTGCAAAGGAGGAAAAAAACAACAAAGCCCAGGACAACGTACTAACACACAGTGATAATACTGAGCACTTTGCCAATACAATGAGGTGGTAACACTCCTTGCACCAAGGTGGTAACAAGCACTGCACCAAGGTGAGGACCGACCTGACATCCCACTCAGACTGTCCAGAAGCCACATGGACCCACTTCTTTCCTGCCAGCCCCTTTTAACACAGAGTGACGTCACTGGGTGTGGAAAACAGGCCAGGTCAACTCAGGCTCACCTGTGCCCCCTGCCTGGGGAAGTTAACTCTGTCCTGGCTGGAACCAGGACAACTTCTCACTGTATCTTTTAGTACCTCTCATTTGGCACTCAAATCCAGACACTGCCATCTCACAATTCATTTTTTGAGACTTGGGATGATTCATAAACACCCAAATAACATTGGAAAGCTAAGCTACGTAATAATTTTAACAAATGAGTAAAACAGCAGCATGCACTCACCATGCATTCCAGTTGTGGATTGTTTCTGATGCTCTTGAGTGTCTTTGTCAACAGAGAGGTTCCCATGTCACAGAGCCATGTTTTCATTTGAAAGGTTAATCCATACAGAGAATGAATTAAAATTCACCAGAGAATGGTGAATTAAAATCTTCCTTTTTTATTTTTTTCCTTTTTTTTAATTATAAATATTGGGAGAGTGGAAGAACCTTCGTGTTTCTTCAGGGTAAACAGAGGCATATAGTTATAAATCTCATGTTTCAGAAATCTAACATCAGAATGCAACAAAACAATTTTAAACCCATCCTGAAACAGTTGAACTATTTTACATGCAATGTACTATGTCATCTTCTAATTAGTTGTATAGCTAGTAATAGCTTAAGTAAGTAATTGATATGATTTATTTAAACCTGTTCACAGAGCAGTGGCAGAATTAGGCAGATAAGTTTGAAATTAGTTTATTATCACAGTCACCAGATTAAATTAGTCTCTTTCCCGTACCTTAATTTCCAACCTTCTACCTGCAAATTAGGGAGAATATTTGCTTCACTGACTTATAGTGCTGAGTCTCAGTTGCAGAAAAAGTTTGTGTTATCATTACTACCAATTCAAATTTGGGTCTTACAATTTCAGAAGAACAGCGTTTTAAATAATGTATTTTCTTTAGCTTAGTATAATAAACATTTATCTTAAATTCTTAACAAGCAGGCACGAAAAGGCAATGGAAGAATCCTCAATACTTCTAAATAAGTAGATTTATTAAATCCATATTTTTAAAATACAGCCTGATGATAACCAATGGTTGATAAGTACCACTGCACTCCCCGGATTAAATTAATTTTGTGGCAAACCTGAGCCAAGTAATATTTAATCTTTCTCTTTTTAATCTGCATGCCTTGACTTCCTTCAAATGCCGTGGAGAACCAGAAAACTGTAGAATTGGCATCAGTAGACCACAGATCTCTTGACTGCTACTGTTGGCTGTAACCACACAGACATTCTTTTTCCCCATATTCTGTTTTAACAATTTCATTAAACAGTTGTCTGTTGAGACTGAGAGTAGGTTCTGTGGATTACAACAAAGAACAAGTTTTGACCAGAGGCTGCAGCCATCATCACTCCACCAGCATGTACTTGACACCTAGAAGACAAGATTAGTTGCTGATTTATTTCCTTGGAGGCAATCCACAGACTTTTATGTCTCTTTCTGATGACAGCTGAACTAAATGTGAGGCTTTGGGTCAAGCAGTATGGATGGGGAATTTTCCATTGATGTTGGCAGTGATTTTCATTGTTTAATTACCATTAAATTTGGCTATGAATGCACCACTTAGCAGCATCACTGCATGTTGTTTTAAAAAGAAGTTGAATTGGTTCCTTCTAACCAATATTTTCTCAGCTGATCCAGGATAGGGGTGTCTATTATCACACACATACCTTAGCCGCAGTTTCAAGTAGTTAAAAAACCCCACATAGCATAGCTGAAGACATCTCAATAGACAATGGACAGACCTATGCCATCTGTTACACTACAGCCTCCAATATTTATTGGAGTGTGGAATGTCATCATGTGAAAGTATTTTAGTAAGGTGGTATCGAGTCAACTGTTATGGGACTTCTATTAAGTCAGAACAGAACTTTGAAGCAACAGTTTTGCTGCTTGCTCCAGGCCCACCTCCTTCCTTTCTTATTTTTAAAATTAGCTTGATTGCATGGATGGATGTCAGATGACTTCTCACGTGACAGGAAAACAAAATAGCCATTTGCAGTTGGCTTCTAAAGAGTTCCAAGCCAGAATTATTAGGCTACAACTTTGATACTTTCTTCCTTTATCCAAAAATGGGAGGATAGTATGGAGGTGAAGATAATTTAACTTAACCAATTTCAAACTAAGATTTATTTTTAAAATGTTCTAAACTGTGTAATCCCTAGTAATACGGTCAGCAGATTTGAGTATGCTTACAACAGAGTATACTCAATAGACTACACTCTATTTAATAAAGTATACTCAAAATTAATTTGAGTACACTTAGATATCATCAACAGATGTGAGTACAACAAAAAGCTTGTTCTTTACATTAAACCTCTGAACAAAATACCATTAGTTGTGCAAAACTCAATGAAACTTAATGAAAAAAAAAACCATCCTATTTTTTCTTCTTGTAGTTTTGATCAGAACAGCAAGTAAAATCAACCTTCTGATATATCAACAGCTGTTAAAGAAGTTAACACTGCATTACTTTGATATTTGGACTTTGGAAAAATGTTCTGTAACAAATCAGTATGGCGATAATGCAGCGTATCTTACCATGCGTCTGTATCTTGGCCTACAAAAGTTTCAAAGTACAATAGCAGAAGTTAATTCCTATTTTTGGGGAGAGGAATGTTTATGGATTTTATACCTTCATCTTCATGAAAATTTTGGCTTCATAACATGTGGTGTTTTCCTCTACATACAAAGCCACACTTTTCCTCTAGCCAGGTCCACCCTTTGTGGAACTGGAGTCTCCCACTTCTAGTTTCCAAGGAGAATTTTAAGCAGTTGAATTTACTTTGACTCTTTCAGTTTATCACTCCTAACTGTCAGAAATTTCTTGAAGCACATTCACCTGAAACATACTGGTACTTCTAGATGGCTGCAGCCCCAGGCGTTAATTAACCACACAGTAAGTGTTATGCAGCTAAGCAGCCACAACAGTACACTTCTGTAAGCCATATCCAGTTGTATTTATAGCACGGAACTGCTTCAACACCTTTGCTATGGAAGCAAAATAGTTTCTTCAGCCTTAAAACATGAAAAAAACACCAAAATCTATGCTACCACTTGCTCACTTGGCAGAATTATTTTAATCCAAAGAAGTTAAATAAAATGAAAGCTTGCATGGTTGCCTGTAGATGCAGTGCTTTCTCCACCTTTTGGGGTGGAGAGTGAGATCCCTCAGGTATGTCTGAACACTATAGACTTTCTTGTGTAAAGACACAGATTTGGGGTTACTCTGTGTTAGCACTTCTTGAATTCTCATCTATCAAGTGTTAAGAGTGGGCAAGTTGCTTAGCCAGGGCAGACTCCTTGCTATTACTTACCAATTTTAATATATTAATTGAATTCCATTAATGACATCCTCTGAACTGTGAAACTGCTGTCTATTCCCCATGACCCAAAATTGTCCTGTTTTAAATCCATTAAATTAAATTATGTGATACAAAGGTTAATTAATCATGCATACCCAGCAGCAGAAAATCAGACATATAAACAGAATATTGATCTTCAAAGAGTCTGCTACTACTTGAAACCATGATGGAATTACCCACAGGTATGCTTCATAAGCGGCAGTGATATAATTAACAGTAATAAACTCTGGCCTTGGTAGTTAATTAGATCAGCTATGGAGAACATTTCACCAAAGTGATTCCAGGAGCTCATGCACTATTTTAAAGACAGAAAGTAATTCCCTTTTTCACATGGATACAGTTTGGAAATACCAGCCATTGAATAATGAAAGTTGAATGATAAGTCATCAGACAATAGTTTCGCTTAATAGGTAGGTGCAGTAAAACTGATATCATTATAATTAACATACTGAAATGGTTCTCTATTACAGCAGTATTTCACATTTGCTTTCAAAATGCAGCAGCATTACTCTGTCTTTGACACAGTATCATTGCTGTCATAAAACTCTTCCATCACAACCCTCAAACTTATCTGAACACAGCTCTCAAAACCCTTTGAGTAAACCAAGTCTTCAGTTGCAATGAAATCTGCAACTTGCTTTCTTTAGAAACCATAAATGTGACCATGTCCTATTAAATAAATGAAAACATCGGTTTGTGTAAGCATTTAACATGGTTAAGGCAACAAAAGTAGGCTATATAGCTAACATGAGTAAAGTGTGTAATCTGAACATACATTTTTATACAGCCATATAAATATACATGTGAGTAAGTTACGTGACTTAAGACTCCAGATGTTGGGGTATATTAAAATATCAGTCATGCACTCTGAATTCTTTTTATAGCCTGCGGTAGGCACGTGGAAAGAGACTGATGCAGCAGAAGCCAGTATGGTCCCTTATAGTACTCTCAGAGTTACAGTTAAGTGCAATATGTATTTGCAAACACATATAAAGTCAACAGCACCAAGAAAATAATTCAAATTCATACATGTACTTTAAGACCTGAATTAAGTCAGTGTCCTGTCAAAAAAAAAAGAGATAAAGACATTCAGATCAGACTGCTCTCCATTTTTAACTTTCTGGATTTTACTTAATTCTTGGAACCTTGTTCTATAGCTCTCTATTTTTAATGTTTTACTCTTGTGAGAGAAGGGATTTAATTTCCATCCGCTACAAGAAATTTTATCACTAAAGAAATCTTAATCACAAAAGTGTCTTCAATCTGCCTAGAAATAATAAAATTTTTAATGATTTGGCACTTTTGGAATTGGTTGAGCCAGTATAGAACTATCTCATATAGACTTTAATGGAGTTTCAGAATGGGATTAATGATGTGAGATGTATCATCTATACTGATACTAACAGGTGTCTATAGGAATATTAAAACAGGATCATGAGTGGTACACTATGCTCAACCCAGTTCAGTTCCATAGAGAGTTGTAAGCCTCATTTTTAATGCTTCATCTGTCTCTTCTGCAGACAACTGGAAAAGTCACAGAAACCAGGCCTTCAATGTGCAGATGGGAAAAAAAAAATCAGATAGCTGAACTTTTAATGTGTGGAGGAGTGTGACATTATCTGAGGTCCAAATTAGTCTTGCAAGGTTTCCATAGGAAAGATAAACCTTCTGGAAAAGATGTGCAATTGGAGAAAACTGAAAATATGTAGAAATAACACAAGCCTAGGAAGTCCACAGTCTGATTGACTTTGACTGTTACTGAAAGGTGAAGAAAAATAAGTATGTCCCATGATTTGTGACAGTCACAATAACATCCAAAGTATTGAAAGAAAGCAAAGGAAGCCCAGCATAAGGACATTCCATCTGTATAGAGTCAAAAACACTGAAACGGTGCATGTAACTTCACATCCATAAATCTTGCTCAGTGAGCTCTAGATTAAGAGGACCTATACAGGGCCTGACATACCCCAGCCTGAAGAATGAAACACACGGGTGTCCTTAACCTTCAGTCCTAGAAGCAAGCAGAGCTTCCCAGGGCAAGCACTGAAGTGCTTGATCTTCCACAGTACTGTTCAGGTAGTTTCATTAATATTGAAATATTAGTAATTTTTTGTTGCTTTAGTTAAAGTCTTTTTTGTCAGAGCTATCTTCCAGGAAGCCAGGGAGCCAGCAGAGAGACTCTGTTAACCTGTGGGCACTCAAAGCTACCTGCTACACTTTCAGAACAGTATTGTCACTGAACTGTAGTAAGTTGCTCATGGACTTGGACTACTATTCAGCCAAGAGGAAAATAACTAACTGGTTAAAAATACTCAAGTTGGAAGATGTGGACATGGGTCAGGTTCCCAGCTCCCCATGTTATCAGCTTTCTTTTTTATTCACAAACCACTGGAGAAAGCACACATAGTCACAGGAACAAAAGACTTTTCTGAATCTTTTCTTGCCTGCCAGGCCTTGAATACTTGGCTGGAGTCACATAAAATGTTCATAGTATATGGAACAAAATAATGTTACATCTTTATACACAGCGGCCCAGTTTTGTTAGAGGAAAGAAGAATCATTTCATCAGCACAGTTTTTGCCTAGGGGTAAGAGAGACAGGATTTAAAACTCCTTTTTCCTTCCCCATCTTGCACTCCAAAGGTTGAGGAGCTGGGATAAAGCTTGCAGACGCAGGTTAGAAAACACAAGTTGGACAAAAACTTTTTAGAAAACTAAGGAAGTGGCAGATAACAGAAGCTATTGTGATTTCCAATTAAAATATTTAGAATCTACCTGAGTCCTACTTTACAAACTAAAGACTTTTCCTGAATCCAATGACAAGCTCTTTTCCTTGTATTTCTCTAAGAATATAAAGAAATTCACTTTTGCAGAAGAACTATGAAATGCAAAAATGTGAAAGCTGGATAAAGAGAGGAACTGTAGTTCCAGGTGTCACGAAAGGTTCGCTAGTCACCAAAAATGAGGGGAAGAGTTGACATGATTAACAGAAAAAAAAAATAAAATAGATAGGACAACACTATGCTGCATACACAAGCTAGAGACACAGGAGAAAGAAAGAATGCACCTATATCATTTTACTCACTGAAAAACTGACCAGCTCTCATACTTATTTGATAGGGTAGACAAAGAGCAAAGCCTACAGCTTTAGACAATACAAAATTTTCACTGGTAGCAACTTGGGTTATTTCAGAGGCCACCATCTAGGTAGCATTACCCTTTGCAGAAATACAAAATTTCTCCTCAATGGAAGTTTAAAATTTAATGTCTATAGTTACATATCAATTCATCAGTGAAAGTACAAGTTGCATCTAGTGTTCCTCAGAAACTGTGTACTGTAGTGAGTTCAGCTCTTTGCTTGAGCCTCCCTCAGTTTAGGAAACAGACTTATACTTAGTAATTCATGCATAGACAATGAATTACACATGTGTGGTTGCTTCATATGCCTCAAGAAGTTGTGATGTTTGAGTCAGTAATGTGAAGTGTTAAACCTTTTTTGCTAGAAAAACACCTTCCTCCTGTCTAGTGCTCCTTGCCACGTAGGTGTTAAAATCTTCACAGCAGCAGGTTACTAACAGCACAGTCATGCAATATTTTATATGCACTTTATAAATACCAAATTTCATGCAAAGAAACCAACTCTTATCTTTAAATAGATTTCCAAATAAATGCAAAATCCGGAGGTGCAGTCATGCAAGAAAAAAGAGTTAGAAAAACGCTGATTTTTAAAGTTAGCATTTATACAAGTAGCACTGAAGAGAAGGATTAGCAAAAGATTCTAATCTGTTCTAACACTGGGTTTTCTAGTTAATCACTGCAGAAAAATCTGAAAATATTGATCTCTCATCAGTCAATAGGGACATTGTACTCAAAACACTATATCCAGCCACATTTGTCACTTTTTAATCCCATTGGTCCATTTTTATTTCTCTTTTTCCATTAAAAAATATTTGTTACCTCGCTGCAGGAAGCTTCAAATAAATAGGACAAGAGCAAAAATAACCTAAAAATCATGAACTACATCTATCATTGTGTATTAGAGCCAATGTGCTAATATTTCTCAAACTCATAGTTAACATTTGAGACTAAGCTTTTCTGTGTGTAGCTTACTTTCAGAAACAATAACTGACAATTTGTTATTGGTGGAACCTGGTCCCTAAACTACCATAAAGTTGTGACAGATGCTTACAAAAGGATAGCTGAGATATGCTTAACATAATCAACACTTAAATCACATAGGAACAGATCAACTTTATCCCACAGGCCCAGTAGTCAGGACATCTGACAGTTTAACAAGACACTGTGAGCTGGAAATGGAAGAGAAGCTGTTTGGACAATAAAGTTTAGATAACATTGTAGTCAAGATTTAAGTCTAAGGCTGAAATTGGTTGTTTTCAATCTTCCACATTGGTGGACACACATAGCCAGTATAGACATGGAAATATCTTGAAAAACAGGATTTGCCCAGCTTCATGGAGTAAAAAGTAAGTGAAAAATATTTTCATTTGCCAGAGACGTAAAGAAAGACTAGCTATAACTGTAACTTGCCTGCATCTTGGCCTAACATTAGTGGTTAATGATACACTGGTCTCTATTTCTCAAGCCAAACACAAGGCAATGTATGGGAAACGTTGAGTCTCCTCGAGCCATACAGCAGAAACAGCCAAGGAGCCCAGAGGTCTGTTTCTTTCTATGCCTGGATTTCTTGTTTCCTGACCAATAGCAGAAGTGAGGCATAGCAAAGGAATTGATTTCTAGACTTCCAGGAAAATATAATAGCTAGTTGAAAAATATGCTGAAAAAGGCTGAAGACCCTGTTTCTATTAAAGAATCATAGAATCATAGAATGGTCTGGGTTGTAAGGGACCCCAAGGATCACAGAGTTCCAACCCCCCTGCCACAGGCAGAGCCACAATCCTCCAGGCCTGGAGCTACACAAGGTTGCCCAGGGCCCCATCTAACCTGGCCTTGAACACCCCCAGGGACTGGACATCCACCACCTCTCTGGGCAGCCTGTTACAGCACCTCACCACTCTCTCTGTAAAAACTTCCCCCTAATATCTAATTTAAACCTTCCCTCCTTTAGCTTTAATCCATTCCCCTTGTCCTGCCATTGTCTACCCTTTTAAAAAGTTCATTTCCCTCCTGTTTGTGTGATCCCTTCATATACTGGAAGGCTGCAATGAGGTTCCCCCACAGCCTTCTCTTCTCCAGGCTGAACAAGCCCAGCTCCCCCAGCCTCTCCTTGTAGGGGAGGTGCTCCAGCCCTCTAATCATCTTTGTAGCCTCCTCTGATCCCTCTCCAACAATTCTACATCTTTCTTGTATTGGGGGCCCCCAGATCTGGGCACAGTACTCCAGATGGGGCCTCACAAGGGCAGAGTAGAGAGCGACAATCCCTTCCCTGTCCCTGCTGGCCACCCCTCTCCTGATGGAGCCCAGGATACCATTGGCCTTCCGAGCTGCAAGAGCACAGTGCTGGCTCATGTTAAGTTTCTCATTTACCAGAATCCCCAAGTCATGCTCAGCAGGGCTACTCTCCAGAAGCAGTTCTCCCAGTCTGTATCTCTGGGATTCTTCCAGCCCAAGTGCAACACCTGACACTTGGCAGTGTTGAACCTCATTAGGTTCACCCAGGCCCACCTTTCCAGCCTGTCAAGATACCTCTGGATGGCTTCCTTTCCTTCTCTGGTGTCAACCACACCACTCAGCTAAGAATGTTGTATAGATAATAAATTGCAAACTCAATAGTGTCAGACCTTAACTGCCTCAGCATGTGACAGCTGTTGCTAGATAAGCTCTCTTGGCAAAGGGAACACACTACCCGGAGAAAACAGCCACTGCCTGTACTGATGTAACCATATACAACATCAGGATGAACGGTCTTTTGTGATACCACTCAAGAGTCAGGATTGCATGCAAAAATGCCAGGATGGAGAATTAGCGACATATTTGTCTGACGTTCAAAATAGTGTTTCGACATTAGTGACACTTGGGACACATACATCTACATAAATGAATGTTTTCACTTTTCTTTTGCCTTAGAATAAACACAATTAATAACACAGCATAAACTATCTTGACAATGTTTGTATTTAAAATACAAATTCTAAGGCTACAGAACTTAGCTTCTCTTCCCAGAAAAGATAAAAAATTCCATCAAAAAGAGTTTAGACTATTTAAAGTATGGGGAACTGAAGTGCAAATTGACCCTGTCCCCGCAAAACTAATGGCATCCCTCTTCTATTGAGTATTATAACTCAGTGTAGTCTATTTTTATAATCAGTTGCTGACAGAACATAACCGAAGAACTAACGAAACTAAAAGGGTCAGCATCTAACCTTTGTTATAGTACCAGGGCTTTGGAGAATCAATATTTCTCATTTTATTATACATGAAAGCAAATCTCTTGCCATTCACTCGGAGACACAGTGTCTAGAACCATTATTTAATTTGTTTCCTTGAAGGACACATCTGAAGAACATTCAAATATTGACAGGGTTTATCCTTGTCTAATAGTCTAAAACAACATTGCACAAGAAAATTCACTTCTGTTTTCATGTTCAAGAGATGTCTCTAGTCCATATTTAGTTAAACAAAAAGTTAATGTTTTGAAGCAACTTCTATGGCCACTATGTTATCAGAATCCAGAATTCAATTCTTCTTGCATTATTTATGAAGTCACAAAGTATAGATTAAAGTTCAGCAGCTCTGGGGATCTTTCCACCTCATGTATTAATGAGAACTTTGGGAAATAAATTTCAGATTCAATAGTCAATAGGAAGGTAAATACCCTTCCTAATGAAATGTGCAACTTTTCTCTCAGAGACCTACCAGCTCAAAAGAGATGTCATCTATAGATCCTGCAGTTAGAACACTTATCCTCTGAGAGCCTTGAACATGAAGTTTTTCATTCAACATGCTGCTTATCTTCATTCTGCTCTACACAAAAATATATTCAGAACTGGAATGGCTAAAAATCTGTTTTGAGAAAAAAAAAAAAAGGTGGTATGTATGACTCCTTGTATAGTCTGGAGAAGTGAATGCTTAATGCTTTTACTCTCCAGAGCAGTTTACCCCATCTATCTAGGGCACTCACCTCTAGATGGCTGACCTTGACTGCTTTCCATTGATTTTATCAGTATCAGGGGCAGGATGGCTAAGGCTGGGGCAATGGGACTATGCCTGCGGGTCAAACCTTCGAAGATCTGTAGGTGTCTTGTGCAGAGGTACAGTTCACTTGACAGACTTCTCACTTCTGCAAAGGCCGAAAAATGAAATTCCCACCCGCCTCACTGCGAGAGGAAAGTTAGCAAAAGTAAAACTAAAACAGGAGCTTACTGGCAAAGTTCCAGCAGCAAATTAAGACAGACCTAAAGGAGAGAAATGAGCTACTTAAATCAGTTCCCATAAAATTCAAAGCCAAAACCAATTGGCAGGATTCTGCACATTTTATGTCTTACTGTGAAAATGGCTCTTCCTATACAGTGGGCACATATATCGCCTATTGCAACACATCCTGCCCTTCTTCTGAATCTTCATTTCTCCTTCCAAGTAGATAACACGGCAAAAGTTGTATACTCACTTTGGAAGTGGGTGAAGGATAACATTTCAGAAGGAGAAGCTCCATCACGGAATTCTGTGGGGTTTTGGTGTGTTTTTTTATTTTTATTTTTAGTGCCACATTCAAGTCTGAACTTTTGATGAATTCCAGATATTTTTACAGATGGCCAGAGCTTTTTCCTCCATTTTTGCCTCCGTAAGTGTCAAACAAGTGACAAGTTTCCACAGTGCACCCTAAAATATCAGCATATTCCTTCAGAGGCTCATGATTATTGAGGAAAATATAAACCAGATTCATCCTGTAAGTTCCTTAAAAGATCAATAAAGCAGGTATTAAGATTTGCCTTTATGGTTGCCTACACTGCATTAATATAATAATCTTCTTTAGGTTAACATTTCTTTTTCCAGTTTACTTTGTGCCAAGTATCAGTCTCCTTAATACCGCAGCATTACAGCCTGGCGGGGCTAAT
Source organism: Hypotaenidia okinawae (assembly GCA_027925045.1). Classification (NCBI taxonomy): domain Eukaryota; kingdom Metazoa; phylum Chordata; class Aves; order Gruiformes; family Rallidae; genus Hypotaenidia; species Hypotaenidia okinawae. The sequence continues at coordinate 67,345,188 of BSDF01000005.1, forward strand.
TTGGACACATCTCCAAAACAACAGATTTGTTCCCAATTTATGGAAGGATTTTATTAAATGTGCCAAGGCTACTAATATAAGGCTTAACACAGCAGTGAGATTTCTCATGCCAAGATGTGTACTACTCTGTTCAGATAAATTTTAGTTAAACATTGCAAGTGATTATTAGAAAAACTGCACTTCTTTGGTTCAAACCCAAGTTACATAAGTCTATATCAAGCATATATCAGTTAGATTTTTAATGTTAATTGAAGTTTTGCCTTGTAGCATTTATAACTGGTCAGAAGTGGTGTTACAATTGTTTAAGAAATATCATGATAATAATCATTATTCATTTCAGTATTTTCCTTGCTTTTGCAATCGTCCTTGTTCCACATTTCCTTAACAGTGTAATAGTCAGGTAGGGATCAATTTAAAGAGGACAGTCTTATGAGGAGCGGCTGAAGAAACTGGGGTTGTTAGCCTGGATAAGAGGAGGTTGGGGGGAGATCTTACCACTCTCTACAACGATCTGAAAGGAGGTTGTGGTGAGGTGGGGATTGGTTTCTTCTCCCAAGTAACGAGCAGTAGGAAGAGAAAATGGTGTCAAGTGGAGTCAGGGGAGGTTTAGATTGTATGTTAGGAAAAATGTCTTCACTGAAAGAGTGGTCAGGCATTGGACCAAGCTTCCCAGAGAGGTGATTGAGTCACAGTCCTTGGAAGTGTTCAAAAAAAGTGTAGATGTAGCACTACTGAACATGATGCTATTGGACAGAGAGTTGGATTTGATCATCTTTGTGGTCTTTTCCAACCTTAAAGATTCTATGATTCTATGAAACCGACCTGCTACATCAGTCTGAGTGGAATACACTGCCAGTGTCTGTCTTTAATGCAGAATCATTTTTTCTACCAGACAGTGCCATTAACACAATGAAAAATGGAATACTCAGGAGATGAACACTGCCTGCAAGTGTTCATATGCAGATTGTCAAACAAATATTCTCCTATTCTGAAAGCCCTGACAGAATGCAAGGTGTCTACCTCATTTTCTCAAATTTTATTTAAGGACAGTGGAGGTGTAATTAAGATTATGTCTTTCATCAACTATAGTACCCAAGTCTTACATTGCTTAGCCCTTGTTCAAAGCAACAGTACCAAAGCAAAAGCCACAACATACACATCAGAAATGAATGGTGTTCCTCGGGGGTTGGTGTTGGAACGGACTGGCGCTGTTTAACATCTTTGTTGGACACATGTATGATGAGACTGAGAGCACCTTCAGCAAGTTTGCAAATGACACCTGGCTGTGTGGTGAGGCTGAGATGCTAGATGGAAGGGATGCCATGTAGAGGGACCTGTGTAAACCAGCTGAAGTTCAACAAGGCCAAGTACAATGTCCTGAGCATGGGTTGGGGCAGTTCCAAGCACAATTACAGTCTGGGTGAAGAACGGATTGAGAAGGACTTGGGAGTGTGAAAAGCTCATGATGAGCTGACAAAATGTGCTTGAAGCCGAGAAAACCAACCATGTCATAGAATCATAGAGTCATAGAATTGTAGGGGTTGGAAGGGACCTCGAGAGATCATCAGGTCCAACCCCCTGCCAAAGCAGCTCCCTAGGACATTTCACTGAGATAGGTGTCCAGACGAGTCTTGAATATCTCCAGAGAAGGAGACTCCACACACCCTGGGCAGCCTGTCCCAGGGCTCTGTCACCCTCACTGTGAAAAAGTTCTTCCCCATGTTGGTGTGGAACTTCCTGTGCTCCAACTTGCAGCCATTGCCCCTTGTCCTGTCTCCACAGACCACTGAAAAGGGGCTGACTGATTCCCCCTACATCCCCTGCTTAAGATAATTATAAACATTAATTAGGCCCCCCTTAGTCTTCTCAAGGCTGAACAGTCCCAATTTTCTCAGCCTTTCCTCATAGGGGAGATGCTCCAGGCCCTTTATCATCTTCGTAGCCCTTCTTTGGACTCTCTCCAGGAGATCCCTGTCCTTTTTATAACAGGGAGCCCAGAACTGGACACAATACTCCAGGTGGGGCCTGATCAGGGCAGAGTAGAGTGGGAGGATCACCTCCTTTGACCTGCTGGCCACACTGCTCCGGATGCACCCCAGGATCCCATTGGCTCTCTTAGCCACCAGTGCACACTGCTGGCTCATGGCCAACCTGTCATCCACCAGGACCCCCAGGTCCTTCTCCACTGAGCTCTTCTCCAGCAGGTCATCCCCCAGCCTGTACTGATAGAAATGGTTGTTCCTTCCCAGGTGCAAGACTCTACACTTGCTTTTGTTGAACCTCATCTGGTTTCTCCCTGCCCAGCTCTCCAGCCTGTCCAGGTCTCTCTGGATGGCAGCGCAGTGTTCCTGCGTGTCAGCCACTCCTCCCAGCTTTGTATCATGGGCACTTGCTGAGGGTGGATGCTATTCCCTCATCAAGGTCGTCAATGAAGATGTTAAACAGGACTGGACCCAACACCGAGCCCTGGGGAACACCGCTAGTCACAGGCCTCCAGTCAGATTCCACTCCACGAATCACGACCCTCTGGGCTCGGTTCAACAGCCAATTCTCAACCCACCTCACTGTCCACTCATCTATCCCATGCTTTCTCAGCTTTGCTATCAGGATGTCATGGGAGACAGTATGGAAAGCCTTGCTGAAGTCAAGGTAGATGACATCCACTTCTCTCCCTCCATCTACCCAGCCGGTGATGAGATCATAGAAGGCTATGAGATTGGTCGAGCACGATCTCCCCTTGGTGAATCCATGCTGACTGCTCCTCATGACCTTCTTCTCTTCCAATTGCTTGGAGATGGCATCCAGAACAAGCTGTTCCATTACCTTTCCAGGGACAGAGGTGAGGCTGACTGGCCTATAGTTACTAGGTTCCTCCTTCTTGCCCTTTTTAAAGACTGGAGTGACATTGGCTATCCTCCAGTCCTCAGGCACTTCTCCTGTTCTCCAAGACCTGTTGAAGATGATAGAGAGCGGCTCAGCAATCACCTCCGGCAGCTCCCTCAGCACACGTGGATGTATCCCATCCGGGCCCATGGATTTGTGTGCATTTATCCCTTTGAGCCACTCCTGGTGGGTCCCGGGGGCCTTTGAGGTGAAGACCGAAGCAAAGAAGGCATTCAGTATCTCCACCTTCTCAGTATCCCCCGTTACCAGGACACCCTCCTCATTCAGCAAGGGACCTACATTATCCCTGGTCATCCTCTTACTATTCACATATCTAAAAAACCCTTTTTATTGTCCTTTATGTCCCTTGTCAGCTTCATTTCCAAGAGGGCTTTAGCCTTCCTAGTTGCAACCCTACAGGCCCTGACTACATTCCTGTATTCTCCCCAGGTGCTCAGACCCTTCTTCCACAATTCATAGATCTTCTGCTTCTCTTTGAGTTTACTCAATAGCTCCGTGTTCATCCAAGCAGGTCTTCTGCCTCTCCTTCCCGATTTCTTGCTCAGAGATACTGTCCTGGGCAGTATCAAAAGCAGCACAAGTAGGAGGTTGAGGGAGGGGATTCTGCTGCCCTACTCTGCTCTGCTGAGACCTCCCCTGCAGTACTGTGTTCATCTCTGTGGTCCCCCATACAAGAAAGATGCGGATCTTATGGACCGAGTCCAAAGATGGGCCACAAAGATGCTGAGAGGTCTGGAGCACATCTCTTGTGAAGACAAGCTGAGAGAGTTGGACTTGTTCAGCCTGGAAAAGGATCCAGAAAGACCTTAGAGCAGGTTCCCAATACCTGAAGGAGTCCTGAAGTACAGATGAAGTGCAACTCTTCATCAGGGAGTGTAGTGATAGAATGATTGGTAAAGAGTTTAAATTAAAAAAGGGTAGGTTTGGATTAGATATTATGAATAAATTCTTTACTGTGAGGGAGGTGAGGCCCTGGCACAGGTTGTCCAGAGAAGCTGTGGCTGCCCCTGGATAGTGGCTAGCAGAGGGTGTCCCTGTCTGTGGCAGGGGGTTGGAACTAGATGGGCTTTGAGATCTGTTCCAACTCAAACCAGTCTAGGATTCTGTTATTTTAGGATCTTGCCACATTTATCAGCAACAACTCAGAGGGTCCCAAAGACTCCTTCAACCATAGCAGCTGCAAATTGAAATCACTCTTACTGTGAATCACTATTTTGAGTTGCAAGAGCCATGCTGAATCTCCTATATAGCAGCAGAATTCTCACTTTACCGTATCTGCCTTGTAGCTCCAAAGTACCACTCTCACTATTGCCAGCTCTAAAGTACAGCAACTAGATAAGAAGTTTGGTCTTTCTAAAAAAAAAAAAAACAACACAAAACTTATGTCAATCATCACTTGCAAAATTATAAGAAAATAAGTCTCATATGACCTTTTAGAGAATAGATTACTTACAGTATCAGATGTTGAGGCTTTCCACAGTGCAGCTTTGTCCTATTACCAGGAAGAAATTCCTTCTTACTCTCTTACCTCCTTTAGTACATAACAGCCTCTCCAGCAAAAACTCCTGTCCAAATCCACAGGTCTCCAGTGACACTTCAAATAATTGTTTTTTTCATCTAATATCTGCTGAAGTGTAATACGATCTGTCACAACCCTTTTCAGAAAGTAAGGGTAACACTAAGAGGACATTCTTAGTTTTTCTGAGGAGTATGATGGTAAGGACACAACAGAGCATGCAAGATGGGCAACCAACTGTGACACTATCAAAATAATATTGTTGAGTGCCATGGTCATTGAGACTTGTGACATGAAATGGTATACTGTCCATCTTCAAAGTACATTTCTTCTGGTACTTTTTTTCAGCAAACTGGTTTATTTGTGTGTAGCACAAAAATAGCTTCACATATGCAGCACCATGGGTTTCATTAGCTTGAAGAATCTCGAAAGTGTGAGAATGGGAAAAAAGTGCATAGCTGTCACATTTGTTACTAAATGCATGCCAAATAACAACACTGCATTTGATTAGATCAATAGCATTCACAGTAAGGTGCAAAATGTACAAGAAACTCAGTTACGTAAAAGTACAAACCTGCATATCAGAATTAACCTTCATTATCCAGTCATTTTAGCTGTTTAAAAGAATCATAGAATCATAGAATGACAGGGTTTGGAAGGGAAGCTCATGAAGAAGAAAGAGAAGCTCATGAAGTTAAAACATAATAAAAAAATCAAGCCCTGTTTTATTCCATTTCCAAAAATGAGCAGAGGGAAATGAACCTCCCAGAAAATACTCAGTTCTGTCCCATCGACTTCCTGAAGACCTTTGTTGCTTTGTTGCTTACTCTCATAGAACATCACATTATCATAAATACACATGCTTTAAGCTGCAGAATACCTGAGGAACTGATATCTTTTAAAGATCAATACATTTTCATCATTTAATCAATGGAAGCATTGGAGACTGTCACTCAAATAAATCAAATAAGTTCTTTTGACTGCATTAAGATTTTATACCATTATAGAAAACATAGTGGAGGCTCTCAAAACCTCGGTAGGTACAGCACAGCAGAAAGGTCTTTACAATAACAACAAAGATATGTGAACAATACAGGGACACTTTTGGACTTTAACTGGAAATGCACATACCTAAACATATTCACACACACAGAGACACACAACCCCGGAATTCACACTCTTCCTGGTGAAAGGTTCTAGTAACTCAGAATAACTTCTCCCTTTGCAACCTTCTTGAGGAAAGATGAAACTGTTAACCTCAGGGCCCAGGGGAACTTTGGAAAGATAAGCACAACACAAGAGATCCTTAGGTAAGTATTATAGAAATCCTAATTTCTATAATACTTCTATAATTATAATACTTTCTATAATTATAGAAATCCTAATTTCTATAATACTTTAAGTAGAAAATTTCAAAGTAAGAAAGATGAAACTTTATTTCATCAGAAACAATAACCTTTTTGTTTTCAGGGTTGCATACCAACTCTTCTCTAACTTTACTAATAGCATCCTTCACCTGACAGGACAAATATTAGTATATATCATACAGGCCTGTAGATAAAGGAGGGAGTCAGTTTGTTATAGCAGAGCTTTACTATTCAAAGTAATATGCAAATATGCAACTTTTCTATTCTTTGTGGGTTTTTCGCTGTTTCACGTATTAGCTGACAAAAAAGTAGTAATTTTACACTAGAAATCAATGAATCAGCATGTATATATTTTAATAGCATGAAGAAACTTGATAATTAGGAATAAGCATAACCTATGCTTATTCCAAGTGTATTCCACACATTGCATAAGTAATTGAATCACTAGAGCATTCTGTTTGCGAAGTCCTTTTTTACATTCATTAAACTTATGCATATATTTGAAGTGATCCTAATAGGAATAGCTAAGGGTGGTTTTTTCCATGGTTTTGTTTTTTTTTTTTAATCTGTTTTCTGAATGTGAGTCAGAACAGGAGGTAATTGATTTGATTCATGGCATGAAGTTTTTGTTCTCTACATTAAACTTGTTATCTCACTTTGGATCAATCATCTGGTTTCAGAAGGGCCTGTTAATACCTTTTTTGTAGACAATATTTGAGCTCTTGCAGTTCTTTTTCCTTGCCACCTTTTCTTCACCAGGAGAGGATGGCTGGTTCTCCAGACAAGTCTAATCTTAAAACACATTAAAATAACATATTTCCTATATCTATGATTATGCAAACCAAGTTCAAACTCCCAGAGCATGTCATACACAATCAGAAAAATAGACATGAGCCTGTGATATTTTTTAGCAGTGCTTGATTTGAGAACAATCCTGAAATGTGTAGGAACCCTTAGAATGTTTCAAAGGTGCTAAATTATTTACTTTTTACTGTACACATTATCCTTAAAAGACGAGGAGAAGACAGCTAAAAATACTTGTTGTATTTCAATGGGACAATGTTCTGCTGAAATAATGAAAAAGATAATGGGAAAATTACTGTATATACACTTACCCACACCTACAGCTTTCCTAATGGAAGATTAGCCTTATTGTTGAGAAAAACCTAAGTACATTTAAATGAATTCTCTTTCATCATTTTCATTTATTCTGTGTTCTTTTTACACACTTTGTTTGTCTGTAATAATTAGGAACAATCTTTTACATACCCTTTCTGTTTACCTCTGGCAAATTACCTTGTATAAGCAGTGATATGGAAATACAAATGAGCAGTATAAATCTTCTTGAAAATAATTTAAGATAGATTCATAAGAGTACTGTTTATGTGAAAATGAAACAAATAAGAAATATGATAAAGCCTGGGAGAAAAAAATTCATCAGAGTGAAGCAGTATCTATGATTTCATGAACAATATTAGAACACTCAGAGGCTTACTTGGAATTCAGAGATAAGTTAACTGCTGAGAAGCTTCTGAAGTCTTAAGATTATAAATGACACAACCTTTGTACTTGAGCAGACCACTGAATATTCCAACTAAGAGCAAACAAATTTCACAAAGGAAAGCAAAGCAAAACCAATACAAACTTACCTTTTAGGATCTACGCTATCCAGAAACAATTTTTCTGACTCAAACAGTCTTTCTTAAGACAGATCAAGGTTGTTTCCCAATTGTATCAAGGTACTTCAAATCAACTGCATCAAGGTTCCTCAAATAAGAAAACAGTTTCACCTATTTGTAAAAGCCAGTTTTGTCTTTCTTGCTTACAGAGGCATATCCATAATGGCCATTACCATAGACTCTTTTTTTCTTTGGGTTTAATCTTCATGTTATAACAGAGAACAAGAGCAGTTGTTAGCAGCAAGACACAGTTCTGCAATCAAGTGTACGTAGCTGAAAGGAGAGGTTTTTTGGAAATGTTGGCAAAATGTACTGTGGTTTTGCAGCTCAGAAAACTAAATTTAGTGCACCAAAATACAAAGACATGGTGAAAATGGTTAAGGCACGAGCAAAACATATCTTCACTCATTTCAAACTGTCTCTTGAAGCCAATATGTTTAAAAATTGTTTTATAGTTTGTAGAGTACATGAAGAAAAACCTACCAAATTAAACTAAGTTAAACTGAGTCTTAGAAGGCTCAGAAATGCTCCTTATTTTATATGTAGTGTGTAGTTTTTTAACTTTTGCAGTTGGAGTCCAGAGTGGAAAGAAAAATGGCGATCTCCAGAGATAAAGTAATCTTTACTTGCAACTGTATGGATGGACTATCCTTCTAGAACGCGAACTAAGGCATACGGCCAGAAGTAGCTGCTAGTACTCCTGGGGAGTACTGGGGAGAATTGGGAAAATTTACTAACCTGAATGGAACCCATCAAGCAAACCAGAAAATTGTAAACCTTAATTACTGCAAAAGGGGACCCTGTTACTCACTAATAAACCTGTGGTTGTAGTGCTGAGCTGCAACACTTCATCGCTTCAGTTACCTTTTAGAACTGACAAGAGCACCTATTATGCACAAATATGATGAATAGTATCATAACTCTGCCCTACAAAAAATGGTGTGCACCTTCCCCTGATTTCTGGAATATTCACTACATTTAATGACTCTGTGGAGCTATCGCAGAATTTCATATGGAGTGTATGACTTCATAAAGTACTAAATTTTAAACTTGACTTCATAAAGTACTAAATTTTAAACTAAGGCTTTAGCTAGAATATTCTATTCCTGTGTTGAATATTCAGAGGAGACTTACTACCTTCTCATAATTTTAGTTTAGTGTTTTCACATACATATCTATGCACGCACCTGTTTGGATAAAGTATAGGATTGCTGCATGTGAATTGATTGAACCCCATTCTTGAAAAGTTGTTTATTTGAATAGATTTATTTTAAGTGTAAATCGTTGTGAGTGACAGAGATATTCCTCTGGAATGTCTAAACAATATTTTGGACACCAGATAAAGAATTTAATAGTGCTAAGGTAAAGACAATCAAGGGTAAACCAGTATGGACCAACAGATCATAGGGGAAACTTTGTTTGAAATTGAGAACAAAAAATAAGTCAAAGTAGCTTGCTTCGTAAGTCTATGAGATATTTCATCTTATCCTCACTGCAGTTTCTAGTTTCTAGATCAGTATGGATTTTCAAAATTTTAATATTTTCAGAATTATTTCTGAAATATTTCAGACTATTTTCAGAATGGTGGTATAATTGTACAAAGTTCCCTACTCATTCAGGAGATCTATCTTTTGTAGAGGGAGAAGAATCAAGTCATGATTACTGGTGAAAGCAGTCAGCAAAAAGTTTTCATGGGGATTTACAAGGATAAGTGGGTAGAAAATCAAACTGAAATGTAAAATAAACTAAGAGTATATCTTGCTAATGACCCTGTTGTATGATAAGCTGAAGAAGAGTGGTCAAAATGGAGTAATACACTTCTTAAACATGCAGACATGGGGATCAGAAAAAGAGCAGCTGAACTTTAAAAGCAGTATTAATGAGAAAAATAACCTTCTTAAGAGAGCTGCAAAAAATCAATTCCTGAGGCAACCATGAATAGGAATTTCAGCAACGAGCCTCGCTCAACACTGATGGATGTACAGGCTGTTCCCCAGCAGTAAAATACAAAAAATTACTCAGCTGTAAGATCCATCAAACTTGTGTGGATGCTCTTACAACTCCAAGACTTTGTACTATTTCAGAAAAAAAAAGGACAGTCAATAGGAAAAAAAAAGGAAAAAAAATGCATAGACCACATAGCCATGCTATTAGACAGTCAAATGTTTTTGTTAATTACCCAGCACTAACAATATTATGGAGTTAAAGAGAGGGTTTGTTTCAAAAAAACACTCTTTAAAGCCTCTTGGAAAAAAGGGTCATAAAGCCATTCTATATCTCTTTCTGTTTATGGCCCAGACTTCTACAGTGTGCCAGTGCATAGAAAGTGTCAAAAGTTACTAGAAACAAGAGGAATATAACCTTCATCCAAATCACTTATAAATTAAATCTGAAAAGAGTTAGTGTAAGTGAAAAAAATTAAAAAAACATAAATGAAAAATATGTAGTTGCTGTAGAAGAATAAATGTGCAGTAAGTGTTGAAAAAGCAAGACAGAAGTGGTAGAGGATGTTGGTGGGAAAAGACAATTTTATGTTTTGTCAATTTTGCTTTGTACAGAAATCAGTAATAAGCTCCTTAGAGACAGAAGCAGAGGAAGAAGTGAACTGTCTGAGGGTTAAAATTAATCACAATAAAGAATCGTTTGGTACTGAAGGTGGGTATTAAGTAAAATTAGAAAAGTTGTTCTTTACAAGCAGGTAAAGCAGAACCAAAGACAGAAAGGACATTTTCTACTGGAGAAAGTCAAACTTGTTGTTGGAGTTTTAAAATAAACCACAGCAGAGACCCCACAGTCAGAGTAAATAGCCTTACAATCAATTAACCAGTTCTAATTAATGTTGATGAAATGGTTAATTTATCAAATTTTCTGTTCTCAATTAATGAACATATTACCTTGCAAATTAATTTCTTCATCAGGTTTGTTTGACTAAGTCTCAGGCTTTGAATTCACATTTTATTTTGGCTGTATGGGTGAAAAATGTGGGTATGGAAATGTGAAACAACACGGTTTGACATTTAAAACAATTTACTTAGAGAGATTCAACACAGAAAACATCTGTTTATAATTTCACAATTGTAACTGCAGTAAACAGCATACAAGCTTCTATGCAAGTAATTGTATTGAAGTACTTGAATATTTTAACAGCAGGAAAACACATTACACTCTCCAGATAAAATTCCCTGATTAAACTGGGGCATTCTTTCCTTTTTTTGAGGGGAAAAAAAAGGGGAGAGAAAAAAAATTATTATAAACATTTGCACAAGAAATACTGCTAAAAATATTGGCTTTAATATTTTGCTTACTGCCCCACAGGCAGTACACTTAAAGATTTCAGGTAGCTTTCTACAGCTGTAAACCAGGCTGTATCCCTTGCTTTCCACAAACAAAAGTCTTACTTTTGAATATGATAACGTGATTGAGTGGCCTGACCTTCTAGGTCTTCTTTTATTCCCCCTTTCAGATGTTAATGTACTGCGGATTTTTCATACAGATATAGTAATTAAGAAGAAAGCAACGTGGCAAATACTTACTCTGACACTCACACGCACGTCAGAAGCAGCAACTCTCCTGGCTAACTCAGTGCAGTTAACAGAATTAAGTGGCCTACCTTTCGATAGTCTGTGACCCTCTGCTGTGATTTCATTGAATAAAACATCTGCATATCATGCTTGAGAATTTGTGGGTTATGGTTTTACACAGAATGATCTTGTACTATCACTCATAACTTAATGTCATGTATGGATCTTGGCAACAGTAAATTTAGTATTTGTGAACAAAGCTTCTACATACTCTTTAGAGTGGGGGAGAAATAATAGACAGCATCCTGGCCTGGTTTTGGCTATTACAGAGTTAATATTCTTCATAGAAGCTGGTATAGGGATATGGTCTGTTTTTGTGTTGGGAACAGTAACAGAGGGGTGCTTCTGTTCCTGCTGAGCAGTTCTCACATGGACCCAAGGCCTTTGCTGTCCCTCACACCACCCTACCAGCAAGTGTGCTGGGGAGTGCATGAGGGATTGGGAGGGGACACGGCTGAACAGCTGATCCTAGTGACCAAAAGAATATCCTGTAACATATCATGTCATGCTGGATATAAAGAGAAGGGATGCCATGCAGAGGGACCTTGACAGGCTGGAGAGATGGGCCTATGCCAGGTTCATGAAATTCAACAAAGTCAAGTGCAAGGCATGTGGGTTGAAGCCACCCCTTGAATCAGGGTCACCACAAGTAAAGCTCAACAGAGAATGGATTTAAAGCAGCCCTTATGAGAAGGATTTGGGCATGTCTGGAAAGAAAATTCAGTATGAGCCAGCAATATGTGTTTGCACCACAAAAGGCTGACCATGGGCTGCATCAAGAGAAGTGTGGCCAGCAGGTCAAGGGAGGTGATTCTGCCCCTCTGCTCTGTTCTTGTGAGACCCCACCTGGAGTGCTGTGTCCAGCTCTGGGGTCCCCAGTACAGGAAAGATGTAGAGCTGTTGGAGCAAGTCCAGAGGAGGGCAAAGATCATGAAGATGATCATGGGACTGGAGCACCTTTCCTATGAGGCAAGGCTGAGAGAGTTGGGTTTGTTCAGCCTGCAGAAGAGAAGGCTCCAGGGAGACCTTACAGTGGCCTTCCAGTACCTGAAGGGGGCCTATAGGAAAGCTGGGGAGGGATGTTTTACAAGGAAAAATTTTAGCAACAGGATGAAGGGTAATGGCTATAAACTGGAAGAGGCTAGATATAAGGAAGAAATTTCTCCACTATGGGTGGTGAGACACTGGAACAGGTCGCCCAGGGAAGCTCTGGATTCCCCATCCTTGGCAGCGTTAAAGGCCAGGATGGATGGTCCTTTGAGCAACCTGGTCTAGTGAGAGGTGTCCCTGCTCATAGCAAGGAGTTTGGAAAAAGATAATTTCTAAGGTCCCGTCCAATGAAACCCATTCTATGATTCTCTGATAAAAGAGGCTGGGGTAAGAAGAAGGAAGGGGGGACGTTCAGAGTGGTGGTGTTTATCTTCCCAAGTCCTCATTAGGTATGATGGACCCCTGTTACCCTGGGGATAGCTGCACACTTCTCTGCCATGGGAAGTGGTGAAGGAATTCCTTGTCTTGCTTTGCTTGCACACATGGCTTTTGAGTTACCTATTTATGAAACTGTCATTATCTCAACTCATGAGTTTTATCAGTTTTACTTCCTATTCTTTCCCTCATCCAGCTGTGGGGTGCATGGAGCTGAGCTGCTAGCTGGCATTAAACCACAATGCCTCCATAACACTAATGTACCAACATGATTTTAAGTATCTGTTTGATTTCCAGAAATATTTCACACATTAGGCAGGATTCCAAGAAGCAAGGGAGAAAAGGTGGATCTACAGAAGAGGTGGATCTGTAGAAAAGTTAAATATATGTAACTCAGATGCCACCAGCATGCCACCAAATGGTGGAAGACAAGTTTTGAGGAGAAATTTAAAATTCTAGGAGTAAAAGAGACTCCAGAAAACAGAATTCTAAGTTATTCTAATTCAGTGATGTATTCTCTTAGCAGAATATATTAAGTTTCATATTTTTCATATATGTTATTATCACTATATGAAAAATTTTGACAAGTTTTCTTGCATTTGACCTCATCTGAAAACAGCTTCCCTGTGAAAATATCAGTCAGGATGGGTGTTGTCTGACAGGGACAAGAGAAGAGGTTATCTGCTGCTATTTTATAAAATACAAACTGGGGCAGCAGTTAAATCTGTACTGGGAACCAGCTACCAGTTCTCCTAGAAGACATGGAGCAATGGGAAGCATCTTTTACAGAGAACCTTGATCTCTGTTGTTTCTTTTTGTTCCATAAATGTCTCATTAAAAAGTATCTTATGTTTTTAGTGAAAATCTGGGGAAATACTTACAGTTTTTGAGACAATGTTGATCATTCCTCTAGAGTTTCTGAGGATGAGAACAGGCTGCTTCCTGTGACTCTCTTCCTTGCCTGACAGATCACAATGAGGGTCAGTTAACCTCTGGAAATGAATGGAAACCTTTACCAAACTGAGCAGCAACTCTCTCCCTCTGCACCATTATTATTCTGATTATTTTGATTTAAAAACTCTTAACAGAGGCACAGATAAAGCTATTTTAGGCTACCTCTCTTTTTTTCTGTTGGTAACTTTTGTTTTACTTCTGATTTTTCTGTGAGGGATGTCAGTTTTCTTGTATTTTTGTAAAAAATATTTTAAAATGCAATCATGACTCAATCTGAATCAAGATGGAATTTTATCCAACCTTTTAACTTTACCTGATTGCTTCTTGTACAACATGAAAGCTTATCATCTTTTGATTTTAGTACAATCCAAAGCAAATCCCTGCAGTTTCTGGCAACAATGAAGAGGAGTTGCCATCATCTTATAACTGTGGTGCTAATGATGGGGAAGTATCATGGCACAATCCTTAGCTTCTGTGCAAACATGCAAGAGCCAACTTCAGCTGAGATAAACATCAGCCCTGCCAACCTGGCATGGCAGATGTGCTGCTACTATTAAATAAGCTAAAAGGAATGTACTTGGTTTCCTGGGTTCTCCTTGCATCTCAGCAATTACAGCAAGTATTTTTGTATTCATTAAAATTGATCAGATGGAGTAGCTGAAATCTTTTCTGTAGTACAATTTTAATGCACCATAATTAACATGTATGTAGAAAAATAATAATGTGGATAAGATTTTTTTGAGTGAAAGGACTCGAAATTTCAAGTTTGACATAGTATCCAGTTTTAATACTTTTAAAATAAAATTTGGTGTTCACATTGACGTTATTTTATTTCAAAGTATTACATTAATGGTCTTTAAGAATTTGAAACAAAGTGCTATAAATAAATAATGGTATTCCTATCCACAAAAAAAAAAAAAGTCTTACAGTTACAAGACCCAATACATACCAACAACTTAAATAATCTATGTAGACTATTGGGTAAAATCAACTTTCTTCATTATTATCTGTACCTTGCTGTCAAAACACTTTTTCCCAGTTTTTTGTGATAACAGGTCTTATTGTTAAAAAAAGATCAAAATATTTTATTATGACTCAGTAGTCTTTCATTCTCTCTCTCAAACATAAATGCTGTAGTTAAATTAACCTCTTTATCCCCCATTATTTTTTCCACATTACTTATGTTCTCATATACATACATATTCCTTCCTGTTCTTTTAGACACTTGTTTCTTGGCTTAGGAAAAAAAAAATCCCTTGTGTTTTCAGTGCCACAGCAGTACTTTCCTCACATATTTCAAATATTTTTGTAACCATGCAAACATGACATACAGTGAAGATCTAGATCATGATCTCCTTTGTTCCATTACTCATGAATGTATCTAGCTGAGGATGGAAAAACAACACATTTTCAAGGGTCATAAAAAGTATAAATATTATCCATCAATATAAACAAACTGGAGTGGAGCAAAGTCTTGCTTTCAATCTGCAAATTAAATTTACTTCTACATGGAAGACCCAGCTCAAGACATACCCACCTCTCATATCTCACTTAAGCTTTTGCAATAAATGTAAAAACTCAAGATGATGAGAAATGATCATAACTCTATTTCAGTCACACACCCAAAATCAATAATCATTTTCAGAAGGTCTTGTTTGAAAGCCTACAAACCTTGAATACAAGTTTAACAACAGTACTTACTCAGGGAAAACTATTTCAATTTAATAAAAATGTTGGGTTTATTTTTATATATAATTGCTTGTTTATTCATAAGAATTATTCTCCTGGGGAAAAGCAACCAAATCCATTCCAGGAATTATTCTCACACAAAATTTTCCATACCTCTTTCAAGCTTAGAGCTAGATAGAATGTTTTACTAAACTCTAGGCTTGGTTGTTGACTCTAAATCCAAGTATCTATATCTGGTTTTCCCCTATTCTGAGTTCTGGTTTTGACAGAAACAACATCTTGAGAAAGGGATGTGAAACTGCAAACATGTCTCCTCTTTATACAGTTACTGTATTTGAGCAATGCCTGTGTCATAACCTTCTGTTAATGTGCAGTAAGGACTGCAGCCAGTCATCATTACTTTTCCATTTCAGGAAGAGGCAGTGCTGCTGTGTGTTCAAGTAACAGAGGAAGATACTATTTTCTATAGGAAAGAAGTTCTCTCAAAAAACAACAACAAAAAGAATCTTATACCTTTCTCCGTATATTATGCTACATACAGATTTTCCAGTGTGACAGAGGAAAAATAAAAATGTGTAGTAGCTCTATTTTTTCGACAAAATTTTAATTTCTCTAAAAAATTTTACTTTAAGAATGGCTTAATCATATTTTTAAAGTATAATTTATTGCAAATTTCAGTTAGCTACTTAAATTATCTTTGAAGAAGGATGTATTTTTTTTCCCCAGGAAAGAAAATTGCTCTCTCATGGTGTCCTGAAAAAACTTTTTCTTTCCATGCTGAGGAGTGAGTAATTTCACATTTGATATATACATTAGTCTGTACAATTGTCATGTTTGAATTAAAAAATACCGTGTTAGATGGCCTATTTTAGTTGTCCAGTTCCTCTATGATTCAGTCATCATACAAGTACGTATATCCAGCTTTGACAAAAGAGATTTTTTTCTTATGTAAACTGTTAAAAGTGGGGTTTTGTTTGCAATGAGAGGGGTTTTAGGTTGTTGCAGGAATTTGGTGCATAGACTTCAAGTGAAACTGAAAAGGTCAATTATAAATCACAGAATCACAGAACAGTTTGGGTTGGAAAGGACCTCAAAGCCCACCTAGTTCCAACCCCTGCCATAAGCAAGGACAATCTCCACTAGGCCTCGTTGCCCCAAACCCCATCCAACCTGGCCTTAAATCATGACAGGGATCGAGGGACAGCCAGAGCTTCTCTGGCCACCCTGTGCCATGGCGTCACCACCCTCACAGGGAAGAATTTCTTCTTAATATCTAATTTAAGCCTACCCTATTTTGGTTGAGAAATTGCAGACAGATTATGCAGCTGAACATCAATTCTTTCCAATTTTGAGAACAATTATGCTTAAAGACACCTCTTTTATAAAACTCATCTACCTGCACTACTGGGCAGAGCTTCAAGTTGGAGGTTTTTTTCAGGTTTAATATTCAGAAATGCTCCAGGACTGTAGCCTGTTTATGACAATATCTGGTGTGTAAGACTGCAAAGAAATGCATGTGTTCACTGTCATCTATCATCACTCACTGCAGTCTTCACCAGGAGGCTTAGTACACTTGTTTAGTATACCTCTGTGTACTAAAGCAGTGCTCTCATACACAAAGTTTGCTTGGCATAACTGTTTTTCATGCAAAATTCACTTTTTTAAAAAAATGTGATGAAAAAATATTAGTGAAAAATTATTTTCCTCACTTTGAACATTTTTCATAGAAGGTATAAAGTCCTGATCTTTCAAGTGACAACATTTTACTAAGTCGGAGAGGGAAAAAAAAGGAAGTAATTCCTGTGAGGAAGACTTGTTCAGAACCCAATGGTCAAAGGTAGGTAAGACATATGGGCATGTTCACAAGCCCTGACATCAAACACTTTTCTCTTCAAAACCAGATGTAATTGGGACTCAGTAGCAGACCAATGACTAGTACTGGCCTGCCATATCTTGTTGGTGATACTTAAAAAAATAGAGGTAGCTACATAACCTAGTAAGAAAGCCATATAAAGTGAGAGCATACTGGCATTCCAGTAACACAATGTGACTCTCAGAAGCCATAGAGACTTCGGTGGCAATTAGGCACTTAAAAATTAGAACTTCTCCTCTAGAGACATCTATAAAATATTTTATATCTGCCAGGAGTTATAGTATGACATGAGGTTTTTCATGTTTCCTATGACTCCACATTTATCCTTTTTTTTTTTCATGAAAATCAGAGGAACACTATTTTTTTAATCCTGATAGTGAGATCCTGTATTTTGAGTATGAGATGATAATTCAAATCCTTATTCTTCAGAAAGCACTCAAAATTCATCCCTGTTTTTTTAAAAAAAAATTCTGACAGTAAAGTTGTCCATTTTGCTGAAATTCTGTTAGTTCTCCTGTTCTTCTTTATACATAAGAAAACAACAGTGGAACTCCAGTAAGTGATGAATAAGTGGTAATTCATCATCATCAACCATGTTTGATAAGGCCAAGCTTTATGTTTATAAGCCGAATCTGTCACAAGGAGATTGTGCATAACTGTCTTGGGCATTGTCAGTGGATGTCCTAATTGTTTAAACACAGCTTACTATGTCAGTAAAGAGATATCTAGCTGTTCTCCTGATTTTCAAAGCAGTGTGAGATTAGCTTTAGATTGCATAGATCAGACGCAACATTTATCTATTCATCACTCATTAAAAATGAAGTCTGACTATTCTGGGACAGGACAAATCCCAGAGCAAATGACCAGGAAATCGGTATTCCTATTGCTAAGTCACCAAAGCCTGAAAGGTAATGCTTTAGGTTTTCTTTTACCCAAATAAAAAATTAATTAACTCAGAAAACAACATTTTCCTTATAATATTTATTACCTTCATAAATTGTATCCAATATTGTACTTTAACAGACTACCTGGTACATCTTAGAAACCCCATATATATTCTCTTCAGAAGGGGGATCTCAATAGACAGGTACTCCAAAAGTACTAATAAAGTTCTAGGTGTGACCAAATAAGAAAATAAATTTTAAAATACATTTTAAAAAAGCTTTTCTCTTGGAAAATTAGTTTGCAATTTATTGAAGTTATTATACCTTCTACTTAAAGTTAGGATTTAAAAATTGATTTTTGAATGAGATACCAGTGCACATTTTTTTCCGACTTTTAGGCATGATATGAAATCCACAGATTATTTTACAGTCCATTATTTTATTAATGAGGATTACGTAGCTCTACTTAGTATATTGTTGGCCAAATAAATATTGGCTCATAGGAGATTATTGGAAATGTTTCCGCTAATGACTCTATGAAAGTAATTTTTCAGTCTCATTTTACAGCATAGACTTTAAAGGCTAACCTTACTTTCCTACATTTCCAAGACCATTTGGGCTAACTTCAGAAATCCAATTGCAGTTCACATGAGCAAAATACAAATAGGGAGAAATCACACTGTAATTGTGCAACACATACGTCAAATTTAAGACCAAAGAATGAGTGTAAGAAACTGTTAGGTTCTTCAGACAATTTCAATCTCAAAAATAAAAGCCTTGTGAATTAACCATCTACAAAATCCTTAGGTTTTTTGCAACTCACAGAATCACAGAACGACTAGGTTGGAAAAGAACTTTAAGATCATCAAGTTCAACCGTTCCTGTCCTGTGCTAAACCATATCTCTAAGTACCTCATCTACCCTTTTCTTAAACACATCCAGGGAAGGTGACTTAACCCCCTCCCTGGGCAGCCTGTTCCACATCCTGACAACTCTTTCAGTGAAGAATTTTTTCCTAACATCCAATCTGAACCTGCCCTGGTGCAGCTTTGTGCCATTTCCCCTTATCACCTGTCACCTTGCCATAACACCCACCTCCCTACAACCTCCTTTCAGGTAGTTATAGGCAGTGATAAGGTCTCCCCTCAACCTCCTCTTCTCCAGACTAAACAACCCCAGCTTCCCCAAACACTCCTCATAAGATCTGGCCTCCAGCCCCTTCCCCAGCCTGGTTGCCCTTCTCTGGACTCACTCCAGAACCTCAATGTCCTTCTTATAGTGAGGAGCCCAGAACTGGACACAGCACTCAAGGTGCAGCCTCACCAATGCTGAGTACAAGGGCACAATCACCTCCCTAGACCTACTGGCCACGCTATTTCTGATATAAGAAATGCAATTCTGATACACCCCTCACGAGTCTATGAAATTGCTACCTTAGTTTCCTTCTTTATACATGATAATCCGTGAAATATCTGTGATATATATCTTTTATGAACGTGTGCAATGAGGAAGTTGTTTCTCTTAGATATTTTTCAGATTTTCTTTTCTCACTAAAGGTATTTCCTTCCCTTTGTGAAAAATAGTTCTTTGAAAAATGTCAAATTTAAAATATCCAATATTGATTAAAAATTTTTGGAAATAAATTAATAAACTTTTTTAATCTCTACTTGAAAAAATCTATTAAAGTAGGATAAGGTAATTATGGATAAGATTATGATGACCTCATAAATTAATGTTTGTTACGTTCAAATTAAATTTTTAAAAAGACACATCTTGAGGGTTTTTCTGTTTTTTTTTTTTTAATAAGCCCTCATAGTTTATATACCTGAACATGTGCTATATCCTGGGAATTGCAACTGCATTTGACTGTGTAACCTAATTTGCAGTCACCAATGGCATGATGTTTAACAAGCGCAAGTGCCAGGTTTTGTTCACATCCAGCCTGGAGGGTGAGATGCTAGAGACCAGCCATGCTGAGAGGGCTTTGAGGGTCTTGATCAACAGCAAGTTACCCAGGAGCCAGCAGTGTGCCCAGGCAGCCAAGAGGGCCAACCATATCCTGAGGTGCATCAAGCACAGCATGGCCACCTCCCATCCAGGGAGGGGATTGTCCCACTCTACACTGTGCTGGTGCGGCCTCACCTTGAGTGCTGGGTGCAGTTTTGGGCACCACAGCACAGGAGGGACACAAAATTATTGGAGAGTGTCCAGAGGAGGGCAATGAGGACGGTGAAGGGTCTAGAGGGGAAGTCTTATGAGGAGAGGCTGAAGTCCCTTGGTTTGTTCAGCCTGAAGAGGAGGCTGAGGGGAGATCTCATCATGGTCTGTGTCTGCCTGAAAAGGGGAGCAAAAGGGGCAGGCGCTGATCTCCCCTCTTTGGTGACCAGTGACAGAACCCAAGGGAACAGCAACAGTGGAGGTTTAGGTTGGATGTTAGGAAGGGGTTCTTTACTGAGAGGGTGGTCAAACACTGGAACAGGCTCCCCAGGGAAATGGTCACATGTTCAAGAAGCATCTGGAGATGTGCTCAGTCTGACTTGGCTGGCCCTGCGTGGAGCCAGGAGTTGGACTTGATGATCCCTATGGGTCCCTTCCAACTCAGGAGATTCTATGATTCTAATTAAAAGTATGGAGCTAAAGACATGTATTTTATATTTCTCATTGACCTGAAACACCGTGGTATTCCACTGACAAGAAGTTAGATTTTCAAATCTTATTATTAACAAAGTGTCTTCATTTACATTTGAAGACCTTTCTTTGTAAGGTAATTGTCACTACTTAAATTATTGCTGCCTCTGTGTGGTTGAAGTTAGAATTTATCTCTGCATTCTAGGACCTGAAGAAAAAGATTAGCTACTAATATGGAGGAAAGAATGACACGGGGAAAATCTAATACTATATTATAATTGAGATACGCGGCAATCCAGACTACCTAATGAAAACAGCCTCCAAAAACCTACACACCCACAGCAGCCTTTACTTGTTTAGATTCCTTAGGTGAATATCTCATTCATTTACACTTCAAAGAAAAGACCAGAGTAATTTAAAAGAAAAAAAAAAAAAAAGAAAAAACCAAAAAAAAAACCCACCCCAAACCTCCTGTCTCTTTAAACCTAAAAGAATAATAGTAGATTTTTTTTTTAAATGTCAAAGTACTGTTATATTAAGAATTAACATCATAAACTGCAGTCTACTTACAAGCAAGGAGATATTTTTTCCATTTTCACTTTTCCACTTTCACAACAAAACACCCCACCTTCTATGTAAGCTACTAATAAAGCCACTTTCAAATGCACTTCAAATGTTCACAGTATACCCCAGTATGTGAATAGTCATATAATGGGTTTCCATTTAATCTTTTTCAGAAAATTCTTTTCTTATTTAAAGTTTGCTCAGGACACAATATTTTCTTTTAAATTATTAAACAAAAAGTTCAAATAATGCTCTATTATTTGGCACAGAACATCAGAGCAATTAAGAATTAGAACATAACCATGGAATCATAGAAACACAGATTGTATTGTGTTGGAGAGGACCTTTAAAGGCCATCTAGCTCACCCAGCTTGTTGTCATCAGCAGACTTGCTGAGGGTGCACTCAATCCCACTGTCAATATTTGTAATTGCTAAACATGAGCTTTTATCTTTACAGTCTCTAAGTATACCTTGCTTCTTTGAATCATCAATAGCAGCAGTGATTTACTTGCTTCTAGTTACTAATGCTGATTAAGATGATCAAGAAGCAACAAAGATTTTTTGAGCTGCCCTAGTAACGTCTTTAACCAGCAACATTTCTTCATACTTTCTGTTTTACGTGCACGTGGTAGTAATAAGCTCCCTACATCTCAATAAGATGTCGGTCCAGTATACATGATCTTGTTTTGGTTATTAGCTAGATTTTTCATTAACAGTTGATATTCTCAAGTGGAAAACCTACGTGAAGAGGACAAAAGCTGTATTTTGACAAGTAAATAAAAATCAAAATCATCTTCTTTTCCTTTACTCACACAGAAATCATCTCAATCATGTTATAGATTAAACAACTGAAATATAACTGTCATACAGGGACAAGCAGGAAACACATATCGATTTTTTAATTTATCAGACCCAGTTCTAGAATTTTTAGATACCTGACAACAGATCACATGAACAAACTGTAAATAAAAGTTATGCCAAAAAAAAAGTTATCAAACTTAAAGAGACTGTAATATTGTTCTGGTTTTGGCTGCTACAGAGTTAATTTTCTTCATAGTAGCTGGTATGGGGCTGTGGTTTGGATTTGTGTTACAAACAGTATTGATAGCACAAGGGTATTTTAGTTGTTTCCAAGCAGTTGAGGACTTCTTGGCTTCTCATACTGGCCTGACAATAAGTAGGCTGAGGTTGCACAAGGAATTGGAAGGGGACACAGCCAGGATAGCAGACCCAGGCTGACCAAAGGGATATTCCATACAGTTGGACATCATGCTCAGTAAACAAACTGGTGAGAGTTGGCTGGGGCAGTGCCACGGCTCAGGAGCTAGCTGGGCACTGGTCAGCAGGTAGCAAGAAAATCTGCTGTGCATCACTGTTTTGTGTGTGTGTATTCTTTTATCATAATTATTGTTGTTATTACTATTAGTATTAATATCTTAATTTTCTGTGCTATTAAACTGGTTTTACCTCAACTACAGGTTTGTGGGATTTTTTCCTCTTCTCTCCCCCATTCTACGGTGAAGAAGAGAGTGACTGAATATTTTTTGGTTAGTTTAGCTGCCTGCCAGTTTAAATCACATCGATCATACATTACTAAACTAGGTATTTCTTTGGCCAGAAATATTTTATTAGTAATTAATTAATAGAAAAAGTATAGGGAAGAGACCTACACTATAGATGGAAGATTAACTATCAGGAGTCAAGTCCCACTGTCCTTGGCAGAGTAGATGGTTCTTGCAGATGATGAGTAGAATAAAAACAAAGAAGCACCTTGTCATGTTAAGTCAGATCAGATTCTCTTTCTCTGGGTGAACAGGAAAGCAGGAAGAGTACTAGATGCTGACATGACAAAAATCCTCTGAACACAGTATGCTGTTTTTGCCTCTGTGTCTGGTCTTGCTCCATAACAATGTGTTTCAGCTGCTTCTGAATATAAACAGCATTTTCTATGCTTTGGAAATAATTTTATCATAGAATCATAGAATGCTTTGGGTTGGAAAGGACCTCAAAAAATCACATGGTTCCAACACCTCTGCCATGGGGAGGGACACAATCCACTAGCCCAGCGTGCCCAAAGCCCCATCCAGCCTGGCCATGAACACTGACTGGGATCAAGGTGCAGCAACAGCTCCTCTGGGCAACCTCTTCCAGGGCCTAGCCACCCTCACAGTAACAAATTTCTTTCTAATATCTCATCTAATCCTGCCCTCTTTCAGCTTGAAGCTGTTACCCCTTGTCCTATCATTACACTCCCTGGTGAACAGTCCCCCTCCTCTCAAAATGTTTGACACTTTCCTTATACCTTCAGAATTGACCCTAAACTAGATTTTATATATTTTCCCCTTGGAGGAGAAAAGCCAGTATGGATTAAGTGGGTATGATGTATTAAGAGTTCACAAATTGATTCTCTTGTACAAGTATGTAACTTCTATTAATCAAATTCAATATAAATCTAAAAGTTTATGTTCTAATTATCTTATGTTTTTGAGTATTGGCTCAATCAGGCAAGAAATATTAATCTATAGATTTCAAGAACTGAAAATACCAGGATATCCTTAAAAGCAGCTCCATATAAAAATTAGATGTTCATAGAGCTATAGTTGAATGTTCGTTACATGTACAATATTTTTTAGCCATTGATAGTTTGAAGCTTCACTTTGATTTTAATAATTTTTCAATAACTCTATTTTTAAAATTTAAAAAGACTAGAGGATATCTTGAGGCTTTTTTTTAATTAATGGTAAAAAAAAACTTTTTCTATTTTAAAAGTGTCAATTTCTACTTTAGAATCAGAACTGTGCTCACTTCCTATATGAAGACTTCCTTGGAAAATAGATTGAATATCTAAATTAAAGATAAAAATTGAGAATCTTATCAAGCACATGACATCAAAATGTGAAACTCTCTGTGATAAATATAAATTTTATTTTAAAAATTGTCATCCTACAGCTAATGGACTAGCCTTAACAGGAGGCCTTTCGCGCTATGCTACAGATGCCAATTCTTATCAGCAATTATCCCACCTCACTCAACAGTTACTAATGTCTATATATTTATATCTTCTTTCCTGAAAATCAGGTGTTTTGCCTGCCAAGTAGCACCATTTGTTATGTTGTAGACATTTGGGGGTTTTCCTTTTCCATTTCACAAACTACTTCCTCCAAGGCAGTGATGTTCATCGACTGCTGCCACTTCTTTCCCACATCTCCTGATATATGCAGCTCTTCAAAGGTGCCACATGGCAGTCCATGACAAAACCTTCCCGTAATTCTGTGAGATCAGAATGACTGAATTTATCAGACAGTGTAATTTAAAGTGCAGAATCTTTAATTCCTTCAATGCACACATCAAGAATCTTGATTTGACTCATCTATTTTAAAAAACTACTTTTGTTTTCATTATTCTTATGGTGAGCCCTTGTAGTTCAACTTTTACTTAAACATTACAGTTGGCTCAGATTTCCTGTCAAAGCTTTATTTGCTGAAAATACAGCTTCTGCAAAATTGAAATTCACAGTGGGGAGAAGTTTTGTTTCATGGTTTTCTTCTTACACTGTGAAAGACATTTTTTGTGGCAGCATTATTTATACATATCTATAAATTTAGTGGTGTGCCCTTTTTTGGCAGATCAAACTAGAACTATTGCAATGTTTAAGTTCTCAATCCCTCCTACTAGCGCTTGGATCTCAGTAATATAATATAAATTATCATATACTCAAGTTATTCTAAAAAACTATAGAACTTTAACCAAAATAACTGCTTAGTTCTATAGAGGAAAAAATTCAAGCTCTTAATATTTCTTTCCACCTCAGGGCAAAAAATAAAAAGACCTTTAAAACTTTTTATAAAGCCTGGGTTGTTCAGGCAATAAATGAACTTTAAATGACTTGGCCAGTTTCAAATTTAGCTTATGTCTCAGGGAGTTGGGCTACTACAATCCAAAGTGTACTTCATATATCTGGTCCCCTCATTTAAACCCATTCTGATCCTTCCATGTTTTATTTCCTATCCACATTTTTAGCTTTCCAGGCCACAGAAAACAAAATTCAATGTACTTTTCTTTCTCATGTAGAGTCCAGACAGAGTCACATTCACGTGATTGAAATGAGTCTCCAGAAGAACACATCTAGGCACATCCAGGTAAACAACAGAACCAAAGGACAACAAAATATTTCTTCCTCTACCCATGTCAGAGGGTTGTTGGCACAGTGTAAAGAAATGAGATCAACAGTCCTCATTTAGACCTTACCTAAGGAATCATTATTCCAGAAACTGATGTTCAGGTTTATGACCTCAACAAAATTGCAAGGGCTGTCCATGTTACTTCCTGGAATATTCTGAAGACCAAAATGAATATGAAGTTGACAAAATTATAAAGAAACTTTCTATTTACAATTAAAGACTTTTAATCATTCAGGAATTGCTTTTTAAAAAGCTTTCAAAATGCACCATTTCCACATTTTTACATATTTGAAGAGAAGGTGGAAGGAGGTTTTAACATAGACTAATTATTTCCAAAAATTGTAGACATGCATTTTTCTCCAATTGTTCCCTGTTTTAGAGAAGAAAATAGAACACATCCAAAATTCTGTAATCATTCAGTACATTTTAGAGTCAGTAAAGTACTCCAAATACTTTCAATTTTCATTTCATAGAATCACAGAATCCTAGAATGGTGTGTGTTGGAAGTGATCTCAAAGCCCATCTACTACCAACACCTTGCCATGGCCAGGGACACCCTCCGCTAGCCCAGGTTGCCCAAAGCCACATCCAACCTGGCCTTGAACACTGCTAGGGATCCAAAGGCAGCCATAGCTAGTCTGGGCAACCTGCTGGTCACATGGCTTTTGATGCAGCCCAGGATATGCTTGGCTAACTGTTTCTCATCTCTTTATCTTCAAAATATAGTTCTTTTTAATATAACTTCATGCTTGGTGACAAAACTGATGAAAGAGCAAATACACTGGTATACAAACGAGGCAGCAGTCAGAAGGAATTGCTATGTTAAGGTATAATGCATTTTAAAGATGAACTTATTAAGGGTTCTGAGGCTCATGCCAAAAAAAAAGCATCAGTGATTTTAGTGAGTTTGAATTTCAGATATTTGTAGCTGCAATTGGGCTGTTGGTCATCAATATCTGAATAAACAGAAAATGAATTATTAATGTACAAGCCACATTTCATACATATTGCTATACCAACCATATTGCATACATGCAGAAGCTTTATAAGCAGTAAAGCTATAACCTTAGTTATATTTGAATATTTGAATTGAATAGTATTTACTAGTTCATTAGTCTTCAGATTAGGGTTTGTCCAAACTCTAAAAATACTTTTCACAATAAATCTTAATCTAAAAAAAATTAAAAAATTTTAAAAATCACCTTGTGTTATTTTCAGAGCAGAGATTCTCAGTTTGGATTGGTGACTCTTAATATGAAATGTTGTGACAACTGAAGCAAAAAATTGCATATTTTGTATGATTGATATGAATCAAATTTTGTGAGGTAGAGCAAGTGTGCATGTTAAAGATCAGATCTATATTTCTGGTCACAATTATATTTTCAAGTCACAATGAGAAGTAAAACAGGAATTAACCACAGCAACAGGAGCTTCTGCTACAATCCTCATTGTTCACAATCCTTCTAAGATACCTAAGGACTAGATTCAGAAAAACATCTGCATTCCTAAAGGGTCCTGGACTTGTATCCACTATTTCTCCAAGCTCTTCGTTCCAGTTTCCAGCAAGCGTTAGGAGACTGCATTTGTTCTCAGTTTGACCAATCAGACACCACATCACTGAAGTCCTGCTAGACATGACAGCGCTGAGAAACCCATGTAAAGATAGAGCTTTACCTTGCAGATTGCCAGAAGACAGCTTATGGTTTGTGTTCTTTTCTAGTGCATTCTTCCAACTGATGATGCACACTTCTCCCCCAGCCCTCCACACCCACAAGCTCTTTTTGAAGAAACTGGAGTCCTTTACCTTCCTGATCACTGGGAACTCAACCAGTCATCAAGCTAAGATTATGGGGTCACAGCAGTTCTGGCCAATGGTGCCCAACTTTCCATGGAAGCGTGATACCATAATATATAATATTTAGTTAAGAAGGAAAGCATCTAATCTAATCTAATCCTTTTCAAAACTGTACTCACTCATTTTTAATCCTTCACAATTACTATCCATTTAATGAATGTTGAACTCCTCCAAAAAAACCAAAACCAAATATACCTTTAAATACTATCCGAGAATGTCCTATAAGATGGTTTTAGGGCCCCGTTCAGGAAGGTGGAGCAGTGAATACACTAATTCTTAGGCAGCAGAGGGAACAAATTTCAAGGTCTACATCAGGGGAGAACCTTGGAGCTTGTATTGGAAATAAAATTGAAATTTCTGTCTCTGTGCACTTGGTGCACTGTTGTTCAGTGAAGAGATTCACATCCTCAGACAAGTCTCTAAACACAGAGTGCTTACACCCTTTTTACATGTCATAAGAAAACCTGATATGACAAAAACACAAGCTGGGTAAGATATATCATTTTTCAATTAGCACTGAACAAGATAAAACTGAAACAAAAAATGAGTAACAGATACATGCATAGATTTTTGTTATTTTCCATCTCTTTTTTAATAGAACTCATCTTTCAAATCTCCATACATTTTGATAGACCACATGCGTCAACTGACAATATTGGATTCATTTGAGAATCATAATTTTTAATTAAAGCTGCTTCTTCTATTTTTCTTTGCTGTCTTTAGCAGACCCGAGTTACTCAGGTGCAGTTATATTCATCTTTGACAGCTCAGTATTATAATTATACAAATGTTGGATTAAACTACTAGGTAATTGAAAACTCTTACTTATGAAATGTAGTCTTGGAAAAAAGCACTAAACACAGCAATTGCTGCAGATATTTATACACAGTATATTTTTACAAATAATTAAGGGTTCCTTGTCTCTTGTGTACTACTTTGAAACCATAGATTATATGATCGAAATACAATTTTAACTTTGTTGCATATAAAACCTAAAATTCTGATTTTAGAGGTCAGGTAAATTATTGATGTTGAACTCAAAGTCATCTACACATCTATATAGAAATGAAAAAATGAGCGCAAAACAAACAAGAAAAATTATAAAAGTAGTTTTGAGATGAAAATAGTTTTTTCCTATTTTGCTGTATAATTTCTCTATTTACTATTAGTAGTAGCACACTGTAGTTACAATGTCAAATGTACTTGCTGAAGTGTCATTTTATTTTAAGACAGAAAGCACAAATAAAAGGGTGATATAAGTGTAAAATGCAATAAAACTTTCTCCCACTGCAGGTGACAGCAACTCATGCCATTACTTCACTTTTCATTTGGTTGCAATGCCATGTAGAAAGCATCTCATTAAAGCTCAAAGAGTGAACCATAATTTTGGAGGAACATTTTATAGTTGATCACCTCTCTTTGTCTAGACAGTGTTTTCTTTAAAACCTTTGAAAGTGATCCAATAGCTAAATCATTTTTATAAAGCATGCAAGCCATATATACATTACAACTTTTTGACAGACCAATAAAAAATTAAAGTCAATTAGTAACCCCAATAATTGTTCAGTGACCTTTAGCATGTCATAAACCCAGATCTGCTTGCTGTAAGATGTGACTACCCATTTCTAGAACCATAATGAATGATTAAATCACTGAAAACTATTACATAGAAAATAAAAAAGTCACTAAATTACTATGAATAGTTATTTATTATATGAATAAAATACATATGTGGCTGTGCAAATATTTAAATGAAGTACCTGGGGTTTTGCCATGCCTCTCAGCGATACTTTGAGTTGCAAAATTGCATAGATTCAGATTTTTTTTTAATAATTATCGATGTAAGACAACTTAATGGGTAAAATGCAAGACACAGAAATCTCATATTTAATGTGCTGATAGAGCTATGATGAAACATCCTGTTCATCTGTCCAATATCAATGTCAATATAATGAGGAGCAGAGATTTAATGGCAGTACATTTCTTTCTTTCAGTTGAACATATCCTCAGTTATTGATGTTTCCTTCTGAAAACAGGGGGTTTTTTGAAGCGTAATGGACAAAAAGGAAGGGAAAAAAGCTCTCCTGGTAGTTGTAGGATACTCAGGAATTCACCCTGTGTCTGAATGACAGTGTGAATATATCTTGTCTCCTAGGTGCAGATACCGTGCTCACAACTGTTTTTTCCCTTTTGACCTGGGGAAGGTGAAGCAGGTGCTGTTTTGTAAATCTACATCTTTCCCCAAATATGTCAGTGTTCTTCCATTCGTGAAACTGAGGTAACTCTGACATTTTGCTGGTTTTTAGTCTGCTGGCTTCTGAGTTTTTGAGAAGTGTGTTTCCCAAGAATGATCCTTCAGTTTATCCCCAAAAGAAAGATGCAAATGTAACTCTACCTGTAATGGCATTACACATTTCTACCCCAGAGACTGCTTTCTGGATAGCAGGCCATGTTCTTCCTTTCCCATACACTTTTTGCTAAGACTGTTATTTCCTTCACAACACTGTGTCTTCAATTCTCCACCTCAGAGTAAGAAGTAGTTTTGAAAAGCAGCACAAAAGATTGCAGATCACTGTCCATGTTTCCAGCAAGGTTGGACAAAACTTTATAGAGGGTCCTTTTATAAAAGGGCTCTAGATATGCACAGAGGATCCAACAGTGTCCAGGGATGATGGAGACATGATGATAGGTGAGTCATATCTTGTATGACTGATACCCAACTGATAAAACCAGGCAAATCTTTTCCTACCCCCCACCAACACCAAAGAAATAAATGCCATGATGCTATAAGTTGTTCTACCAAACCTATTCAGTGAGCTTCTTCAGTCATGGGCTCTCTAAGATGTGCATTAATACAGTGCATTGAGGATTCCTTTTGGTTTAGAGTTTGGACGTATGCAAAAAGGACATTCTCAAAGTACCTTCTACTGTGTATTGCCATGCTCATGCCATTGCCATGCTCCATGTCATTCCTGACCTGGAAATCATTCTGAAACATGATTTTCAGCTGGACTTTCAAGTAAGCTCCTTGATGCATACTGAAACCTGAAAACAACAAAATCAGTTGCTAATGACAAGATTTTTTTTTTCTTTAGTCACAGAATGACTTTGGCAAGTGCTCACCAGATGCTAATTCGTACCTTTCTGATGTTAGCATCTTTGTCCTCTCCTCATTTCAAAGCTTTGTTCTCATCCAGGCTAATGACCTGTAAAATCTTCTGAGACCTTCTTGATTCTGTTGTTTTTCCACAATAATTTGGGGTCCAGAGATAACATTCTGGCACTTCATTGCAGTCAGAGGAGTATTTACAGTGGTTGCTGAAATGCAGCCACAATGTTGATTCTGTTCTTCTTTCTTTCTTTTTCACTCTTCTGTCCTGCTCAGGACCTGGTGCATAATATATTCCATTGCACTGTTGGCAGGTCATAAAGTGTGCAATCCTTTTTTTTTTCTTTTTTTTTTTCCCTTTAATATTAGGTATTCAAAACAGAGGTGACACTTAACCTATTAAAGTTAATAAATGCTTATAGATCTCTCTCTCAAATAAAAAGTGGATGTTACTCTGGTCTGTTTCCTAAATTCTGATTCATCAATATGAAATGGAATAGCATGAGAATTTTCCATCCTTTATAGATGCATTTTTCAGTATGAGAGTAATTGTCCAAAGGAAGTCTTTCCAATTAGTATCTCATCTTTGGAGCAGATAAACAGAAAGCTCAGCATCTCAGAGCTGGTGACAGTATATTTTTTAATATATTTTAGTATTTTAACAAAAAATATTTCATGATAGCTATATTACCCTTTTATCTGGGACAGACTGAGAGGAAAATTCAGTAGATCAATGGAGACATTTTGACCTGTGTATCTGTTGAATTTTCATTTAATTACTCAGTTAGATAATTTATCTTGGCTTTCATTTTATGAATCCTCTCAGAGCAAATAAAGATAAAAAGATTTCTGATAGCCTCAAGCAAAACAAAGAAGCTTTCAGTATTTAGGTTGTCCTATGCCACAATCTTTACAACTTAAAAAAACCTAGAAACTCTAACCATTAAATTTCCAAGCTCTGGCTCAGTATGGGCTCATGGAGCATGAAGACCAAGACTCAGTGAGCTCCAGATTCTCTGCCACAGTCACTCAGACCTCCACATTGAATTTTCTGAATATTTCAGCAATTTCTTTCAGCATAATTTGTTATTCAAATTTCTTCAGATTAATTTAATTTCTTAGCATCTTTTGAAAAATGAATATTCTGTCCATATTTATAACAAAAAAACCCCACCAAGCCCTCCCCCAATCCCAGAATAAACAAACTAAAAATACTCAAAAAAAAATAAACCAAAAAAGAAAAACAAAAAAAGGAAATGTTCTAACTCAGGATGTAATTAAATGAAACTTTTTTAGTTTTTCAAGGAATTTAAGCAGTACTGAAGGTTAAACACAAAAATTTGCTTTGTTCATTGCCAAAAAACAGTATGAAAAATTGTAAATTAAAAGCAGGATTTCTAACTTGGTTTCTCTTCTGTCATTCTCCAACTGTATTGGCAAAGAAATATTAAATAAATAAACACTTGAGATTCCTCGGACCCTACCATTAAAACATGTAATCTTTCTTAAAATAGTAGACTGGTACCTGATATGAAATTTGCTGGAGTTTCACTCCAAAGAAAGGTTATACCTACTGGGACTTGCCAGTAACTTTCTGAGTTATACTAAAAAATTGTAAGAAACTGAAAGCATTTTGCAATATCTTTTGAGTCAAGGGTAAGTTTCTACATACCTCAGGGTAAGATAAGACTGTATTTTTATCTTGTGGCTCTGATACATTCTTTTTGAAGAGGCATAAACTGAATTATTTTCAAGTATAATTTAAAAGCCAAATCTAGAATTAGTTTAAATAATAAATACATTCCTTTTCCATCTATGTTTTTATGTTGACCTTGTCAATGCATGCACTGAATTGCATGTGGGGGCAATGATGTCTCATGAATGCTCTCAGAGAGAAAATAAACACTGTCCACCTGACTTTTAGAAGGATCATATTGATACATCATGATCTGTTGATTGTGGCATGGCAAATCATGAGTACTACATTTAATAAAATGATAGGGGCAGAATTTATTTAGCTCTTGTAGTAGATGAAAAGAAATATTGCTTAACTTATGGCCACATTTATAAAGAGAAATCATATCATAGAAAAATGATGCTTTATATTTATCAGGAATGATTGTTACTTTTATTTTTCCCCTAATCTTTTTCTCCCTTTTTTTCCCCCTAACCTTTCCCTGAAGGACCCAAGAGATCTCTGTCTTTCACACTGCACAGTGTCCCTTTTCTGTGACATAGACCTCTCCATCAGCTGCTAGAATCGTTCAGAAAACACTTAAGGATTACCATTTTCTCTCACGTCATTGTAGTACTCCTATGGTTCCATGATCTCCAGTCCATGTAAGCAATTACAATTCATGTTAGCTAACGACTGAATTAGATTCAGTATATTGAGGAGACAGGGATCAGGAATCAAGTTAATAATGAAAGGGACCAGACATTCCATATTCCAACTCAACTCCATTCAGACTCCTGATACTCTAAACCCCACAGGACATGTGCCGAAACCCAAGATAGCTGAAAGCATCAAGATAATTATGCTGTATAATGTTGACATCCAGTCTTTCATTTTTCATCTAGAAGTGCAAATCAATGCTGCTGCAGTACTATAGTGATCTAAAGCATTACTTCAGACAGCTAGAAGTTCTCTTTAAATAAAGAACAGGTTACAGATAGGACCACCACAGTCCCTTGACTCTGAAAGTAATATTCAGACACAAGAGCACAACTCTTTAATCTTCCCAGTGGAAATACCTTTTTATCAAAAACTTAGAACCAGAATATGCTACATTTACATTAAACAGGAGTCTTACAAGAGACAGAAAAATAAAGTAACAAATGAATAGCAGTAAGTGGGATTTGATTTTTGGAAAAAAGTAAACAGCTTATTTTGCAATCCAGTATAAGGAACTGTTCAGATTTGCCCCACCATCATTTTCTT
Organism: Hypotaenidia okinawae; assembly: GCA_027925045.1. Lineage (NCBI taxonomy): Eukaryota > Metazoa > Chordata > Aves > Gruiformes > Rallidae > Hypotaenidia > Hypotaenidia okinawae. Next base: position 67,378,339 of record BSDF01000005.1, read on the forward strand.
ATACAGAACCAGATGGAAATTGCCATTTCATGTATATTTCTTTCCCAAAATTTTGATCAGCTTCATTTGGGATTACTGCAGAATATTTACGTCTTTCAAGCACTGCCTCAAGCACTTTTTTCCATAATATTAATTCAGTGACTTAGAGCATCTAGAAATATCAAATACATCATTAATCCAAAGAGCTTTTCTTTCTGCCTTGCTCCTTACTAGGCTTCTTTAAGGTCTGATAGAATATAACAGGAAAAAGGAAAAGGAGAAAAGGGACCTATACACCTTTCCTCATCCCATAACCTGGGCAGTGTTATATAGACTGAATTAATGAAGGTTTCTTAGGTCATAAAGTAAAAGTTACAGTCAAATTGCAAAGTTGGACTGAACCATGCTTTAGTAACAGCATATTAGTGGTAAAGTGGTACAAAAAAACCCAAAAACGAAACTAAAAACCACAAATCAACAATCAAAGAAACAGCCAAAACACCAAACAGTCAAGATGAAATAACTTCATTTAATTGGGAATTTTCTCAGACTTTCTGGAGTATAAAACAGTGTGGGACATAAGCATGTTAACTAAGAAGAACAAAAATTTTCTACTGAAAATTACAGAAGAATAACAATAGAACAAGGAGGTCTCTTGATAGCTTAGAAGGGAGTGGGTGGATTTTTTTATTAATTTTTATTTTTTATTAAATTTAGAGAGAAGTAAGCTATTAGTTTAGATGTATGAAAAAGTACACTGGTACATGGGAAGCTAGGTATTTCTAAATTATCTACAGATATTTATTTTATTAATAAACTTTCACCAGTTACAATGAAGATAAAAGTAATTAGGTAAAATACTGACATTTGTTCTTCATTGTGGTAGGTTTCTAATTTCTTTGTTATTTTTTAAAAGTGACATGAGACTTTTTAACTGTCTTTCATTTGCTTTCAGCAATGTGTCATGGTTTAGCCAAAGAGAGTAACTGAGGACCACATGGCTACTCAATTGGTCACCTCTGTTGCCTATGGGGTGGGGAGAATGCTAAAAAAAAACCACTCACTGATTGAGATAAAGAGAGTTTAATGGGATAATAGAGATTATAATTATATGAATAGTAATAAAAATAACAACAATAAGAATTATATATTTTAAAATGCCCAAATGTCATTGCTTACCTTGTGCAATAGGGAAAAAAGAATAATCATGATGCCCAGTCTGTTCATGAGCAGTGTTTCCCACCTCCTGTCTCAAACAGTTCTATCTGCACCATGTCATTATAAGGTATGGAATATCTCTCTGGACAGACTGGGTCAGCTGTCCTGGCTGTGCTCTCCCAGCTTCTTCTGCACCTGGCAGAGTGGCAGAAGCTTAAAAGTTCTTTACTTAGTGGAAGCACTAAAACTGCCCAGCAACAAATGAAAACAACAGTGTGTTAGCAAAATTATTCTCATCCTAAATCCAAACCACAGGACTGTATCAGCTTATCAAAAGAAAATTGTATCAGTTGAAAGCAGGCCAAAGGCATTATTCTGATATTACATAATAGAGTGATTCAATCTTGATTGAATTAAATTTTATTAGTTGAAAAAATATACAGACATTTTCAAAAGCTTATGCCTAATTTAAGTTCCTATACAACCCCTAAGACTTGAATACAAGATGTTAAAAATATCTTAAGGTTGATCCATTCAGGTGTTTCTCTGTGCATACAATGTTGCTGCTAGAAATTTTGTATATAATATCTTCAGCTAAACCTGAAAATTCTAAATTTCAAGAAGGCAAATTCTTAATATTCTCAAAAAAATAATTTTCTTATATGATTCTAATTTATGTTGCATTTACATTTTTATAAAACCCAACAAGTTGCAGTATCTAACAATAAAGTTTGATTCTGGACATTTGATTCTGGATTAATTCCTTAAATGCTTACTTGAGATAATTAGTCAGGCATCTACTATGAGCATGTGAGGTATTCTGCTGGAATCAGTATATTAGTGTATTAGTGAATTAGTTTTTTATATTAGTGGGTTCACAACACTAACAGTCATGAATGGCCAACAATGTTGCAAATTGATGCATCATAACATCACTAGTCCTGTCTCTGAGGTGTCACTCCAAGAAAACCACCTGGTTAATACCATGACACAAGCCCTGAAAACACACATTTCTGCATATTGCTTTGGTTTATCTACAAGCAGTATCTACATTTGTCTGAGTAAGTACAAAAATTAACTAGAATGTGAAAGGCTTAAAAGATTTTAGTTTTTCTTAAGCCACCTAACAATATGTTATATGAATTATTCAAGTAGTTAGAAGTGGTATAATTCATCTCATCTTGCTATATGCATGGATGCTCACAATTTATGCATTTTGAAGCAAAATTCCTCACAGTAATATATGAGAAGCCTAATTGCCTCTATTTCAATGTTAAGGCTGAAATAATTTCAAATGTAAGCTGTCAATTAATTTATTTCAAAGAATATTTCTAACGTCAGAGATATTTTAGTAGCTTTGACAGAACAGGTGGAGGAAAAAAAACCCTGCTACTGGCTTTAAGACAGATCTTGACATTTATAAGAATGATTCTTAAGGTGGAGAAATCTAAGGGTAAATGTTGAGCCTGATAGTTCAGAACAAAAAATCTTTCAGCCCTCTACATTTAGTGTTTTTAAGGTCTAAAGTATAAGTAATGAAGTAGTCTCTGCATGAAAACCAGATGCCAAAATCTTAATACTACAGAAAATTTAAGAACTCCATTACTCTTATTTTACAGTCTTCCAGGTCTTCACCATTTATGTTGCTATCAATAAATGAGAAATCTAAAGCAACTAAAACAAGTTAAGTGTCACTGTTTAAAATATATCTCTCAGAAATATTTTAAAACAAAATATGAATTTGGGTCATTCTCAAATTAAGATAAAATGATATCTGGAAAGTAAAATTTTGAATCGCATTTCCAAAGGTGGTTGGGAGATCAGGAAGCTTAATCTCATTACAATGGATCTGGATATAAATTGAAGGGACTGTATAACAAAATAGGCAAAGAACTAGTTTAGAAATTTTGTCTAAGTCCCACATGTTTAGTAAGTTGATACTCCTCAGCAGATTTAAAATAATGCTATTTAAAAATGACATAATTTACAGTTAGTACTGTAATATATTTGCATATATATGAAATATCTTTCATGGTAGCCACTGAACATCCCAAGAGGATTTTCATTCATTGGTGGCTTTTTTGCTGAGATTCCGGGGTGGAAATGAACTTTCATTAGAAAAGGGACAAAGCAAATGGAGTATCTCAGTGAATACTAGCATTAGTAATAATTTTCACTTGTTTGGTTGATATGTCTTCTTTGTGTATCCAGACCATGAAAACTAGCTATTTGACAGTGGTAGCATTCAGGGAAAAGAAAAAAGAAAAAAAAAGAAAAAAAAAAGTGGTAAGAAATAAAAGCTCTCCACTGCATTTTTTTCCCATTAGCAAGGTCTCGTTTTGCCAATTCATCATTAGGACATTCAGTAGATTTCAGAGAGACAAAGATGGGAAATTAGAAATAGAAGATACAATTCAAGATGTGATGGAAAGCCACTCGAGCGCAGGGCTTTAAAAATAAAAAATAAGGATAATTTATTTTTGAACCACGTGCATTCAGTATGTCACTACTGCAGGTTTCATGGATACAGTGGGGAAATGCACTATTGCTGTTTAGTAGTACCAGCACACTTATCACAACCACAGGAGATTCACAAAAGGCACTACTGCCAGCACAGCAGTCACCAAATGCAGGGTCACTGCCTGCAACAGAGTCACTGTTACCTCCCCCAGGCAACTCACAAGGTTCACTATCACAGCCACAGCAGATTCACAGAACGCACTATCAGGCCCACTAAATACTACACGTGTGTTAGTCAGTCACCTGAGATCACAAACTTCACTTACCCATCTCTCTGTAAGGGCTCTCATCACATTCCCTTAGCCAGCATCCTGGCCAAGGGGGAGAGTCTGCTCCAGAGCTGGAGGAGTACCTCCCCCATCTCAGACTAAATCCAAGGGGGTTTATTTGACTTTGACTGATGTACCTGACAGTGGGCAGGGCTGTGCAGAGTGGACAATGCCACCTTCCATGTTTGTCATTAGCAGTGCTCCCCCTTATCTTACGCCCTATCTGTTGCACATCTTTGCATTGTCTGGGCCCATAGAAGCCAAATGGGGACCCTCTGGCTTGCCTTTTGTCTTGCTGCCAGGCAGCTAAAGAGTGGCTTGATTGGGACTCAGGGCATATTGTTTGTTGAAGGAATTCAAGGCTCAACACAGGTTTCAGTTCCTTGAACAACTTGAATTACGCAGCAGTGCCAGTTTAGTCTCATTTTGCAGGACAACTCAAATCTGAGCTCCCTACACACCTCCCAGAGGTCGCTGCTGAGATGGGGCCTCAAGGCAATCCAAGGCTGAGTCGTTTTGTCTGAGCAAGAGGATCCTTACACAAGGGCAGGCAAAAAAAACCAACACAAAAAACCCGGCAAATTATCACAGCAACAATCAGTGTTGAAGACATATAATTATATTTGAACAGTGACTTGAATGCTAACTTCAAATTTGTACATGTATAAATTTGCAGAAATACCTTTCATTTTACTTCCAGTGAAGAAGAAATACTGAGCATTGCTTACTGAAAAATATACAGAATAAAAGTAACATAAAGAATAAAGCTGTATGATTTTTTTTTTTTTTAGAAATTCCACAGATAAAGCAGACTACGGGAAGCCTTGTTAACACAATTTTGAATTTTTATTGCCATGAAACATACAAGCTGTACACAATCTACTTGGTGTCAGTAGGGGAAGAAAAAAAATTGATACATACTTCTGCAGCTTAGAATAACTACCACAGAAAGTTATACTCGCTGTCATCTTAGAAACAAGAGTAATTTGAAATTCCCAAAAAATGAAAACTGCTGAAATGCAATCAATCAGAAAGGTTCTTACAGTAAACATGAAGCAATCTTGGGTAAGATTACAACTATACACCCTGCAAAATCATCTGAGCATATTTTCCAACTAAAGCAATATTTTTCTTTGACAAGGCACTTCACACTGCCTACTTATTTTGTCTTTATCTCAAGTCTGCTCCGATTTAGAGAGAAACCTAACTTTAATTCATAAAGCACAGGGGAAAAAAAAAAATTCTTAGTAGATTTAGCTTTACTCATTTATTCTAACACAGCCTGCTGTTTTACAAAACTAAGCATAATACTCTGCAGAAACGTTCTGAACTATCTCGTAATTACCCGCTGAATACAGCATAGGATGACTATACCCTTAATTGATTTGCATCTGAAACAGAATTCTGCAATGTGGTGTTCCTGATGAAATACAAATTAAGATCATCACAAATCCCCTCCTCCCACAATTGACATTACATCAAAAATGATGGTCATTATCAAACCTGAGGTGGGGGGAAGACATCATGTCACACTTTCCCTCATGTATTAACATACTGGCATAAATATGTTAGCTGGGAAAAACCTGTCTTGTACAGAAACCACTCAACGCTGCTGCACTGAAATTCCCTACCAAATGCAAATTTAAAAATTAAGTTGTCTTTTATTAACATTTTCTCCTCTAAACTGCCTACATGATTCAGTCTAATGCACAAAATAGAAGAGTCTTAAATTAAGTCCAGAGGCTTAGCACTTCTGAGTTAGAGCGAGGCAATTTTAGCCTGGCTTATTTTTCATATCCATTCAATTAACCTCTCAGAGCTCCAGAACAAAAGTCAGTGTGACGGGTGTCATTTGAATTGAACAAATGCCATCTAACTGTCAAAGTATTGACTTAGATCACCCATTCCAATCCAAGACCAGGATTTAAAATGAGGTGGACAAACTATGTGACAGTGGAAGCTAATTGCTGATATTTCAGAAACCTTACTTCACAGGCTACATGACTGTTGTAGTTTTACAAGTTCTTCCAGCTCATCTGAAACTGTAACTCCTAATAGGCTCAATATTATTTGCCAAATAAGTATTTTGCCATCTGTCCCATCGGCTGGGGACAGCATCTTGTTTTAGTGATGGGCATCAAGAGTTTCTAACTGAGCAGAACCCTCGATGCTTTATGTTCAAGGCACCAATAGATACCGCCAGCACAGATATCCAACAGCAACTTTGTTAGCTGCTTTCTACTCGACAGTTTTGCCTCTGCCTGTGTATTTTTTCAGCTAAAAGCTAAGGGCTTTCTAGTAGAATTCAGGTGAATCCCTTCAGTTTGGTCCATGCTGGAACCAGACATTGTTTACCACTTTTTGCACTGAAAAAACAATTATACTGTTGTTCACTCTGCAATCAGAAAACTTGCAGGGAAGAATGTGGTTGAACACATGATTTTGGGGGTTGCTTTTTTTCCAAATACATATATGATAACCAAAAATTATTTCAGGCATACTGGAAATCAGTGATAAGGCTCACATATAGACCAAGGGAAATAGAATTTCACATTTTCTGTTTCATCCTTTAAGACTGGAAGTGGTGCTTCATTTTATGTGGTGTCTCAAAACTCTCATGTCTGTCATCAAAGATATGTGTAAAGCTCTGGACTCCCAAGCTTCTCAGTGAACTTTTCCTAGGAAGAAGAGGGGAAAATAGAACAAACCATACTGCAACACCCCCAACTTCCCTCTCTAGCATGCCAAGCATTGTCGCTGGGCAGCATCAAATGTTCTAGAGACAGTGACAAGAAACTCAGTACCGGACCTGGACCATTGTCATTCTGTGAGATGATAAACAAGATTATACAGACTTAATGAATTATTTAACTTTTGCCCTTATCCTTTCTCATAATGTTTTATCTATTAAAAAGCTTTTAGATATTTGTGTAAAAATTAAAAATCCTGTCAAGCTGGCACTAGAGAGGGAACAGCAGGGACAGGCTCCATCAGAGAGGAGCAAACGGTGGGCTTCACCAACAAGGAGACAGTCCCACAGCACCTGAGCAAGAGGAGCAGGGCAGGTTTAGCAATGGTGACTGGGGTCAGCCAAGAGTCTAGGTCACCAGACAAGACCACAGCAATGAGGCAGGTCCAGGTAAAGCCAAGAAGTCAAGCCAGTTAGTGAAAGCCAGGATTTGGTCCAGCAGCAGGTACAAGGGTCAGCCGCTGTCCCCATGGCCACCAGAAAAGCACCTAGCAACAAGTAAACCCAAGGTTCAGCCATAAAGTTGTCAGGGTTTAGGGTGAGGGTCAGTGGTTATGAAGACTACCCCCAGGTTTTTCTCAGGCACTTTTTTCACAGAACTCAGACCCAAGTTTACACAGATACACCTTCCATGTCACCCAAATCCTAATAACAAGGTACAACAGGGCTGTGACAGGTCCCAACACTCCTTCAGGGCATGTAAATTACCAGTTCCTTTGGGTAAAGTCTAGTTTTCAGAGTTTTCTATTTTGAAATCTGCTTTTCTCTCTATTCCACCTGAAAAATTATTTAGAAGTGTTTAAACTTTATAAGGTGTTGATGCTACTGGATGCCTTTTATGTTTCTTGCATTGGTCAACTAAATTGAGGCATAGGAAACTATCTGTTGCTTTGGTTTCTCTTCATCTACGACCTCTAGTATTAAAGCTTTATAAAAATCCCATCATTTGCTTGCTCTGGCAGAGATTCACAAGGTTACCATTACAGATGGTTTTGACAATAATATTTTGTGGATTCACCATCAGCAACAAGAATTCTGACTAAGGATGATTGAATAAAGAAATAATGAACACCAGGGCTGGTGTGAATTTTATACTGTCTTGAATCACTGTTATTTTTATGTGTGTTTCCAAAGAATTCAACAAGTTGAAATTTAAGTAAAGATGAAAGAAAAAACCTTAATTTTCATGTTGAAACTTCAGAAAATTTTATTTTTTAATTGAGAGCTTCTCAAAATACCTTTGTAATGGAAATTCAGCAGCAACTTCCATAACAAAACAAAAAGCCTCCATGCAGAAAATCCCAACAGACTGACAATGCATCACAGCAGGAGCTGTTATCCCAAACCTTTGTTTTGGAGTTCTGGATTTACTGTAGTTTCTCCTAGGAACTACAGCTAGAGCTCTAGATGCTACTAATAAATTTCAGGAAAACATTGATGGTTTGGTTTTCGTTTTGGTTTTCTTAAAATGTCAGATCATTTTTCCATTACAGCTGATTATAGGTTTCTCTGTAGATAGAGAAAATTTCAGCTCTGAAGAGCTCTCCATTTCCAGACTTACATAGTTTTAGACTTACCTACTTAGAGTACTTGGAGGATGGGTACAACTTCAATAAAATTACAATATTATTCAAAACATATAGAATAATGCTGATAGGTTTTACTACCTAATTATTGGTATTTTGACTTGAAGAGACACTTACAATGAGTATGCTTTGTAAAATAACTTAGAGCATCAACGTAATTTAAAATCTTCGGTTTCTATTTGTATCGTTTATTAAAATTAAATATAATTGATTCTGATTGACAGGAAAAGTGCTGATACAGCTTGAGGTTCAAGTCTTGAGTAATTCTGAACCTGACCTCAGAATCAGTTTGTTTGATCTTACATCACTCTATCATTCAGGCATTTAACTCGCACCTTCCTTCCACTGAAGTGCAAGTGACAGTCTCCATGTAAACCAAAATACTATCTTAATTCCTTATGCTTTTGGAATTACCAATGCTTCATATGTGTATTTTGTACAAATCATTTTTAATGAATTGATAAGGTGTGATTAGAGAACTATGTTACTGTTAGAAAAGAATGGAGAAATTGCAGCAATGTCACATAGCATAGCACACAGTGTGTATGAAAGCAGGACAGCAATATAAATACCTTTTTATTTCAGATTGTCATCAATTAATCTGAAAAGTAAATGCAGGGCCATTTCTAAGCAGAAGGATTAGGTTTTTACCTTTACAGAAAATGGAAATACCTGGAGAGATTTCCTGTTATCATGCAGTACTCCACCGGTGTAAGCAGACAAATAGAGCTTCACAGTCTAGTGTATAATCATAAAAAACAAATAAGAAGACTCCCATCCAGGGAATGAAAAATAAAAATGCATATTTAAGCAATGAGGACTTTCTGCAAAGAGAAATGCAAACCCTATCTTTAGGGGTACCTTATTCACAATCATTATGATTCCTAGTACTATTTATTTCCATCCTGTTTAGAATTAAAGGTTAGGTGACATGATTTTTGAGAGCAAGGATCACTGTCTGGACTTTATCATGCATCCCACTGCCAGGTATGTGGGCCCAGCACACTAAGAACAGTGGAAAGAGATTCGTGGCTGCAAACTGTGGTTTCCTTTCATTCCAATTTGGTTTACCTAACAGATTTCTGCTAATTAAAATATGTATTGATGGATTTGTTTGATCAACTAAAGCAGTGTATAAATTAGTTTTATCCTTGTATTACTCAGCATGTCATATTTTTCATAGTCCTTTTTTTTTCCTCCCCCTCTAAAAATCTCAGCTTTCCAAACTTGGCCTTCAAACACAGTCAGCTTTGCTGCTGAGACCATACAGAACCGCTGGGACAAGTTATAGATTAAGCAAGATTCATGACTGTAACCTGCGGCAGTAACGGAGGGTGTGTGTGTGTTTGAAATCATGATTTCAAATTTTGGAGGAGAAACTGGCATTGAACCTGATAAGCAGATTATTGCTGATGAGAATAGGCGATGGAAACGCTCTCCAGAGAAACAGATGGCTGTTTGCCAAAAATTTAAACTCTCCAAACAAACCTCGTGATGCTTGTTGGGTTTAGCACATGAAACTGCTGCTTCTAGCCCATTGCAGGCAGCCTTCGATGAAAGCTAAATCAAAAAATTAAAAACCCCCAAAAAACCCAAACCTGGGCCTGCTTGAAATTGAGCACTTCATGAAAAAGTATTCTTGCAAGCTCATGGAAAACTCATTCTGTTGCCAAGACCCAAGCAAACACAGCAAAGTAGAAAATAACACTCTGGATAGAAATAGGAGATTGGATCTATGTGCAAGCACTTGTTTAATTTTATTAAATTTCTATTATGGATACGTACAGCATATGATTGCTGGAAAGAAGGTGGGAGAGAAGTGCCAATACACGAACAGAAAAACAAGAAAGGCCAAATTTTCAGAAGTGATGGCTAATTTTCACAGAATCACAGAATTTTAGGGGTTGGAAGGGACCTCAAGTGATCATCGGGTCCAACCCCCTGCCAAAGTAGGGTCCCTAGGACAGGTCACACAAGTCGGTGTCCAGAGGGGTCTTGAATATCTCCAGAGAAGACTTCACAACCCCCCTGGGCAGCCTATCCCAGGGCTCTGTCACCCTCACTGTGTAAAAGTTCTTCCCCATGTTGGTGTGGAACTTCCTGGGCTCCAACTTGCAGCCATTGCCCCTTGTCCTGTCCCCACAGACCATTGAAAAGAGGCTGGCCATTTATATTTCTGAGTAAAAGTGTCTTCCTAATTGCTTCCATGGTTTTGTACTTTCACAACAGAACTGTTTTATTTATTTGTTTGCTTGATTGATTCTCCTGCAACTATAGAAGCTATTGCAAAATCAATAGGAAATTTTGGTCTCTGAAAGATTTAAGTAACTATAGAAATCTCCAAAATATACTGCACCAAAAGGGGAAAAAAAGAAACAGGAAGGTATCTAACAATAAAATTAGATTAGCAGTTTCCATATCTGCAGTGCAGCATTTTACAATTCAATAACCATAATTCTATTACAAAAGTACAGAACAGTAAAGGTAAGAAGTTTCCTAATGAGATTTAAATTAACAATCTGGTGTCAAATGGGAAACAGGATCACAGTGTACTGAAACTTCTAGCATCACCTTTGTTATTTATTACTCCACTGATTTCTTTTCTTTTTTTTTTTTTTTTGAAAGAGAACAATTTTAACTGCTAACTGCTTCTTTAAGTGAGGCAATTTAGTGTAATCTTTTGCTAATTGGATGCCACCTGTATAAGGAGATGAGTGGAACTGGGGGAATTGGCTTGTTGGTCAACCCTATTGAACTTGAAAAATCATCCCATTCTCAAAATCCCAGAGAGGATGAAAGTTTCTAAGAAAACTGAGGAAATGTCTATGGATAAAAGATATGGAGGGGTTTAGATACTGCTACTTATCTTAAGAAGCAAGCATCTGTGAACTTGAACTATATAAAAAAAATGTTGAAAGTGTTTATGATATATTGAAGGTTCCTTTTTTTCCAGAAAAATATGAAAGATTATACATGCAGTTTTTGAAATCTGTGGAAGGTAAGTTTCCAGTCCAGTTATCTTTCATGGAGTAAAATCTATGCAATTTGAAAAGTATACCTTTGATACTGCTTTCTCCTTTTGCTGTCACACTTCCCAAGAAAACATTGTAAAGGGGGGTTGGGAGTTAGGGGGTGGAGGGAGGTAATTCACTACAGCTTTCTACTTCCTTGAGAAAGAGACTGACTCTTCTAGCAGCATGTAATTGCTGCTTTTCCCAAGTCCCTTTCTCCATCCTGTGTGCAAATGCTAGCAGGACAATTTATGTTGCTTGTCAGACACACCCTTAAACGCACAGTGCACTACAACATAGGTTCATATCAGTTCATCAGTTTATCATGGTAAAATTGCTTATTGTTAATTCTTGTTCTTACGTATTATAGAATCATAGAAAGGTCTGGGTTGGAAGGGACCCCAAGGATCAGGGAGTTCCAACCCCCATCCACAGGCACGGCCACCAACCTCCAGGCCTGGATCTACACAAGGTTGCCCCAGGCCCCATCCAACCTGGCCTTGAACACCCCCAGGGACTGGACATCCACCACCTCTCTGGGCAGCCTGTTCCAGTACCTCACCACTCTCTCTGTAAAAAACTTCTCCCTAATATCCAATTTAAACCTTCCTTCCTTTAGCTTCAATCCATTCCCCCTTGTCCTGCCATTGTCTACCCTTTTAAAAAGCTGAATCCCCTCTTTTTTATATGTTCCCTAGTTCTTTTTCTTCATCTTCTGGTCCATTGCAGGTGCATAACCAAGGCAGTGGAGCCTTAGTTTTGATCTATTGGGCAAAGGACCTGCTCTGCATGTTGCATTGGGATATCCTGAGAAAGGGTTAGAAAGGTCTGTTGGAATGTCTGATGGCAACACAACTTCTTTCCCCCAAAACAAGAGAAGGCAAAAGAGAGGAACTGTCAAAACTTCCCACACTCTAATAAAAATTGTTTTAAAAAAATAATTTTCCATCAATTAAGTATTAATTTGAAATACAATTTAATCCCTAACTACTCTGTTAGATGAGGATGGGGGGAGGGACTGTAGTTACATCCTTTCTCTAAGTGCATGCAGAATAGATCCTATGTGGAACTGATGCTGCTGCTCAGGAGGTTGCCTGTTCTATGTAAACTACCAGGTAAAAAGTTCTGGAATCATGAATTTAATAGACTAAAGCAAAAGAACATACTTAAAGTAAAAAATTAGTATTTGAGGATACCTATTTCATGACATGGCATTTCTAAAACTGTCTGAGCCAAGATGACTAGAATGTGTCATTCACTTCCAAGACACACATTTCAAGTAAACATCTACATGGTAACTAACATGCAAACATCTAATTGATAACTAATATTAAATGTTGGGGTTTATCTCCTTATATTTAGCCTTAAACTCCAGGTAAGTAAGCTTTTGAAGCACCTTGGCAGTACTGTCAAAAACACAGGCAAACATGCTTGCCCAAATTTTTGTACATTCAAATAGAAACATTGCTACCATACTTTGGAGACAGTAAGAAGGCTATTCTGCATGTTTCTAATGCCACTGCGTAACGGCCAGATATTTATGATACTTTGACAAAATTGTATTTTTTAATCTGGCATTAAATTCTTCCTTTTTTACTGTTGTTTTAAAAAACACGTATTCAGTGGCAATTACCTTTCATTAGATAACATATGTACTTATCCACAAAGATGGTCGCAACAACCTTCAGGCTCTCATTCCATTTCAGGCGTTAAATTGCAATTTCTATTCAGCCTTGACTTGGATGAAAGCGTACATTCATGTCATCTCTCCCTCTTAATGCCTTTTAGGGAACACCCACTATTCAAACTCCTGTGGTGTAATTATAGCTGAACAACTTTGCAGTGTACATATATTAAGAAAGCTTTTGTCCTTGTTTGGAAAAAGAACTGGGATAACTGACATCTATGTTGATCTTTTGGGTTTGGCGAGTTTGTTAAAGTTATCTGGTGAAGATCCTCTCTGAGGCTCAGCTGGAGGAGGATGAAACCTTTATAGAAATACTGGTGTTCTCGAAATTACGATTCTAACACAGTCATTGTAAATTCAAGAAATGAAACTGTGACTCTTCCACTTAATGCAATAATTAATGCATGTTTGCATATGTTTTTATAGCATCATTTCAGAAAATGGCCTTTGGGACCCTTAATACACATCTGTAGTGGTGTGGGTAAGAGATTTACAAAGAAATACAAGAACAATACACTCATACTCTCGTCAATAATGAACATGTACAGCTTTAACATGTATTTATACATTTCTGTTTATTGTTTGTATGGTTTTGAGTTCTTAACTTTCATCAATATGCCCAGCATAAAAAGAATTACTGTATTTCTAGTCCTCCCTGTCCTTTTTTTTTTTCTTCTTTTATTGTTTTTTTAATTCCCTTTGATGAGCTTTGGGGTTTAACTGTGGGGTTTTTTTGTGATGAAAGTTCAAATAAACTTCTGTATCTTAAGGGTTAATACGATGCAGAGAAAAAAAATATAATTTCTGTTTCAACTTATTTTTAGCAGTGCACACTTTGGTGATGCTCAGCTTTGATTTCTTCACACCCGCTTCATCAGTCAATTTATTTTTACTCCGTTGATCGTGGTAATTCAGTGGTACAAAGGGGTTGGTTTTTTTTTTGTTAAGCGGAACATTTGTAAGAATTGGTTTATTAAAAGTTTACTATTAGAGAAGAGCCTCAACTTCTTTCCCACACAGTGCAAAAGAAATGCAGAACAGTGCTGGGATATGAATCATTCCAGTAGTTGAAAGTCCTACTGCAGAAAAATGACAGTGGAGATTAGTCTTCTCTGGTTTCTGCTGATTTTCTAACAGTTACTGTGCAAAAATAAAGGAATTCACAAGATATTATTGTTTCAGATGTGAGGTGGTTTATACAGGAATAGTTTCATGAGCACAGATTACAGGACGTGGTAGTTTCTGGAATTTTTTATCTATTTCTCTTTCCCTTTCTGAACGTTTGAAATGGCAATATGAAGATATGACTGTCTCATGAGTCCTTAGTCATCTTAGAATGACTAGCTAAATTACTTTCTTTGATGGTTCCACGTTTGTGACATGTTTAGGTGACACTGATTGAAAACACTTGAGTAGACTGTATTCATATTATTCCTACAATGCATATGTGCTGTATCTTTTTCATAGGCCATGATATACTTAATTCAGAGGTGGAACTAAGCATGCATGCACTGTAAACATAAAGCCTTTGTTTGCTTGCACATTTACAAATGTGCTTTATCTTCATATTTCCCTCCCCACCCCCCCACCCCCAAAGCCTAATGCATTAAAATTTTGGGTAAGTCAATATTTATAGTTTTATATTTTTTCATATACATATATGAAGACATGACTGGGTAGCAACCTTTTTATTCTACTTGCAGCTCTAACATTTTCCTATTGTATGCCTAGCTGTGATGACAACTGCAGTGATGAATTGCATTGTAAAAGTTTTCTTATTTTTTAACAGTTACCAAGGCTATTCTGATTCTATTGCTTTATTTAAGCTGTGCTTCTTGGACTCACAAGCAATCTTTATCAAAGGTATACAATAACATCTAGGGTCAGCACCTAAAAATGAAGTTCTTGGGGAAAAAGAAAAATCCCAGTCTCTCTGATCTCAATCTGCAAAGACAAGCCAGTTTTTAAGCATTCTATTTTATTGTACTTCAATAAAACCTTTGTATATAAAGAGCATTTCCTTGTATCAAAGTCATATTTAGAACTAGAGACAAATAAAAAAAAAGTATACTAGAAAGATGTTTTGCCTCCGAAATGTTTAAAATACTTTCCTATTGTCCCAGAAATATGCAGAATCCTGGCTCCGTTTCTTCACCCGAGACTCAAGACATTTATATGCAATTCTACATTCATTCTTGGTCAGAAAGGGCTCTTTTGTCTTAAGGGTTTGAGGTTTTTTCTACGCATTAAGAAAACATAGCTATTAAATTGTGTGTAATTTAGCAAGTGAAATGCAATGCACCTTGATCCAGTTTTATATCCTTTGAACTTCACTTAGAACTTCACTTAAACCTCGTGGCACTTTGTGAATTCAATTGCCTATGTTAGAGCTCTCAGCATTACTTTTTTTTTACAGCCAGAAATACATGCACAGCCCAGATGATCTCTGCATTTGCACTAATTTGAGTTGTACTGCACACATCCGCTTTACAGTGAGCCAGTACAGAGCACTTGCATTAAATCAAGAGTCAAGCTTGATATGGTGCCCCTGTGAAGCTTGTGATTATCAGCACGGTGCAGATGATAGTAGTGCATAATGTAGTGCTAGACATATATGGGCTTTGTCTGGAGTAATTCCTAAACTTTGGAAGTGTGGTGGTTTAACCCTGGCTAGAGGCCAGATGCCCACAGAAGTAGGTCTATCACTCCCCTATATATCGAGAAGCTTAGGAGTGAAGAGGAGGACAGGGAGAGATCTTTCTGCAGTCAGTGTCATGGACAAAACAGACTCAACACAGAATAAAGGAAAGAAAACTCTCTAATTTATGGCACTGCCCGTCACACCCAGTGGCACCAGAGTTAGGTAATGAGAAGTGGGACCAGATCTTAAAGCACCTTCCCCACCCCTCCCTTCTTAGCAGACAGCACTTGAGTAAGGATTTCGTTCCCTCCTTCACCCCACATTATGGCACAGGGAGGGGCAGGGACTGGGGAAATGGGTAGTTGGTCAGTTCATCACAAGTTGTTTTCCTTCTTAGCTGGGGTGGGGGGCATTCCTCACACCCCACCACTGCTGCCCCGTGGGGTTCCACTGTGGCAGACGGTCCTTCACAAAGTTCTCCAATGTGAGTCCTTTCCCATGGGGCTTCAGCTCTTCCCCAGCTGCCCCAGTGTGGGTCACTGCTATGGGTGCAGTCATAAATCACAGAATGTGTCTCAGTCTCTCAGGCCCAGACTGCTCCAGCCTGGTCCTCCATGGGGTCACAAGCCTCCCTGCCCCCAGTAAACCTGCTCTGGCATGGGTCTCTCTCTCACCCATCTCTGTGTCTCTGTCTCTCTCCACAGGCTACAAGAGCTGCCAGAGACTTGCTCCAATGCAGGTCACAGCATCTTCTGTATGTCTCCCCCAGTGTGGGGCCTCTCCACAAGCTGCAGGTGGGGTCTCGGCCTTTTCCGTGGGCTGCTGGGCACCTCCTCCCACCCTTGCCTGCCCTTGGTGCCTACACAGTCTCTCACACCTTCTCACTCTCTTCTCTGGGGTCAAAAAGTGCCTGCTTACAGGGGGTTGGGTTTTTTTCTCCTGTGATTCCCAGAGGCACTGTGACCATTGCTGATGGGCTCGGCCTTGGTCAGCCTTGTATCAGCTGATGTTTACTCTCTTGGACTTCTAGAAAGCTTTTAGGTGCTGCTTGCAGAAGCCACCCCTGCAGCTTCCCCTCCTCCACCAGAACCCAGCCACACAAAACTGCAACAGGAACATAGAGAAATATTGGGTAAATATCTGATGATTTCAGATTCTAATCAGATGAAGGTAGATGAGGCTTGTCCATGAAAGAAACGAACTCTATAGTACTCCTGTGTGCCACAGGAAATCAAACAAATCAGATTTTCCTCCTTATTCTTACTGGTGAAAATGTGGCTTTCTAAGGGAAATTTTTGCCTCCACTTATGCCATGGTAGGGGTAATGAAAAGGAAGATAGGAAGACTTCCACACATTTCAATCCCTCTCAGAAAAGTCTGACAATTTAATCACTGTATTTTAAAATCAGAATAGGGGTTAAGAACTTCAAAGAGCAAGAAGACCGAGCCTGTACTAACTTTGCCATTCTGTTTTTTCCCAGCCTGATCTTAATCCGTAGTATCACATTAAAAAAGGAGATTGGGTCTGCAGACTCTGAGTTGAAGGAGATGAATAGAATGACTACTAACATTTACATATGAGTGAGGGGATGAGTGACTGACAGTGACAAATTCAATGTTCCTATTTTGCAAGTACATGGAAATATGTCTAGGGCTCAAAATT
Organism: Hypotaenidia okinawae; assembly: GCA_027925045.1. Taxonomy (NCBI): domain Eukaryota; kingdom Metazoa; phylum Chordata; class Aves; order Gruiformes; family Rallidae; genus Hypotaenidia; species Hypotaenidia okinawae. Next base: position 67,395,602 of record BSDF01000005.1, read on the forward strand.
ACTTCCTGAGTGAGAGAATGAGAGAGTGCTTTGATTTGGGCATTTTAACTTTTCCATTCTGTGTGCTCACTTCAAACTTCTGAGCATCTGCAAGCTACAGTTCTCAATAATTGCAGGTGGAAGAAACTAAGTTCTGTGTTTATTCTATTACAGCCAGTGAGAAGATGACTGATGATTACATTTTTAATTTTGGAGTGAGTTGCTATGGATTTGACTAGAATTTTAATCTCCAATTCCTTACATTTAAAAGCTTGCCAGTTAAGATTGTTTCCTGTTTATGTTTCACACAGGGGAAAGCATGACTATTCTTCATTACCAGATCTGTCAAAGCAGGCAGAGTATTTTCCAGCAATGGAAGTCATGCTCACAAGAAGCTAGAAAGTGTCCAGAGCTATTAATGAATAATATAGTGGGATAGGTCTTTGCCAGCCTGGATATAGCACATTCATATTTGAGGCAAAAGTCAGATGGAGCTACTCCAAAACATATGGAGGAAGTTCAAATAGACAAAGGTATACTTTAGGATACTTAAGATTATTTACTATTTGCAAATACTTTTACATTTAAATAAATCTTTTTTTCAGTTCAGCACCATGAAAGGTATCTTAGTAAGCACCGGAGTATCTCATGCACTGTTACCCTATAGGCTTTTCAAGTGGAATGAGAAATTTTGGCTCAAAATTTTTACCACCTGTTAGTCACGTTGCCTATGTATAATTGTGTGTTGGCTCAGCTGTCTCCTCCAAGTGTAGGAGTGCTCTTGCAATTTTGGCTCAGCCAGAAGGAACTTTGATCAGAAACAGAATCTAAAGCAACCTTTCTCTGTCAAAGTAGTGTGGAGTATAGTAGTTCATTACCAGCTCTGGCTGCAGGTGAATAATTAATATAGACTTTAAAAAAAAATAAATTCTGAATATGAGGATCTCATTTGGCCAAATTTGAATTCAGAGTCTCACTGTCAAAATGAACATGTAAATAAATAACTCTGATCACTTTTACTAATGAAAAATATATCTCTTTTTCTGGAAGGTAGTTCTATGTTCACTTTCTCATCCATAGCTAGAAGAGCCCTGGATCACTTACTCCCATTACATGTATAATTTTTAATTATTTCTATTTCAAAATAGCACTAAAATAATTTTTTTTTTTTTTTTTTAAAATTGGGCAGGATTGTTTTGGGTTTTTTTAAACCAATCTCTTTCAAGGTATGCTTGTATCACAAAATGTCATCTTATAACTCAATGATGGTTATACTTGCTGAGCAGAAATCCTCTTAAATGGATGATAAACGTGTAAGATATCTGTGAACAGCATATAATGGAAAAGAATAGCAACGTCTCCATTTTATGAATAAATCAGTAGGAAACAAAGTAGGCACTGAATTTTTATCAGAGTAATTTGCATTTCTGATCAATTAAGTCAGTAAATGGATATGACTGCGTGTTCTGTAAATGTGTATACCGCAGAGAAATGTGCATTTGGGTATTCGGGGACAGTATTCAAAGGAAGGCTAAAATTAAGGAAAATGTAGGTTGTAGAAATTCATCAAATGTCTTCTTGGTGAATGAGGTGAACAGAGTAGGACTGAAAATGCTTCATGAATGATTGGAGACAAAGACAAAACCACCATTTACAAAACCTTGAAAACGGCCGTAGAAGATCAAGAGGACTAGCAATCCAGGAATAAAAAAATGTCTCACTTCCACTCAGTTTTCAGCATTAGCTTTCCAATATATGCATGATAGGACTGCTTTTCAAATACTTAAACTAGAAGAAAAATGTAATTTTTCAGACATAGAAAAGTGGTCTTGAAGATAGTTTCATAAACAGAGGATAATAAAATGAAGATGGAAAGGAAGGTATTTATTCTGGCCAAAAAAGCCCTCATGTTGGGGCTGGTAACAGGGCTTTTATCCCTTTCACCATTAAAGCGACCAGACACCCCAGGACACCAAGTGATCTAGAACTGGCTTCTCTTGCCTCCACCAAAAGGCTGCTTAGAAAGTTTGTGCATGCTTGAACGTTCGGTGCAATGGGCTCTGTGTCATTGGAAACCTGATGGATTCCAGTTTTTCTGTTAACTTCCAAGGCTGAACTGTTTTCTGCTGGTCATGTTTCTGAGCTGTTTTTAGCTTTGACACTAATTGTGGTGGGCTTAAATCAGAAAACAAACCCATTTGCATTGCTTTAAGGAAATCAAGCAGTTCAGGGAAAAAAAAAAGGTTTGGCGTTGGAAAACATATGTAAATATTTATTGCATTTTATTATTTTGGATGCAGTGCTTCTTAAACTAAAGTAAAATAAGGTATTGTTCTTTTCACTAGAATCCAGACTAAGAAAGGAAGTACATTTAAGAAATGTAAGTTATCTTCTTTGTATCTCCATGGCTAAGGTTTAAATCAAAGCAAAGCTGTAATTTTATTTGAAAAAATCATCTACATTGTATTTATGTCCAAATTCAGACAGCATTTTTCCTGTCAAAGTTGTTCTGACTGTATCCCACTACGTTTTAGATGAAGACAGAAGAGAAAATGCTACAAAAAAAGTTGCTGTCATAATGTTTCTGACAACAGTAGCTGGAAAAGGGAATAGACATCTCAGAGACTTATTGTGGAAAGTCTACTGAAGCCTTTACAAACCTTATAAACTTCAAGGAATTAGTCGGCAGTAGTTTAACAGAGTATGACATATGCACAGCAGAATTACTTATACAGATTTTTAGATTGATGTCATGAATTTCCATTCATAATTTAATAGACTTATGTAAAATGAATATGGAACTATTTTTACAGAAGCTACTCTGTATGCCTTAAAGTCCACATTTAGCTAATAAAAAATGACATTTCCTATTTAGTACTTACTTGTGTCAATAAAGATAAAACATTTTTTATTACTATTGATGCTGAATAGCAGAAATGGCTGAATTAAAAGCATTTATTTGGAAATTTTAGTGTCATTTATAGCTTCATAAGAATTTACAGTCATGTAAAATGCAATTATTGTAAGTAGAAATTGTTTTGAAATGATAGGCCATAGCTGATAAGAATGATTTGGAGTCAGAAGCTAATTAAATTCTTGGAAGATGCAACTTTGATTTTTCCCCCCCAGAAGTAGAAGTGTTTTCAATACCTTTGCTCATTTCTGTTTGCTATTTATTTACATAAATGGGGAGACGGTTTGGAAAAAATAAGACTAGGATTAAGAAGGAAACAATCTTGTTTTCATACCCTCTTCTATACTTTATGAAAGGATTAAAACATGTCTTTTGTGAGGCTGGTTTTAAAATTACTTTTTTCTCATCCTTTTATTGATGCAGCATCTCCATGGGTGGATCTTCCTAGCATCTTCAGATCTCAAATATGATTATTTAATGTGTACCCAGGATATTTCTAATTGTCCTTCTTCATGTTAACAGAAAGCATCACAGTATTTTTAGCTAACACTTTAACTTTTTATTGAAGCCATTTTTATGAATTTCTTCGGAACTTTCATCGTTTCAGGTGTATCTGGAGATAAAGTCCTTTTTGCAAGGGTCCAAAGTTATTCAGTATTAAAGCCTGAACTAGTTCTTTAGAATCACCTCTTACCTCTTTAGATTCTTAAAACCTTACCTCTTCAGATTCCAAGCTGATATTGCAGCATTCAAAAGGTGTGAAATAGAGACAACACAAGTTATTCCATCATTTTCTGCAGGTGAAACATTAAGGTTTTGCATCTTTAAGCATTTGAGTTTGCAGCCTGGTTTTATGACTTTATTTCACATATGTATAATGAAAAGGCTGCTATTCCAAGACTTGAATAGAACATCTCCTTAATTAATGGTTTTAATATGCTGCTTCTTTCCTTCAGGAAATCTGTTATTCTCTGAATAACTGTTCAGGCTGCTGAAACGATTGGGTGCAGACATCACCATATAAGACGAAATAAAATAGCAAATAAAGCACTTGCTGTTTAAAGCAGTTTCTCAATGGAACTTCTCTGCCCTCCTGCTTGCTTGGAGTACACTGACTATAACTTCAAACCATTTTAGCATTTGGGATGCCTTTAAGCCTTCATTTTGTGCTGAGTATTTGGCCAAGTGCTATACATGTCTTGTTCCAACTTGGTGTACCGAACAGATGCATCAATGCAATGAATCTTAAATTAATTGAAAGGGCAGAGTGTAGCCACAAACAATAACAACACATTACTTTCCTAACTGCATAATAATTAAGTAATTCCGTATGTGTACCACTTCAGATTCTGATGAGACTGATAACTCCTAATTTTCCAGTCTTTGTAAACGAAGGCCCATGCTGACACTGTCTACAGTTCAGAGTTGTCATGTTACATTAAGCAGCACTGTGCTCTTACACCTTATTAATTACAGAGCCTCTCACTGATTCTGTGATAGCTTTTCTTCAACGGTACTGCTATATGGAAACACAGCTTCTTTCAAAGAAGCCCATCAGACTGAAAACAGCTCATTAACTTTTGTCTTTCTCTCTGTTTGATATGACAGACTTCCCTAACTAACTTTAGATGTGAGGTAATAAAGTTTTATCTCTTTTCACAGTTATTCAAGACAGTTCATCATGCACTTCACTTGCAGACAGAAAGCTGAGCAGACTTGAGCACACAAGGAATCTTACATCAGATGCTGACAACATTCTCGTCTGAATGAGACTGAATTCAATCACAAATGCTCATGTTTGGCAGAGATAACAGGTAGTCCCCATCCTCCTGCCTGCAAACTTTCAAAGGCCTGAAATTTTATCTCCTAGACTCTTCCTCTTTAAACAGTCATTTCACATGAGGCTGGACATCCATATAGGAGGTTTCATGTGAGACAAAAAGATCTTGATGCTTTCCCATAATTTTATGAACAGACTGTTTCCAAGGCTGTAGTGAAGCAGAATAGTAAATGGATGAAGCAAGGAAGGAAATTTTGTATTTCCCAACCAAAACCTTGTAGATTGAGACAGTTTTAGTCTTATTTGGCTATTTCTGCTACTGAAGTGTGTTTTGTTTTTCAGAGAAGTGCAGCTTTAAGCAAGTCATCTGATTCGATTTACTAAACAGTGTTTTGGACCTCAATATTCAGTGTACATACATGAGCAGTGTTCATTATACAGAGATTTTGTCCAAAATCTTTGCTCCAGAAGCTCATCAAGTGGCTAGTAAAGTTGCTACTTACATCTTGACACGTTGGTCATAAGACACACATACCCTCCAACATGTACCCAACAGTATGCACCAAAAGAAAGGTCTTATCTAGAGCTTCCAATGTTTCTCCTGCAATATTAAAGGTCAAATGTCATGTACATGTAGCTACTACTATTTACATTGCTCTTTCAGCTTTCTTCTACTTCTTCATCTTTCATCTAAGCTTCTGGGTTTTCCTTCTTTTCTTGTTCTACCTCTGTTGCTGTCCTGCTTTTCAGAAGTTCTTATGTGTCTTATTGAAAGGAAAAATAATTACTGTTACTTCCTTTATTTTTCCTTTTTCTTTTCCTTCTTTCAAGCTTAATGTTGTGCCCTGGCATTAATTACCCCTACATTAGGAGAGAGAAGCTTCAGAGAAGCTGCCTAAAGACCGAAAAAGAAAACAGTATTCACCATTTCTCTACCATGAAAGAAATAGGTTTTAGGCAGAGGGATGTCTTGGTAGCGGCATTGGGAGATTTTTAAGGAGGTTGCTGCTGCTCATTACTCTTGTGTTTCACAGCAGTGTTTTATAAAACCTGATATAATAAAGGTAACAGTGCTGTGTCCTGGTTTTGGCTGAGATGGAGTTAATCTTCTGTGGGGCTGCATTTTGTGTTTGTCCTGGAAACAGTGCCGGTAACACAGGGATGTTTCTGTTCCTGCTGAGCAGTGCTCACACAGAGACAAGGGATTTCATTGGGGATTTCACCTGGTCAGCCAGTCAAGTGCCTGGGGGTGCACAAGGGGTTAAGAGGGGACACAGAGGACAGCTGACCAAAGGGGTAGTCCATGTCATATGACATATGCATATAAAGCTGAGGGAAGAAGATGGAAGGGAGGATGTTTGGAATGATAGCATTTGTCTCCCCAAGTCGCTGTTACATGTGGTGGAGCCCTGCTGTCCTACAGATGCCTATTGATGGAAAGTGCTGAATGAATTTTTTGTTTTGCTTTGCTTCTGTGAGAAGCTTTTGCTTTACTTATTAAACTGCCTTTATCTCAATTTACAGGTTTTGTCACTTTTATTCTTCCAGTTCTCTCCCCCATACCATTGGGAGAAAGTAAGCAAGCAGCTGTGTTGGGCTGAGCTGTTGGCTGGGGCAAATCCATCACTGGACTAGAGCAATAGCTCTAGTTTCAGAGGAAGCATGACAGACCTCCTCCTACTGTATGTAGAGTTTTTTTGGGCAGAGGTCCACTACCAAGTCAGGGTCTTCCTAGCTTTTTGGTCTTTTGTCTCTGGGTTCTTATGTTTCCATATGGGATAGTCTGTGATTTCACTGTAGGAGGGGGCATAGTGGCAGTGTTCTTCACCCATTGATCCTACCTTTGTGCAGACAGACCATACAGTTTGCTGTAGGAGGTTCCCTCAACAAGGAAGAAGCAACATATCAGAAGGTGGCATTTCCAGGAGAGGAGGTAGAAGAGAACAGGTTTGCTGTGCCTGTTGTCAAAAGGGAGGATGATAAGGGGGCTTTCGGCAGTCCTGAGGTAACCAAGATACCCATCTGGCAGAGGCTGAGGAGCAGGAGGTACTCTGGGAAACTGGCAGAATCCACATTCCTGCAAGAGATTCTTTCTGCAGACCTGTCAAGCCATGTTCTCTTGCAGCTAGTTGTGGAGACACGAAGGAGGAGGAGGTTCAGCTGCTTTTAAAGCAGAGCCTTCAGCTCCACAGTAACTGATGCAGCCCTCAATACCTAGTCATCATGCAGGTATCTCAGCCCCAGGATTGCAGGTACTGTGTCTGACAGTTTGACTTTGTTGGACTAGCTAGTACCAAATAAGATAAATCAAAAGCTCACAGAGCCTTTTTGTCTGTGAATCTACATCTGTCATTTCTAAATTTCTGTAAGTTTTCTGTCTTTGGCTCAGTTAAAGATTAGGTCAAAAGCTGAGAACAATCCTGTTAATTTGGTGAAAACAGGTTTGTCAAATGCCCTACGCAATTCTAAAGAGTACTGCTCCTAATAAAGGCCTCCTACTCAGTTTCACAAACTCAGATTGGGCCCACAAGAGAAGTATCCCTACCCTACACCTTTCTCTGAGCATGAAAAAGAATGTGCACCACACTGACCCTGTAAAACTCCACAAATTTCTAATTATTTGAACTTTCAGTGACCCATTTTTATTCAGCCATTCTATCAGTGTAGAATTCTTTCCATTCATCTTCTTGCTCACTGCCACAAAAATGGACATTCCAGAAGGAACATCACAAGAGGAAGAAATCAAAGTTCAGAGCTTGTTGTGCCTCTGCATAAGACTCCAATTTATTATTACCTGAATAATGTCTTTTGAGGGAATAGATTTACAGCAAGAGCTCATCTTCTGAGGATTTCTTGTGTGGGAGAGGAGAGGCAGTTCCTGAGATGGTATAAACCCTCTTGGGTCCCAAAGAACTGTCCGTTGAGTGTGTCAATGATGACTGCAAATTTCTGTCAGGTCTGAACGAAGTGCCTGACAAAGTGCATGAACACACACAGGTGTCTTAGTTGAGAATGGAAAAAGGGAGAGTTATACAGAAATTCACCAGAGATTTGGTGAGTGGGCACAGAGAGATTTCTTGGTGGTGCCCAATGGTGTGCATGTAATTAAAAATCACTTTTCTGCAAACAGAAAGTAAAAGCAAAAAGAGTAACTGACTAAAGCTCAATGTTAGTGACATTTGATTGATGTGTCAAATCTGCCCCAGTAATCAAAATACATCATACAAAACAGCTCAGAGGGCACAGGGAGCAGGCATGGTTTTCTTTGCGCCCTATGGTGAGTCTTTCGACAGAGACCCTTCTGTCTGGCAAAAAACTGCAGCAAGCTACTCTCCCTGAGGAGAGTAACACTCAGAACTTTTTCATTTATAAAGAACATTCCTCTCTGACAAATTTTACATAGGCAATTTGATTTTACTTCAGTTATTTTCCTGAGGCACTAAACCTGGTTCAGAAAAGAATCCAGACGTAGTTGGAATTATTTTTGTAAATAACACATGGTGCAATTTATTCTTTTTCTACCAAATTGGCATCATTACAAAGTGCTGCGAGCTTTCCAAATTATGTGACAACTTTTCTGGTGCTTGGAAATAAAGACCTTTTCTTCTCTTAGAATATAAAATAGTCTGTATTAAGCAGGAAAATGGAGAGCTTTTACACTGTGTTAACACACCCACTACCTTGCTTATGGGTGTATATGCCAAGGTGACAAAATGTATGACATGCTATTTTCAAATTATTGTTTGTGATCCCATTTAGCTTGGAATAGGCTTGCGTGCCCTATGCCTGTGTGAAATGCCCCGTTATTTTCAATCTGTTCCATTTAACAAATTGGCACTCTGTAGCAAAGCTAGTTTGATCATTCCTTACATGATCCTAATTTGCATAAATAGGAAATGTCCCTTCGTAAGTCTTTTGAAGGGTGTTGGTTTTTTCCCTGTTCATTGCTAGAATATTATCGAGCATTATAATCTTGTGCCACATTATCTCTCTGGACTTTTATTGACTCCTCTAGCTGTTCAAATGTTTCCTTATGTTGTGAGGAAAGGAAGTCATAAATAAATATATGTCCTTAATAAAGTTTTTTTTTCTTTTTAAAGTATATACAGCTGTGATAAAACGAATCAGAATTAGAGCATCTTGCAAACAAAACAACCCTTCTTATCAATAGCACAACGCATTTTATTTCTCTTTCACAAAAGTTACTATCACTTCTCTAAAATTTTGCAGCCTGGAATCGTGTGACTTCACAAAAACACTTGTTTCTGGAGACTGAATACTGCTTTAATCTTGAACTGCTGGTCTTGGTGGTCCAGCAAAAGGCACAGGTAATTGGTGGGCTTCAAGCAGTCACAGACATAGAAAATTAAGTCTAAAAAAAAAAGGACCAAACCTTCTCCTTTTTCTTCCTCTATGACATAATACCATCTAAGAAAAAAGATACTCTGAAAAGCAATAAATTATTTGGAAAGCAAGTAGTAACTTGGATTTAGGATAGAAACAGTGGATTGGGGAGACAACTAGAGGAGGAAGAAATGTCTCACAACTCATGTTCTAAGACATAGAAAATGGCTACAATACAGCTTAAGAAACTATTAGGATTGCTGACTCCTTGCATAACAAGAATTAACAAGGTAGAGCTAGGTACCTCAGGGTGCTTTCTACTCATGATCAACTGCTGAAATGGCCGGCTGGGAAACGCTTAGGCTTCTGGAGAAGAATCAGGAGTGTGGTTTCCAGCAGAGGAAGAAAATGTTAAAAGCCTCTTCTTTAGCTCTCCTTGTCGTCTTTCTGGAGTTTGAAAATGCAGAAATTGGAGTAGTCTATCATACTGAGAAATTTAATGCAATTGGGACCCAACTCAGGCACCTCAGTTGAGCATCTCTTCCATGTTCCTTATATCCAAGTAATTATGTGTGCCTTGTAAAACTAATATCTACATATGTTGGCCATCTGTTTAGCTCATATAAAGTAGGTCTCACTCCCAGATTTACTGCAGTTGTGTTCCATGGCATAGGGGTACGTATGTCTTTGTCCAAAATTATGTGGACAGAAATCTAGGAATACTTCAGATGTTCTGCCACACTTTTGGACACTTTCTCTGGCAATTAGACCAGGTATACTTCTTTTCCTCTCCAGTTTTCAGCAGAGCAGAAAAGTGAATGCTTTACTCATATCTAGAAGATTCTCTTTACTCCCACTTGGAATTTACAAGATGGTCTACAGAAGGCTTGAACAGATATATCACACTAGTCTTGAAAGATGGGGCACTTTCTTTTAAAAGATTGTACAGAAAAGTGTTTCATAGATCTTTTTGTTTTGAGAAGTAAAATGCCTGGATTCCTCTTAATTTAGTGAATTACTTATTTTCAACTTAATTTAAAAATACTATTTGGGTTCCAAGCAAAACCTCTCCTCCTCCACCACCAAACCATGTTTATACCAAACAAAATGATTCTCATGGGGATGATTTAAGCACCTCCACGTGAAGGAAAGCTACTGTTCTTCAATTCCTGGTACTACTATGCATTGTTATAAAGAAATAGCTAAAACAAGGATGAAATAAATAAACCAACACCAAGAAAGAAAAATTGAATTAAATTCAGTAGAGTTCCTCCCCTCATAATTTGTCAACACTAGTGTATCATATTCCATTTGAGAATGCATCTCTCTGTAGACACAGGTCCTTCTTACTGATGGAGTGGTGTTGTCATTCTGGCCCAGAGAAATCCTTTGGGATACAAAACCAGGAACTAAAGGTATGAACTGAAGCTGTGGAAGAATAAGTAGGAGGCTATTTATAGAAGCCTGTATGGATTTAAATTTATTAAATAGACATATGGATCCTATCTCCCCTGCCATGTTTCAAGGGGTTTGCCACTGTCATGGAAATCATGACCACTGAGCAGCTCCACATGATGCTGGGTTGGAGGTTAATTGGGGATAGATTCAGTGTAGGAAGGTGAAGATCATCATATGAGCTCTGGATTGCCAGGGATCTGCAGGCATGAAGATAGTGCTTCTTTCAGGTTAAAGACCAACTGTCATGCTTGACAGAGGCAAAAAGCAGGACACCTATAAAGAATCACTTGCAGGTAATGTCAGATTCAATTAAATTCTATATGATAATTTAAAAGTCAGTTCTCATTCATTTTTTCTCTTTTTTGTTGTCGTTTTTCTTTTTTTTTAACTTTATTTTTGCTCTACTAACATTTTATATTTCTACTTTTTTTGACTGGCTAAGACCCTGACAGAACCTTGCCTTCTATTTTTTAATATTTATGGTACAAGATTTTAAATTAAGTGAGACTTATTGGCCCACACTCAGACCTATTTAAGTGTTATAAACATCCTCTTAACATACCTTCTACGCTTTTCAGAATCTAATATTTGTTACAAGGAGATAAAGGAGTAGAAATAGCAAATAACAAGAAATGTCGTGAGAAGGAAAGGATAAGACAGATGCTGAGATTCTGCATTCAATAAATAAAGCATAAACTAGATTGCATGCACAGAGTAAACATACCCAAAAGAGTTCATGAAACTTTTTTGGTGAAGACCAGATTGACAAATTTTGTCCAATGTGTGCAACATAAAAACTTGCAAATCTAACTAACTCAAATTTGAACACACAAAGCATAAAATTCAGTAACATAGTATTTGCAGAACTACATATGCCACATAATTAACTCCTGCAGAAATAAATGTCTGTGAGCAAGACGTGTTTCTTTTGCACATAAACATCTGCAGACTGAGCTAGATGAATGTTGCAATCATACTGATAAATAAGTCATGAATGCCTTTCAAACATTTTTATATAGATACATCCTCACAAAAATGTTCTTGTAATGTCAAACGCATGAGCAAGATGAAATGTAGACTTTTTTCAGACAGCCATGTTCAGTTGCCATATTTATTCAGCCACTGAACTACCATCCACTAGAACATGTTTAGACTTCATTGGGTCTTCTGTCATCAAGTCCAACCGTTCCCGTCCTATGCTAAACCATATCCCTAAGAACCTGATCTACCCTTTTTTTAAACACATCTAGGGATGGTGACTCAACCCCTCCCTGGGCAGCCTGTTCCAGGCCCCAAGAACTCTTTCAGTAATTTTTTTTTTCTAACATCTAATCTGACCCTGCCCTGGCACAGCTTTGTGCCATTTCCCCTTGTCCTATCTCCTGTCACCTGGTTGAAGAGACCATAGCCCACCTCTCTACAACCTCCTTTAGGGTAGTTGTAGGCAGTGATAAGGTGAAGAGAAGCTTCATCTCAAGACTGGAACTGTATGGATACAGAAGAGCTCTACCTTACACAGATGATAAGCTATGGATGACTGCAAATGCATACTGGATAGATTTTAGTTACTGTCCATATTTTGCCTCTCCCTATAAGCCAATAAGGCCAGGGTGTTTGACCCCAGAGGGAACGCTGGGAATACCCACAAGCTTTCACACCATTTTAAAATCTTCGGCACACGTACACACAACCCATAAGCCTGTACCTTAAAAGAACCTGAAACAAATAACCAAGGAAAAGGGTGAGCTGATTGAGAACTAGTTACTGCTAAGTTGCAGTGGTTACCTGAAAGGATGGGATATCCTCAGGTAAGTCGAAGAACACGGGGGAAGTGCGTGCATGATGCACAGGAACTAAGCAAAGCAACTCAATCCACCAGGGAAAGTCAGGTGATATTAAACCTGCTTTGAACAATAAGGACAGTTTTAAATTTGTAGTGTCTTGCTCGATTTCCATAATTACATGTGGATTTTTATTCCTGTAGGATATCTAAGCTGTTGTGATTTCTTACAAAGTTGTTCATATTACTTTCTCTTGTTTTAACTTCAGCACACCAAAGTCTGCTTATACTTCCACCCTAAGTTGCAATGGTCTACCAATCAAAAAGTTGAAAACAGCTATTCCAATACAAAATACCCCCGTGTAAATCAAACACAGTTCATACAGCTTAATAGCATAACTATTACATAGTGTAACTAGCACATAGACTAATCTTTCACTCTAAGTCCATGTATTCTGTACCTGGTTCTTCTTCAAAATTAAAAGCATGGATGTATTTGATAAGTGAGTGACCATTATTGATTTTTCCTTTTGTAGAGTTGAAAAATAAGGCTGAGACGAGCATGAGGTTCTTCAGGCTTACAGTTTTAACATCACAGAGCAACTTCCAACAGGCATAATTATACCACACACAAAATCCTGTTGCTTTTTAAAAAAGCAACATCCATTCCATATTTCATGACCTTGAGCTGTTTAACAGATTGAATAATGCTATGGAAGCTCTGTATTGTTATACTGTAAAAAACAGGGACAGAATTTTTGCTATTTTAAAATATAATAAAATTTGACTTACCATTCTGACCAATTTTTTTTCATTGTGAGTAGCAGCCCCAAGATTTTGAACTCAAGTCTCTCTCAGTTGAGCCTTCTGTTCATTAACGTAATTTCATTTGAAACTCCACAGCTCTATGGATGGAGGACATAGCAGGAAGTTACTGGTTTTGCCTTACTTGCTAGGTGATTAACTATCTGCACTTTTTCCTTCCTGGGCAACATATTAGTCTACAGTAATAGACCCTGCTGATTTCATATGTCATCGGATACGTATTACCCATTAGCAGAAACTATTTAATCAGAAATAATGTCTGAACCTTATCATGGTATTTGATCATAATCACTCTACATAGACAAATTATTCTTCCTGTTTACAAATTATAAGTATTAAACTTCAGGTTGCTCACTCTGTGTATATTGGACGTGCCCTGCTAACCTCCTAGGGACACTGTTCTTGAGGAAGTAAGGCTCTTACTAGCTTTGACTGTGAAGTGGGGTACTTTGGAACATGAGTGGAAGTATTTCTGGGAAATTAGGTCTATTCCTTTGGTTGTAAACAAAATTATGCACAGGCACAGTTATTTTTTTTATGGTCTTTATCAGGTTATTGATCGATTGGACAGTGGTAGCATTTTTCTCTCTTATTTCAGAACTGTGTCTAACAGTACCCCAAAATCCTCTCTTCAGGGAAGCAGCTGGCTGAATACCGGTCTTCACCTGGCCGTTTTGATCTGTCAGCAACAACAAGGTTAAGCTGTAGGACTGAGAATCATATAGGAAGCTCCAGTGAGAACAAAATACTCTTACAGTCTGAAAGGAAAAATTAATCTTAATTTCTTCAGGAGTTTCCTTGCCTTCCTGCACCTATTTAATTTCTCAGGCCTGTTGTAGATGTGTGGGAGCGACAGGCTACGTCTACCGTAGTGTTTGCTTGGGGTGCAGGTACTTGGTGTCTCAAAAAAAAGAACATCATATAGCTCAAGCATTCCTTGTGGCAAAAGGAGTTGAAGTGAGACTCTCACCATCACACTCATTAGAAATTTTGGAAGTGTATTGGTTCTGCATGGCAAGGTTTTGATAGTGGGGGGCTGCAGGGTGGCTTCTGTGAGAAGCTGCTAGAATCTTCCCCCATGTCTGACACAGCCAATACAAGCTGGTACTGAGACATACCCAACGCTGGACAGGGCTGAACCCATCATCAGCAGGGGTAGTGCCTCAGAGAGTTCAGTGCCTAGCAGAGTTCAGAAGAGGGGAAAAAAGCACCCAGATCAATTGCAGCCAGAGACAAGAGTCAGAAGGTGTGAGAGGAACAACTCTGCAGACACCAAGGTCAGTAAAGAAGGAAGGGGAGGAAGTGCTCCAGGCACTGGAGCAGAGGTTACCCTTCAGGCCCTGGAGAAGACCATGGTGAGTCAGGCTGTCCCCCTGCAGCTGATGGTGGTCCATGGTAGAGAAGATTTCCACCTGTAGCCCCTGGAGGACCCCAATTGCAGCAGATGGAGACACCTGAAGGAAGCTATTACCCTCTGGGAAGCCCACACTGAAGCAAGCTCCTGGCAGGACCTGTGGAGAGAGAAGCAGGTTTTCGGAGAGGACTTTAGACCCCATGGAAGGCACCCACACTGGGGCAGTTGGTGGAGAACTGCGGCCTATGGGAAGAACTCACATTGGAGAAGTTAATGGAGGACTCTCTGCCATGGGAGGGTCCCCATGCTGAAGCAGGGGGAGAGTGTGAGGAGTCTTCCTCTGAGGAGGAGGAAGGGCAGAGACAACTTGTGAAGAATTTACCTCAAGCCCCATCCCCATCCCCCTGTGCTGCTGCAGGAAGGAGGGAGAGAAATGGGGAATGGAGTTGAGCCTGGAAACATGGGAGGGATTTTGAGATTTGGCCTTATTTCTCATTTCCTACTCTAATTTGACTGGTAATAAATTAAGCTAATTTTCCCAAGTCAATTCTGTTTTTCCCAAGTCAGTTTTCTCAAGTCAATTCATGACAGCAATTGATGAGTGATCTCTCCCTGTCCTTATCTCAACCCACAAGTCTTTTGTGACATCTTCTCCCCCTGCCCAGATGAGGAGGGCAGTGAAAGAGAGGCTTTAGTTGACATCTGATGTCCAGCCAGTGTCAGCCCACACAGTAAGATCTGTTGCATTATTTCTGTTGCAGAACCTGCTAATGCACGAAAGAAAAAAAAAGTCTTTATTATGTGAGGTGCAAAAACAGGTAGATAAATACTGCAGTTCAAAAGAATATATTCTCTTCAAGGTTTGAAGGAAACATAGTTAGATATTTGGAACCATAGTGTTTTTCCATAAGGTTAAATTAGATTGAAAATCGCACAGGGTTTTGGCTAATATTCTTCAGTGTTCTCTTTCACATACTTATAGATAGACCCAAGACAGGCATTGCTGTTTTTGTATAGAATGAAATAGTAATAAAATGCCACAATGGTGAGAGGATTCGGCTAACGGGGCATTTGGCTTCCTTCCTCTGGCTTGAGGAGTTGAATGTTTTGCAGACAGCCATCAAGAGAATTGCTTCTCAGGGCAGACAGCTAAGCGTTTGCCAGCTTCCTGCTTTTTACTGAATGTAAAGGATGCTTTACTATTGGCCTTTTCTCAGGAGTCCTCCCTTGCCCTGCATCTCACAGACCTATAGGCTCCACAAGCATCCAGGGGAAGACAAAAGTTCAAGTAGTGTAGGAATTCATCTACTTGGATGAACTTTTCCTACCATCTGAAGGCATACCCTGCAGTACTATAGCTGCCTTTAGATTTCCTCAAGGGACTTTAATAACCATTTCTGCGGCGAGTTGAACCTATAGCAGCCTTTCGATGAGGGTTTTTCATGATTCACATCCTCAAAGAATTCCCCAGGCCATTTTCTCCCTTTCTAGATGGGAAACCAATGAGTTGGAAATTATGTGAGCGCACCTAATTTTCAAACATTTCAACCTTGTGCTTTTTATTGCTCTAGCAATAATTTGAAGAAATTCATCATCCTCTCTCAGATCAAGATTTCTGGGCACACTTCACCACCAAACTGTTCTAATCCTTCAAGCTGACCTTTCAAGTTACGTATTAAAGTTGATTGCATTTTGTGTCGCATCAAGCAAATTAATTCAGGCAAGATAAGACTTTTTGAATCTTTTTCCATTGCTTCTGGGGACACCAATCTGAAACCTGGGGTGGGGGTGGGGGGAATGGGGGGAGTGGGGGTCACACAAGGCTGAATAATACACTTGTTAAGGTGTCTGCTCCTTGTCTCTTTTCTAATGGCATTTTGCTATTCCTCCCTGTTTACTAAGAAAGGCAGGCTGTGCTGAAACTGCATTGCACATTAGGTGACCAACAAGGAACTCTGAGAGGCAGCAGTGTGGAATGCTTATAGTATTTAGACATAGAAAATAATTTGTTTTTCAGAATCTCTTTTCCCCTAAAAGCAAAGTTTTGTGGCATATCTTGATTGCTGACACTGCAGAACAAAATGTTCCTCCAGCAAGCCCACCCAGTCATTGCACATTTTGCAGCTTTCACACATAATTGCACCAACCACCAAAAAAAAAAAATAATAAATGGGTAGGAAGATCCAGAACTCATGAATACTACTAAGGGTTGAAGAAACTCCCTTGGCTGACCGAGGGAATAAAACTGCCCCAAGATGGGGACAACACACATGTTAAGAAATAAAAGAACAGGAGAACACTGAGCCTTGTCTTTCAAATGCATGTAAACATTCAAGTTCTACTGTACTGGAGAACTGTGTGGTGTGATTAATATGCTATTCACCAAGCATTTAACTGAGTTATATTTACTGCATGTTCAGAATTCTCACGTGTGCTAAAGCATTAAAGCAATGTGTTCATCAAAACCGCTTTCCCAGCTTTATTTAATCCACACTTTTAATATAGCTGTTTCAATAATTAACAGGACTAGAGCTTGAAGCCTTTAACCTGGCACAACAACAGGTAAATATTGGGCAGTTACAGGCAATGTGCAAAGAAATCTCTCAGTGACAATTATTAAAGACTGGCAGTGCAGGAACTGCTGTAGCTTTGAAAGCAAATTTTCAGTGGCTTTCAAGTTCCTGTAAAAGACAATATATTAAATTCTCTGTAGTTTTAAAATACTAAGAAACTGAGCAGGATAATCTTTCTTCCAGGAAGACCTAGGACCAGAAAGATTCGCCAAGGGAATAAGCCTACCCAAAATAGTCCATGCATGACCATGTACATAATAAGCATGTATATATATCAGGGTTGGACTAGGTGGTCTCCAGAGGGCCTTTTCAGTCCCTCCCACTCTGTAATTCTCTGAATTGTATAGGGGATTTATTTTCTCTCTCATTAGCATACAATTTTACCATAAATAAGATCGGTTTACCTGATTTTGTACCTATCTTTACATGTTGTACACACAGTGGGAAGATGGCATCTTCCTTCACTTGTCTTCAAATTCCTCTTCACCTTGTGAAAAGAGGGTCCCAACAGTTTTCGTTAGGTTAGCAGTTCTTCCTTTGCCTTTGTGATTATCACATCCTCCGTTTTGATAGTTATGGCAACCAGTAATAAAAGTGTAAGGAAAGAATTGTCCAGGGCTTTTTCTTTTCCTTTTTTTTTTTTTTTTAATTTTTATTACCATCATATTGTCAAACCAGAGACCACTCTCTTGCTTTTATTCCTTTTAGACAAAAATGAGGAGTGTATTTATCAGAATCATTTTAAGATCACTAAATCTTAATAATTGAGACTAATCTGCATCAGATGCTGTGTTTAACTGCAGGTTGACAGTGAAATCAGTGGGGTTTGTATCAGCAGGCTGTTATTCCTTTCCTGCATTACCAATGTTAAATGAGTCAGGAACAGAAGTAAAAGGAACCAAGGAGTTTGTCACAAAACAAACATCCATCCTTGGGAAATTTTGGAGAGTAAATGGAATATCAGAAAATAATTACTCATAACTTGCTCACACGTTGTTTGGAAATACTCAGCTACTGTAAATACCTGCATGTAATTTAAATAATATGTAGGAAATAATAGTGTAAGGCATATTTTTTCACAAATAGCAACAGTTACACACAGTAATCACTGGGTTATCTATTTATCTACTAATCACCTGCAGAAATTACTGCTCAAAACTGTGCCACCTAAGTTATTTTGATACCACTTTAAAGTCAATCAGAAGGCATGAATATGTTTAGAAGGAAAATGCTTCCAGCTGTCTTTTAATAACAAGCTACTACAAAAAATAAAATTAAAAAAAAAAAAAGAAAAAAAATACATATAGATGAGTAAAAGATAAATTCCTTTTATTCCCCTGTCTCTGTGTCGTGTTCATCCCCCCACCCTGTGAAGAAATAAAAAGAGTAAGATAAATTACTGAAATAATGAATTTTTAAAAAGTGAGTTGCTATATAAAGTCAAGTAAATGGAACCCCACCATTCACTCATTACATCTCCTTAATCTCTTTAGACAGAGTACTTTCCTTGGAAGTGGACCTTCTGCCTGAGGAACCCAGCTTGTGAATGTCAGACCCTGCAAAGAGCAAAGGTCCATCCTTCACTCACTTATAAATCCAGTTCTTCTTCATACAGCAGTGCCCCAGAATACTTTGAGCTGCTGGTTTAAATCAATGCATCTTGATGCATACCACCTTTTTCACACCCATTGATTCCTACCCACAGGTCAAGGTCTCACAAAGGAAAAAATGAAGAAAAATAAACCGTAAAAATTTCTTACGCTACTATTGATCTTTAGTGGTTGAAGAACTGGATGGCCACACACCAGACTGCTGCTAAATGAAAACAGTGTAATGCTTAATGAGTCTTTAATGGATACTCTGCAATCCAGCATGAGAATGCAGCTCACTTTTAGTGCAGCTGAAAGATAGGAGAATCCCAAAATATTACAGACAATATTACAAGCTGCTTCCTGAAACACTGATTGCTAGCATACAGGACAGGTTTATTTTTACTGCAAAGTCTTATAGTTTAAGTGCTCAAAGAAGTCCCCTGGGGTTCCTGGACACTCCAGCTCTAGGCTACCACACTTGCAACTAAGGTAACAGCAGAATGTGAGCTTCTCCCAAGGCATGCATGGCTCTTCCTGATGGGAGCAGATGGCCCAGATGTGACCAGACTGTCAGGTGTCCAAGTCACTGTGCTTGTTTCCGGGATAGCAGCACAGGAGATGTCAGAGATCCTGAGATCTTAAAGTGGCTGGGGGACTGCACCTCCACAACTACAGACACTGGAAGGAGAAACAGATTTTAGGAGAGGTAACCCTGACAAATGAGATAACTACTCAACAAGTTTGAATATTAAACAGCAGTAGATTATTCCAGTTCAGACCTCCCAGTAATTAAATGAGTAGTAAGTTCATGACACTGTAGCACTAGCTTCTTGGTGTTTTAATATGATGCAACAGCTTCCATCCCAAAACATGTGATACTAGCTTTCAATATTTTTCATTTAAACAGGAAAACTTTCATCACCTGTTAATATGTGTATATCTCTCAATACATTTTCTACCAAGGTCTAGTCTTAACATGTTTTCAGCACTGCAATATAGCTCCATAGCAGTCAAACGGTAGGAAGAATATTGGATCAGAATAGCTTTACATACTGTTGGAGTTTGTTCTTCAAGGCATTACCATAGTTTAAAAGAAATTTCTGAGCTTCAGTGGGACAGCATAAATCTTGCTGTTTTCTTGGCAGAAGTACCATGTTCTTTTCTTCCCAAATATTTCCCACATACACCTCCAACAATCTGGGTAAGCATTCACCTCCTCTGGAGCAGAGTTTTGTGGTGGTTTTAGGATTTTCTTTCTCCAGAAATTAATGTGAAAGAAGGATACCAGAAAATTTTGCCTTACTGGACAGCTTATCGTTTCACAACTAAGGACTGTGTTGAATCTGTTCCAAGTTCACAAAACCATTTTATATTTCACTGTAAGCTGAAAATGTAATTTTAAAGTTATCTTCAACCTTCAATGCTGAATATTCTGGAGCCAAAGAAATGTAGAACCTTTGTAAAAGCAAATTTATTCTCACAAATGTTTACGGTGTCACTACTATATTGTGTTGCAATGACAGAGGATCATGGAGAAGAACATATTCTAGACCTACATGTTCCTTGTGTCAAAAAAAAGAATTGTGGAGGTAATGAGTATACTGTGTATTACCGGAACAGACTGCCTAGGGGAGTGGTGGAGTCACCTTTCCTGGAGATATTTAAAAGATGTGTGGAAGTGATGCTTAGTGACATGGTTTAGCAGTGGATTTGTCAGTGTTGGGTTAATGGCTGGTCTTCTCCAACCTAAATGATTCTATGGTTTTATTGTATGACTCAACTTCTCCAAGTTGTCTGTGCTGAGACCAGGGCAGATGACCCCATTGGAGTCACAGGAGGTGACTCTTTAGGCTTTCCCTTACACACAAATTCAGATGCGAACACAGACATTACATTCAGAGAAAAGAACTCCTAAGAAATGTGACCAAAATCTGTAAGATGAAGGAGAGAGGAGAAAATGTTGGGATTGTGGACAAGTAAGTAAAAAGGGCTTTTTATTTATTTCCGTAGGAGTCGTGTAAATAAAAGCTTGAGTCAACTTAGACTGGATAGAGAAATCTGGATTTCAAATAGTGATATCTGACAGCTGCCTACTGATTTCATGAAGCAAAATGTCCTGGACATACATTAGAATCTGACTTTTTAATGTTCAGAAAATACTTCACTCTAGTTAAAGACAATGGGAGATGTTGCTGCCTTTGATAGCTGAATAATCAGGCACTTACTGCATTTATATCCAGAGCAGATATTTTTTATTTTTTAATAAATGAGCATTTAAACTCTTAAATTCCTTCCTGAACTGCTGGAAACAACTGAATACTTAATATTTTAGAAAAAAAGCCAGACCACTATTGTAAATACTTTTAAAAAGAAAGATTTAGGGTCTTAAGATTAGGGCCCCACTTAGAAAGGAAATCTTACATAATGTAATCAGCCTGTGATTGCAATATTAATAAGCTACTTCTCAAGGACACACTTTACAAATGTACACTTGTGAACATGAATAATTGGATTAAAAGTGCAGCTGAAAAGCACATATTGCCAAGAATGGGTTTCTAACTTTACTGTTAAACAGAAAATGTTCTGCAATATTTCAGTTTTGCTGGGGTTTTTAAATTTTTTTAAATAAAACACCTTCCTAGTGGAAGGAAAATTCAAACCAACCACTCAGCAGTGTCAACTCATGACCAAGAGTAATTTGGTGTGAATGGCAAGAAGGTTTGGCAGCTGAAGGGGCCACGCTGAGTGGAAGCAGGGATAGCAGGGACAGAAGAACTCCCTGCAAGAGAATCAAACTTTCTAGTGAGATAATCAGTGCCACCATGTTTTCCTGAAGCAATCTGTCTTGCAGTGCTACACTCTGGGACCAGCTTTGCTCAGCAGAGATAGTACTGGGGCATGAACCCAACGCCAGGCTGGTATGCCTGATGTTGACTGGTGTGACTGGTGCTAGTCGAAGCGCATGTAAGGAATCTGCTTATGATACATGTTACAGGTCAGCTTGTGGTGGTAGGACTCTGTCCAATGCATCGTATTATAAGCACAAGAATTCCCCAGCTCTAGGATATGCAGAACGCCTTTTGTTTCTAAGGAGGTGATGCCCAGCTGAGACTCACTGCCCTGAACTTGACAATATCCACTGGTGCGGAAGCCATGAGGTTTCACAGATCTATGCATCTGTCTTGCAGTGATCAAATAAAGGCAGATCCACTTGGGGATCAGCTGCAGGAGATGCAGAAGACAGCAGAAAAACACCCAATCTGAAAAACATGCTGCAAGAATTAGTATTTTTTTCTAGCTAAAGACTGAAGATAAATGTGGTAATGGCTTTCAGGCTCTTCCCTCTTTTCACCAGGGTAAAGACAAGTAGAAATGGAAATAAATTACAGCCAGAGACAGTAGAAGAATGTTATGACTAAAAGTCTAGTACAGCACTGAAATGAGTTGTCAGGGGAGGTGTTGTAAAAACCCTGCTAATGGAAACTTTTAAAACCAACTTGCAGATGTCTGCCAGTACAGATTCTGGAATACCTGACTCCTCCTTTTACTGTCATCTGCTCTCAGCTGTCCATGTAGTACCAATGTGTACGTATGAACAATGTATAGAGAGCTCTTAGCTGAAAGGCAGCCTTGGGAAAAATGGCAGAAACACTATCCTCACTTGTCCAGACTCAGGGGGAGGCAAAGATATTCAATGGGAATTTTAATTTCAGCAACAAGATCAGATTGACACATTTGTAAGTTTTAAAGGATAATTTTATTTGTTTAAATAGAATTCTATTGAATAATCTAAAATTGTAAATATAGTTTTCAAGCTGGTGTGGACCAGTGCTTTTGAAATTATTTTTAAGGATCATTTAAAATCTAGTAAAGGCGTAAGGAAGAACAAAAGGATGCTTATTGCAGAAAATTTACTCTTTCTATTACTGTAGTAACTCAGCATACTTTACTACACTCTTTGGACACAGTTCAAAAAATTACATTAGATGAGCGGGTACATAATGCTTGACATTCAGAAAGCTCTTCCAATTAGTCGATCACTTAAGACTTCTTGCATTGTGAAATGGCTTCCTATAAAATTAGGAGTCTTAGTTGTCAAGTATTAGCTAAGTATAATTCAATTAAAAAGTAATGAAACCTCATTATCATATTAAAAGAAATATGACATACATTTTTGCCAAGGTTGCAAATTTTCATTCTTTAAAACCTGCTAGCACATGTCTGTCAGATTTTGTATTTTTTTTTTAATTTAGGTAATGTTTTAGTAGTTTGTATCTTCTAAAAGGAAATTTTCTGCCCACTGCTACAAAGCCTGTCCACTTAAGATTTTGTTCCTTAATGGCAAATTATAATGTGGATCGACAGCACAACAGCTTTCCACCACTGCCAGTCTCACATAGGAGCAAGTGCAGCATTCATAGGGGAAAGGAGTCTGCTTTCCATTCTGCTATTATGAGCTGCCAGAATGCCAGTGCATCAATAACCACAGTTTGGAAGCTGGATGGTTTCATGCTGGGAACGGGACCAGCTCTTGCATGACTTGAGGCACTATTTTCCCCTCTCTCTCTAATTCTGCAGTGACTCTAGTTTAGAGTGTCCAAATAATTTGCCCACATTATCTAGATGCTTATGAGTCCTGCATCCATTGACTTTTTGAAAAAGAGGAGTATATTAGTTTGCTTAAAGTATGCTAATTTTCAACAGAATCGTAGAACATATCTCTGCAGACATTTTGATTAGAAATTCAAATTAGCTGCTTTTCTATAGGACCTTCCTCTACCATAAAAGACCATTGTTGATGATCATTTGTTTTTTAAGTAGACTGTCACATGACCATGTAAAATAGGCAAATAATTGCAAGAACAGAATGTTCTGAATGCCGCAGGTACTAAATTAACATTTTTGTCTCAGAAGGTTGTATCAGAACAATATTTAGCAGATTAAAATAATTTCTTTTTCTGCTCTGTTGCACACAACCTTTTAAAGTACATGCAGCACAGATATAGGTTTCTGTATGAATTGCAAATGACCTTTTAAGACTTTAAGCTGTGGCTTATCGGTAGTACACCTGCTGTAACATCTTTGCAAAGTTTATTACTTTTGAGCATGTTTCATCCACTTTTCTTTAACTATTTGGTATTCTTTTACACTAACAGACCTACAAAATATTTCCAAATATTTCTTCTGTTCTAGGTAAAAGCTCATTAGAAAGAAAAACAACAAAATGAAGAACAAACACGTGAAAAACCCTCCAAGCAGTTACTTTATAGGTTCTTTTAAAATTTAATTTCAATTTTTCCATTCAAAAATAAACACTGTTAAAATTAATAGCAAAAGACACTTAGTACCTGTAAAGGGAGACTAGTGCAGTGAAAAACTTTACATACTTCTTTCCAGAATCATTAGAGCTGATGAAGCTAAAGTGACACTTAAGGGTTAATTCTGTTTTCATATAAGCCTTGCTCCTACAGCGCTGTCTCTATCCTCCATTGTTCTTGATAGTTTTGGCTGGTATAAGAGTTAAACATTTAAATATTTGAATTTTTTTTTCTTTTTAAAATTCAAGTGACTGTGCTTGAACTGCATATACTCACTTAACCAGGAAATTATTTAAATAAATCCTTCCTATATACCAAGACAAAGAGTTAAAAGGAATTGGGGGCAGAAGGTGGTACCTTGAGGTTTTTCAGCTGCTGAGATGATGTGGCCTCCTCTGCCTATCTCTGTCTTCTAACTACTGACCTACTTTTATCCTGCTGCTCATTAACTAAATAAGAAGTTCCCAACAAAAGCTATTGCTTATCTGTGTCAAAAGTATAGTGGACTCTACATAACATACCTGATAGAGCAATACCTTTGCTCAGCTGCACAAGTGGGAAAGGACTGATGCTTAAAGACAATATTCCAGTTGCTTTCAGCTGTCTCACAATGAGAGGCTGCTGAATGTTAGGACACATTTATAACAAAAGAACTGTGTGCATTTTCAATGAAGACATATCTCAAAGTAGCTATTCCATTTTCTTCAGAATTTCCCTAGAATGCAAAATTTCATTAGTACACTTAAGCTTCCCTCCAAAGAGTTCCTAGAAAAATTTACAAGGAAAAGAATGGAAAGAAACTCTTTGCAGCAAAGCCCTGCAATTTAGCCATCAAATCCTCAGTGTAGCAAGTCTTCTGGAAAGAGTTTGTGTGATGTTCTCAAAAAATTTCACAACTAATTTAATGGTCAGATGCTCCCTTCCTCTCTTATAAGGAAGGCATGGGATAAAGTGGGTACACCTTGTAGATCTATGGTTGGACTTTCCTGTAAATGAAGACTTTTGATACAGTATGAATGGGGGAAATGTATTGGGGGGGATGGAGTGAGAAGATGAAGAACAGCTACAAAACAGCAACAACTTTTTTCCTCTTCTTGTTTCTGGAAATCATTATCAGTTGTAGCAAGAAACAATCGAGAATCTTGCATAGCACTGTGGATAATATACATACTACTGAGGTTATTTTGGTTGAAAGCAAACCCACAATGCAATGCAAAGACTGTTCCATTCCTCCAAACCTTCAGCAATAGCTATTCATGATTTAATAAACTTATATCCTATCTCTGCTTAGCAAATGTCACTCACAACATAGCTCTCCAGTTTAGATTGTATGAAACTGCACATTTTTGTCAGGAAAATATACAACTCAGATGTGTATGGAATAAAAAATAAATCACTCATTCAGTGAGTACCCATGCTATTTACCAGGAAAGACAAAAGAGAAATTGAGTTCAAAATTCTATCTCTCTAGTCTCTTCCATAGTCACCTTTTCTGCCAAATATAAAAATATTAGAATTCAAACCACTACCAGTGCAAATAAAGCTGTGACCTGTAATCAATTTACAGAAAGCAGGAATAATGGTAAGCTGGTAATATGCTAGGTTTTTGCCAATGGAGTATCATATTCCAGTTAAATTGACTACATCAGAAGCCTGAATATCAAGTAGCTCACTAAACATGACTTTTCAAACAGCTTTTTATACTTCCAAAAGCCTTTATGATAATTCAATCTATTTAGCATATTTAAGTAAAGAGTGAATTCATCATCTATTTTAGTTATTGTGGGAAATTACACAATTTTGTTCAAAACCACAAAAAGCCAGACAAGATATTTCTGATCTTTAGGTGTCAGAAATAGCATCAATGCATAAGACACTGCATGGCCTATAAGCAAGGGAGATAATGATTGCAATAAATCTGACCATGTGTTGAATAATTAATGCCAGTAGGGTTTATGAGGGCTTCCCCTCCTCCCTCTTTCCTGATACATGGTCAAAGTTGTTCTCCTTCAGCTGTGTAATAAAAGCAATGCAAAAGAATAAAAGCTAAATAAAAACCCAAACCCACATTTTACTGTATTCTGTTCATATGTAGTAAAAGGGTACTGAGAAAATTTCTCATCCAATGTTTTTCCTTTCTTTGAAGAATGTATTTCCAACTTACTGCTGCTTAAAGGAATTCTTACTTTGCTTTGGTATTGGGTAGAAATTGTGTAGTTTCTACCATGAACTCTTTATTTTCATTTCCCTTATATTCCTAGTTAACATTTCTATTGTAAAGTTTTTGTTCTTATATGAATTTCTTAAGTCTGTCTTGTATATATTAGTATGCTTCCCCTGTATTTATATCTATGGATCAGCCCCCTTTTTTTTCTTGGCCTTATACATAACATTCAGTTTTAATCTTTGTTTACAATTTGTGTAGTCTGGAGTATGATTTACTTGATTTCAGAACAAAGCTCCTGTAGAGCTTTGATATGTGTGTAGGAAGTTCTGCACCAATATGCAGAAGAACTTCTTCATGGTGAGGGTGACAGAGCCCTGGGACAGGCTGCCCAGGGAGGTTGTGGGGTCTCCTTCTCTGGAGACATTCAAGACCTGTCTGGACACCAACCTGTGTGACCTGTCCTAGGAACCTGCTTTGGCAGAGGGGTTGGACTCGATGATCTCTGGAGGTCCCTTCCAACCCCTACCATTCTGTGATTTTAAAGATGAATGAAACAAATTTTAAGGCCATAGAAATTATAGACAGTCAAGGTCTTTGACAAAATATGCTGAGAAAAGAAGCATGTGAGGGAGGAAGAATGTATAGAACATTAAGCAGTACTTAAGAATGTAAAAGACTTAATTTCAGGTAGGCCAATGGCCTGGAAGTTATCCTTTTTAAGTGGCTAAAGGCAAAGGCTTTATTTCTTTATGGTAGTCTGGCTTACATAAAGAGAACTTAAATTTATGCAAGACTCGTTATACCAAGGACTTGAAAATTAAATTTTAATTGAAATCTGGTAACATCATTACCAATGTGAAAAAAGTCATACACTCATACGTAGAAAAACAAAACAACTCTTACTCTTTAAAGTGCACATTAAAAACAAATTATGTCCTCAAAATAGGTAATATGGACCATTCTCTTTTGAGGATAAATTTGTTTTTAATGACTGTTCTTGGTTTTCAGCACAGCAATTTGTTTTAACATTTGTAATGAATTGCAAACTGAAAATGCCTTTCAAAAATGGGAAGTAGAGAACAAGAAGTAGTGTCTGGCTGTGAGAAGAATTTAATTCTCATTACACTAATGCGTCATATGTGCATTATTGAGAGAGATGGAAGATCTCTGTGGGGTTATAGATTGCTCATTTTATTGAAAGACTGTGAATGCTGAATATTTCAAACATTTCTTTTAAGAACAAACCAAACCTGTTAAAATTTTAGAAACCAGATGAAATTATATACCTTTTCCATGTATGTTTACAAAAATCCCAGTAGGATAATCGCACATTTCAATTTTGCACACTACTTCTTTTCAAGTTTCAAGAATGTTTTGCAATGTTCAAGAACATTTTACAAATTCTGCTAGCCTCAAAACAGCCCTGTTGGAAAGATTTTTATCTCCATTTAAATGATAAAGAAACACAAAGAAAAACAGTTTGCAAAAATAGCCTCTAAATTTTTGTAACTTAAGGAAAACATTAAAAATCAGAAGAACTTTAAAAACACTGTAGTTGTTCTATTCCCCATGACTGCAAAATTAATTCCAAAATAAGAACCGATGATGATATAACCTGTGTGCTTTTCATTAGTCTTTACCTCACTCTCACTGGTATTTGTTCTTGCACCTGATGGTACAACTATGTGGCTTTGTAATTGTGACAGTTATTATGAGGAAGTCCCTGCCTCTAAGTTTTTGTGCCATATGGGCACAAAAACATCTTTACACTTTCCTATTTAAAAGTATCTTCCTGCTAAAGCATCAGAAATTTATTTGTATTTATGATAAGTTTTCTTTTGAAATATAAAGGACGCGACCTTGGTATTGTATGGGGTTTTGCTGGTTCTTCTTCCCTGAAATGGAAAACTAGAAAAGTGATGACAACTGATATGATTCTGTTTGATCCTCAGTACTGTAGTTCTTATGCAAATTGCTAGAATATACTTTTATTGTGTCTCTCTTTATGCTCTCTTTAAAATAAACTAGCCATATCTTTTCAATCTCTCTTCAGAAAATCGTTTTTGTGTATTAAGTCATAGTAATCATCTTCCTCTGGACAGCTTACACTATACTCATGTATCTTTTCAGAGCTGGAATATATAGAACGATATTCCACATGAGGGAAGTCACTGATTTATATTGTGACATTATATTTTCTGCTGTTTTCCCCACCCTGTTCCTTACGCATCATTACATTTTGTTTATTTGTTTTTACTGCTGCTGTACTATGCCCAGACAATGGTGCCAATCCTAGGCCATTAGATAGTTTCTCTCACAACATCATATTCAGTTTATTATTCTTTCTTGATATTCCTGCAGTGTGTATTTCACTTCTTTGTTGTTGTTGTTGCTGTTGCTGGTATCGTTCTTTCTTGTCTTCAGAACAGTATGGAGTAGTGCCTCATTACATTCTTATTTTTAATTAGTTATATTCAAGGAAATAACAAAGCAACCTCTTGGGTTTTTTTCTAGATTCTTATTTCAGTGGATGTGCTTCATGGTTTCTTGTGTCCCATCGTGCTTAGGTGCCTAGTAAGTGCTCTTTGTCCAACAACCTTATTTTCAAAAGGATGTGTGTCCTTGAAGTGTCTTTTCTTTTCGTATGTCTGCAAGTAAATTTGTTACACAGAAAGGTGCAAAGACCACCTGTAAGTAGAGTTGGAATATTAGTTAGTGCCTAATGATGTGAACTTCAAAAATTCTGAAATAATACATCTTTAGATCATATTCTATAGTAGAGAGGTCCATCTGGGCCATGCATTAGCTGCTCTGTTA
Organism: Hypotaenidia okinawae; assembly: GCA_027925045.1. Taxonomy (NCBI): domain Eukaryota; kingdom Metazoa; phylum Chordata; class Aves; order Gruiformes; family Rallidae; genus Hypotaenidia; species Hypotaenidia okinawae. The sequence goes on from BSDF01000005.1 coordinate 67,424,503, forward strand.
AAGGGACCTTGAAATAATTGCACTATTCTCAACAAGATGATGCAGACTGTTATGAAACAATCAGATGAGATTCTCCCTTCTATTTCAGTATGTGAGGTAGAGGACAAAACAGAAGCAATACCTTCCCTCTCTAAAATGGATTATCCAAACCAAATGAGTTGCCCACAGTGCACTTAAGGGAATATTATCCCATTAGGGATGATGGCAAAACTTTAGGAGTCATGATTTTGCATGGAATTTCCTTTATGAAGCCTGCAGTCTCATGAAAATTGAAAAAGAAAAAAAGAATCCTTGTTTCCAGAGTGGCAAATTTTCAAACAGTAACATAAAATGAAATATTAAAAATAAATTAAAATAAAATATAAACTAGTAACTTATGTTATGTAAAAATGCACAACTGCACAAACCCAAGATTTTCTTGCCTTTCCCCTCCTCTTTTGCTAAATAACTCTCCTGGGTTTGTCTCTTTCTGGTCCTCGAGCCTTCCTCCTTGCCACCCTACTGTAAAAAATGCTAACTGGTTGCTTCGTATTTGACTGTAAAACTAAATTAAATTAAAGAACAATCCATATCTGAAGTCACTGAAGCATACCACTGCCTGTCTTGCCGAAACATGCTCTGTTGGCAGTGTCTCAGTAAACATGCAATAAAAGACCTTGCATCTTCCTACTTGCTGCAGAGAGGTGTCTGACATTGCTAGCATTGTCACCATCCACTGAACGTCCAGTTTTACAGCTAAGAGGTGCCAAAACCACTGAAGATTTTGGCAACCCAAAGTAACGTTTTGCATATTTGCACTATGTTCATCACAGTGACAGCTGCTCAGACAGATTTCTGAGTCTTTTGTGCCACTAGTGCTCCATGTATTTCTGTCCTTGGCAATCCTTTCAAGAGGAGAAAATACCAGCTGTTATTCCTGGCCACCAGAGCAGCAACAGCCTTCTTTTCTCATCACCTCAAAATAAATAACTGAGGCAGGCAACTATATCTAGTCTGAGGAATGGCTTCCATTTCTAAATTGGACTGATAAAATGGTATTAACTCAATAGAGCTCTATGAGTCTTCTTTGAAAACAACAACAAAATAAAAATGGTTGTGGTTTGGGGTCTTTTTGGTTTCTCAAAATACTTTTAACAGATAGAAAATGTGGGTTTTTTTCATTCCTTGCACTATATACTTATATAAATCAGCAGTGTGATGATACCCCCACTATCTACTGAAAAGATAAAAGCATGCAGGTTCATCCAAAAATATCATTGCAGATCCCAAACCTAATGGTTTCAAAAGTCTGTGTCCTTTCTGTCTTGTGTAAGAACAGAAGATGTTTCCTCCTCTCTTCTATTTCATTTTTCAGGTCCACATTTGGACTGCAACAGTACTTCATGACCACTTGCACATTAAATATACAGTAAATGACACCTCAAAGAGTCAATCACAACACAGGTATGACTGGAGGAAAAAAAGTTAGTTTTTGACTATCCCCACATAGAGTAAAGTAAATCACAGAATCACAGACTTGTAGGGGTTGGCAGGGACCTCTGGAGATCATCTAGTCTAACATCTCTGCTAGAGCAGGATCACCTAGAGCTATCCTGTTATCATGCAGGTTAACATCCAGGTGGGTTTTGAATGTCTCTTCAGTCTGTCATCCTCAGAATAAAATTTTTCCTGACGCTGAGATGGACCTTCTTGTGTTCCAGTTTGTGCCCATAGGCCCTTGTCTTGTCACTGAGCATCACTGGAAAGAGTCTGAACCCTTCCTCTTGACATTCACCCTCTAGACAACTGTAAGTACTGATCAGATCCCCCCTCAGTCTTCTCCAGGCTAAACAGCCTCAGCTGTACCAGTCTTTCCGCATATGAGAGATGCTCCAGTCCCCTCATCATCCATGTAGTCCTTCACTGAACTCTCCCCAGTAGTTCCCTGAACTGGGTAGCGCAAAAGTGGATGCAGTACTCCAGATGTAGTCTCACCGTGGCAGAGCAGAAGGGGAGGAGAACCTCCCTCGACCTTCTAGCCAGGCTCTTCATGCATCCCAGGATACCACTGGCCTTATTAGCCATGAGGACACACTTCTGGTCATGAATAACCTGTTGTCCACCAGGCCTTCCAAGACCTTATCTAAAGCACTGGTTCCCCTAATCTGTCCTAGTGCTTGGGGCTATTTCTCCTTGGGTACAAGACCCTACACTTGCTCTTACTGAATTTCATTTGGTTCCTCTCTGCCCAGCTCTCCAGCCTGTCCAGGTCTCACTGAATGGCAACACAGACGTTGGTGTGTTGGCCACTCCTCCCAGTTTTGTATCATCAGCAAGTATACTGAGGGTACATCCTGTCCCCTCATCCAGATCACTGATGAACATGCTGACTAAGACTGGACCAAGTACAGACTCCTGGGGCACACCACTGGCTGCAGTTCTCCCACCAGACTCCGCACCACTTGTCACAACCTTCTGGGCTCTGCCATTCAGCCAGTTCTCAACCCACCTCACTGCCCACTCATCCAACCCACACTTCTGAGCTTCCTTGTGGACATAGCCGTCACTTTCCCACTTTAATTCCTTCTTGAAATGCAGTGTCTGAGAAGACAGGCAGCTGTGGTCACAGCCCCAGTTAGTTTGTTTCACCAGTGAGGTTGCCTACCATGGGGCTTCTGTAAACCACCCTATTAGGAGTAATGTCCTTGTCCTGGTGAATTTTAACCTTTAGATACTTATTGTAACAGCTCAGGTATTTCAGATAGAACTTCTCAGTCATGATGTATTTGCATGGTGTTTTGCTTGGTGAGACCCTATCTTGGCTGCCAATTAGATTTTACAGTGGCTACTATAAATACACTTTAATATTTGCTTTATTATTTAATATTGCACCACTGTCTTTCATAGAAGGTACTGTTATGTACTGTTATGTCTATAGCCATATTAATTCCAGTTACCGGATAAATAGATGACATTAATCCTGCTAAGGTGCAAAAAAAGATTGGAGGAATAGAAGGGAAAATAATAAGAATAGGGTTTGTTCAGTTAAGTTAGCTACTAATAGTAATTTTAAAAGTAGGCAAATAAACTCCAAGAATCAGCAGAACTCCAACGTATGTAGCAGAAGTTACAAGATGTGTGTCTTCAAAGGAGTCCAGGGGACAGTTTCTTATAATTTTAGATGTGTCTGCTATTCCTGTAACTCTCCAGAAAAATTAAAATCTCCTCATGCATACGAGCTGAGTAGCAGGTTTTCTTCAGCTTGCAGTTCTGCAGTTCTTCTGGGATTAGAAACAGGCCCTGAAAATAGAGCGTGTCAGAAGTCTGAGTCACTATAACCCCTTCACGCATGAATAAACAATTCTTCTCCACTTTCTTCATCTTTTCTCATAGCACAGTGGCGTGCAAATCTCGAGCTTATCTCCTGGCATTAATACCCTTTACAAGTTGAAATGTTAATGTATTGGATATTCAAATTACCACTATTTGGTGAATCTGGTTTTTTTTTTCCCTGTATTACATGTAATTCTTCAGAAGCAGCTCTCTCAGACAAAAGTTTTGGGTTGCAGGGGGTGACCGTACATTCTTACGCTACATATAATAGAAAGGGGAGCATACTTATTGCAATACTTTAAAGATACACATTTGCAACGTTTCTATAGTGCTGTCTGTGAATACAAGTTTCCTATTATATCATGTGATATAGTTCAGCTCTGCCATCCTTAAAAAACTAAAACATCACTAAATATTACCTGCTGTCTGGCATCTGATGCACACTGAAATATTATGCGACTAAGCGATCTACCAAACTGAACAATTTTTTTCTCAACACAACAGAGTAAGGATGTCTTTATGTCATTTTCAAGACAGAAGCAGGGATACATAAAGCAACCAAGTTTTTAGTCTAATTTCTAGAAATAAATTGTGACTTAAACTATGTACACCGTGCCTGCGCTAGAAAATGCATAATGGTACAATTCTAAGAATATATATATAAAAAATAGTCATTTTCAAAGGAGGCACAACCTGCTTTTACGCACTTTAAATGGCTCTTCTGGCATTGTTTTGAAATATGTATTTTTGTGTTTCAATCTCATTTCTTTTTAAGACCTTATTTTAAAATACAAAAATCCGTCAGACCTGGGAGTATAAGCACAGAACATAAATTCAAAAGCCGGCTTCCAATTTAGCTGCTGCATATCCTACCACAGAAAAGGGCCTTTTCTCTCAGGAGGTGAAATCCCAATCCATGGGTAGTAACAGCAAACTTCAACTAAGCTGCACTGTTTCATTACGCCTATCTCTCTCTTGATAGGCAAGCCAGCAGCAATCCAAAAAGCCATGTGGGTAATGTGCTCTGTCACTGCAGCCAGGAACAGGAGACTGAATTTGAGAGAAAGCAACAAATCTTGCAGATAATGTCCTTTCCCACCTGAGCAGATGATGTAGTTGCTATGCAATAATCCCAGGCACTTAGCAAAGGTAAAAAAAAAAAAAAAAAAAAAAAAAGAAAAGAGAGGGATAACCAGCAGTTGAAATCATGGGATCAAGTAGTTTCTGCAAAACAACTCCATGCAAAGCTTACAGCTGAGGAGAGAGAAAGCCTGGTAGGCACCTGATGTACACTGAGCATCTTGATTCTTGATTTCCATGCAAGAAGGGCAGTTCTTTTACATGATACAACAAGCTCTTCAATGTACTTAACAATTTACTTTATTTGTCAGTATTGTATGTCCCGGCTTTGAGCAACTTTCACTGAATTAAATGAGATTGGGAAAGTACTGGGACTGAATTGACACTGTCCTTGTAGATGTCCTCACCTTGGTTTTTAGCTCTTGGGCACAGTTAACTTAGAAAGAGCTATAGATTTAGACCAAATAGAGATTAATTTGGTTTGCCATACCTTGAGGGTGACAATAAAAGACACACCTGGCAGGATTTACATACTTGTACATGACTAAGCCAGAGGAGGATGCAGGGCTGATTCCTAAAAGTAAACTGAAGGCTTTTTTAAGGTAACTTTTATACTCTGCAAAACATCTACTAAATTCCCAGACTGTACTACACACAGTATGAGTAAGAACAGATGCCTTTTGTTACTAAGTTTAACACTTTCTGGTTTCTTGATTAAAGCCCTGCCTGAGCTCCATTTACATTTACTGCTTATCTGGATCAGGACTCCCAGTTTGCCTTAAGTAGTGGAGCAAGAATTTGCATAGGCTCCTGAAGTTACTGTAATGACCCAGATTTTGTTCTATCGCAGTGAACATCATTTTAGAAATGCAAAGTTAAGCTGAAGTTAAACAGGGAACCAGAAAAGGCAGCCTACACAAAAGTGCTTGACCCAGAAAAATTAAGAAAGAAAAACTTTTAATAAATTCCTCAGAGTTGTGATAACATATATGTAAACTAGACCATGTCCCTTTAATATTTTAAATAGCAACTTCTATTAGTGTTGATACTTTTATTAGCAAAACTACAGATTATTTTCAGAATTTTGAAATTACATAGCATTTACACATCTTTAACGTATGCTTTGCAGCATATATTGGAGCAGCTTAAAGCCCAGTCTGCACATGATCTTTACAGGTTTAAATTGTTGGGGTTTTTTTTCTAGTGTGAAAAGATGTTCTGCAAACACATCAGGTCCAGAGACTACTTTCAGACAAAAGATATCTTAGAACTCTTTGGAACAAGGAACTTTAACACTTTGATAGAATAAGAGGTGTAATTTGAAAGATTTACAAGACAGGACATATTTGAAAATAAAAAAGTAAGTTGATAATATTTCAAGAAACAAAAATTATGTTCTTTTGATTTATATAAAAAATATTACCATAACTTACACTATTGAAAGAGATGCCTTAACATTTCTAGAAACAATAATATAATTTTAATTTTATCTTCTTGTCAATTATACGTTATTCAACTCATTAATCTTTAAGTGCTAAACTTCACTTTCAGAAATGAGGAAAAAAACTGTGTTGGTTTAAACTGTCAAAATCACCTTGTAGATCATGAGGAATCTCTGAAGTTCCTATGGCTGCTAGTTTTATTGAAGTTCTAGGCAGAGGATGAATTCATGTTCTGAACCAGTAACTCTTCAAAAGGTTTGTGTCATAATCTGCATATAGCTGGATGGTATGTACAGAAAAAACATCACATAGGAACTGTTTGAATAAAAAGATAGAATGAGAAGTCCTCCACATACTTTTGGGATTTCTTCTATAATAGTGATTTCAAAAAACCCTGATAAAAGCAGTTGTTCGACCACATCTAGCAAATATTGTATAAAAAATAATGCCTTCACTTTCAATCAGTTTTAATTTGAACAATGGTCCTAAAAGGGCTCTTTGGGGGGAGTTGAGGGGGGTCTTGTTTTTTTGTTTGCTTGTTGATTTGATTTTAGCTTTGCTTTTTTTGAAGTTGAGTAAACATATTTGGGGATATATTTAAACTAGACTGTGTGAAATGTACAGATTTCCTAGTTGATGAGCCATCATTTCTTGAAAAAGAAAATAAATAGGTCTCAAAGATCAATTAATCCCAAAGGGTTAAGGTTTCATTATTTGGTGCAATCCCTATGACACTTAAAAAAAAAGAAAGAACAATCCAAGGAAAGCCATCTCTTTGGGACACAATTTCTGTTTTGGGAACACAGCACTATTTTGCTCTTTATTTCTTCTGTTTCTCCTCCCTGCAATGTGTAGACTAAAATGGACACTTTTTCAAGCCTCATCAGTGTGTGGTGCATTGACCCAGGCAAGAGCCAACGTACCCACTAAAGCTGCTCTACCCCCTCCCCTTCTCAGTTGGGCAGGGCAGAGAAAATGTAAAGACCCGTGGGTCGAGATGAGAGCGGGGAGAGGTCACTCACCAGTTAATGTCATGGGCAAAACAGACTCCACGTGGAATAAAATTAATCTAATTTATTACTAATCAAAACAGTTGAGTAATGGGAAATATAACAAATGTTAAAACTCTCTTCTGCCCCTCCCAACTTCCCAGGCTCTACTCCACTCCCCATTTCTCTCCCTCCTCACCCAGTGACAGAGGGGGACAGGGAATGGGGGTTGGGGTCAGTTCATCATGCATTGTCTCTGCTGCTCCGTCCTCCTCGGGAGGACTCCTCACACTCTGCCCCTGCTCTAGCACGGGGTCCCACCCATGGCAGAGAGTTCACCATGAGCTTCTCCAACGTGAGTCGATCCCACAGGCTGCAGTTCTTCAGCAACTGCCCCAGTGTGGGCACATGTGATTTGAGACAGTCAGCATGACTTTCCTAGGGACAAGTCCTGCCTGACCAATCTAGTGGCTTTCTACAATGGAGTAACAGTGTCAGTAGACAAGGGAAGAGCTATGGAATGGATATCATCTATCTGGGTTTCTGCAAGGCCTTTGACAGGGTCCTCCACAACATCCTTTTCCCTAAATTGGAAAGGTATGGATTTGTTGGGTGGACTCTTCAGTGGATAAGGCATGGCTGGATGGTGGAATCCAGAGGGTCATTGTCAGTGGCTCCAAGTTGAGATGGAAGACTGAACCAAGTGGTGTTCCTCAAGAGTCTGTGCTAGGACCAGTGCTGTTTAATACCTTTATTAATGATATTGACAGTGACAATGAGTGCACCCTCACCACATCTGCTGATGATACCAAGCTGAGGTTAACATGCCAGAGGGATAGGATACCATCCAGAGGGACCTGGACAGGCTGGAGAAGTGGGCCCAGGTAAACCTCATGAGATTCAACAAAGCCAAGTGCAGGGTCCTGCATCTGGGTTGGGACAACCCCATTATCAATACAGCCTAGGAGATGACATGCTCGAAAACAGCCCTGAGGAAAAGGACTTGGGAGTACTCGTGGATGAGAAACTGGACATGAGCCACCAATGTGCATCTGCAGCCCAGAAGGCCAACTGCATCCTGGGCTGCGTCAAAAGAAGTGTGGCCAGCGGAGCAAGAGCAGTGATTCTGCCCTTCTGCTCTGCTCTGCTCTGCTCTGCTCTGGTGAGACCTCACCTGGAGTACTGTGTCCAGCTTTGGAGCCCTCAACACAAGAAGGACATGGATCTGTTGGAGCATGTCCAGAGGAGGGCCACAAAAATGATCAAATGGCTGGAGCAACACTCATATGAAGACAGGCTGAGAGACTTTTAAACTAGAAAAGGGGAGATTTAGTTTGGATATTAGGGAAAAAATCTTCAATATGAGGGTGTTAGATAACTGGCACAGGTTTCCCAGAGAGGTGGTGGAGACCCCATCCCTAGAGATAATGAGTCAGGCTTGATGGGGCTCTGAGAAACCTGATCTAGTGAAAATGTCCCTGCTTACTGCAGGGGGTTGAACTAGATGACCTTTAAAGGTCCTTTCCAACCTAACACATTCTATGATTCTATACATCCAAATTCTCTGAAACTTTGGTGGCTCCTAAATATCAGATCAGGCTTCTAACTGCAAAATAGGAGGCAATATACTTTTTTTTTCTGACGAAAGTAGTACTTCATACCCTATATTGTAGCTATTCATTGAAAGCCCCACTGTACAGATCCAGACTCCAAAGTTTGTTAGACAATGGACGTAGGCCTACCACACATATGAATCACTATTCAAGTACAGAAAAGAAAAAAAAAATTACTTATTAATGATATAAAATTACTAAAGTAAATATTTTCTGAGTTATGATACATTGAGTTACAAGTCCCAATAGGAAAAAAACATTAAACTACCTGGTTTAGGCAGTGGCTGTCCTTTGATAAAATTTCAGTATGAATTGTGTTTCTGCCTTCAGTGAACACAAGGGATGGCTAATCAATAGTTACTAACCGAATATTCCAGAGATGAATTGTTACTTAATAAATACTACAGGAAAATCCCCATTAACATCATCAAGTGCTTCTTTTTTGTTGCCAAAATCACTGAACATTTTTCACCATCTGCACATGTTTTTACAGATTTTGGTTCACCTGAGCTTTAGCCCTTCAGGCATTCCTCTGACAAATTTATAACCTAGTAATGGCATTTTGGTGTTCCTACCTTTGGACAGAGGACAATATTTAAGGCATGCTGCATAGAGAAAGAGTTTTTTGCTTCTAAGCCCGTGGAGGCAAACACAAATCTGTGCTACGACATGTTGGCAGACAGATATAAAGTGATGTCACTTGTTGATGGGGTTTTGTCAGGTAATTCACTGTCAAGGAACACAAATATCCATGATTGTCACAGTTTTGCATAGCTGGGTGCTGGTAGAGAAGTCACAGAGCATCTTTGTAGACTGGTAGATTACAGCTAATGTTGAAGAGGTACATCTGCATTAATCAGCACATGCACTGAAAAAATAATGTTTTCTGTATTTCTCAGCACATGGGTATGTATTCACTCTGTGATGGAGTATAAGTAGAAAAGACTGATTGGGCATCCTCACTATCAGAGAAGGCCTCAAGGATAGGAGAAACAAAAGGGCAAAGCAGCATAATCACTTCTCCTCCACCCCCAGTCAAACCTGCCAGAGTTAAACAGTGTGTTTTGTAACTAGGAACCAGGCAAAGCTCAGTTAAGTCACAGAATCACAGAATTGTAGTGGTTGGAAGGGACCTCCAGAGCTCATTGAGTCCAACCCCTCTGCCAAAGCAGGATCCCGGAACAGGTCACACAGGTCAGTGTCCAGACGGGTCTTGAATATCTCCAGAGAAGGAGACCCCACAACCCCACTGGGCAGCCTGTCCCAGTGGACATTTTTGAATCAGCTATTTGGTAGGAAGAAGGAAGTGATATAAATCTGAAAGCAAACGTACAGCACATGATTGCGTTACTTAAAAGAGTTACCACTTCTCATTCACTTTATACAGCCAGTTTGACCAGGGAAAATATGAGGGACCCAGGGTGAATGCATTCCATCAGAATGCCTCTGCTTAGAAAACTTCCTCATCTCCTCTGAAAACAAGAAATCATACCATGTGAATCACAAAGTTTGTACTAAGTGGGATTTTCTCAATTTTTTAGAAAATCTCACCAATTTAGAATAAAGTTATTCCTGGAAATATTAATAATCTTTATAGAGCAGAATTAGAACAAAATTTTACTATTATTAACTATTAGTTTTACTTATTTGCATTATAGCACAACACTGCCCAGACAAGATATATGTGATCTTGATTATTTATCTCTCGTTGAGTGGGCTGTATACTTAATTGAAGTTGTGTTCTTCAGCATGCACATACAGTAGAACGTCTTTTTCATCAGTGCTTTCACATTTATTTCAGCCATGCCTACTGTTATCCCTCAAACTGCTGCTGTTCCACTATCCCTAGTGAAGAAAGAGAAAAAAAGGTTACCACAAAAGCTCAGTACAATGAGGTAAAGTGAGATATGAAACAAGTCGCTATGTGCATTTACTGCATTTATTATTAGATCCCATGCTGGGCCAAACACAAAAATTCAATAGTGTTTGAGTGTCAAAGAGGTGATAACTCAACTTCTGTTCTGAACTTGGAGGACAAACAGTTTTGTGCTGTGACAGTAACATCAGTTGAAGATCGTAGGCGTGAAAGGACTTGCTTGGTAAGGATCAGATATCTGATAAAAATCTTGACACGTCTGCAAAGAAGAAGGAACAAAAAATAAAATATCTGTTTAATAATGCAGTAATAACAACTCCACCATGACAACTGAGGAAAATGAATGATGGTGGTGCTGTACTTCTAGCTGAAAGCATAAGATTGCACTGTGAAGTGTATGGCTTGTCCTCGTAACTTCCCTGTATCACTTCAAGGGCTGCCTGGTAAAAACAGAGTGTTATAGCTCGGTACAGTCATTTTACTGATGTATAGCCCTGAGTTTAAGCCACTACAGCTTCCTCTCAGTCAAGAATTTCAGTAACAATGACAATCCTTTTAAGTACCTTATTGTAAAGAAAATGAGTGTAATTGATGACGAAAGCCATATATATCAAGATATTTCTTTGCATGGAATGCCAGGTGTTACCATCCCCATTGTTTGCAGTCAGGTTGGGGTTGAGAACAATATTACTCTGAATAGGTATTCATATATCCATGGGTTTTATGTTCCTATAAAATATTTTTCTCCAACAGATGTACATCCTACCAACACTTACTTCATGCTATTCCTCAAGGAATCTCCTTTAAGAAGGAAATACTGCTTCCAACTGCTTCTGATGTCTGATGAACCCAGGTTTTGGAAAACAAATTTCTAATTCCTGCAAAGAACTTCTGGCTAGAAAAAAACCTATCCAGAGTAAAAACAAATACGTCTGTAAGTATAAATAAACATAATGTTTTGGACTCATGCAGACAATTTCAGAGCTTTTCTTTCTTCTTTTTATAAGCAGTTTGCCAAAGGCACTTCATAGACTGGAAATCAAAGGTTATGGCTTTGTATTCAAATAAAAATCTGTCAAAATTTTAAATGTCAGAAAATAACTGCATAATTCAGTTTTCCTGTTAATCTCAATGGGTAACCTATAATTGCATTGAAGAGAATAAGAATTTTGGTGTTAATTTAAAAACAAGCAAACAAAGAAATAAACAATATAATTAAGTGGGAACTAGTGCCAAGTAATCTGCAGGAAACAGAGCAAGTTTTATCTTGAATTTGCACCTCAGGTATTCAGGTTTATACACTTCAGGAAAGAAAAATAAATTTGGGGTATTTTGGAATAGTCATGTGTACCTTTTGAGAGGTAGAGTGCATTAACCTATGTACAATCGTGTATAAAGTAGTGACACTAACAGGTGGCATGGATGCAATGGAAAAAAAAGGATTCTGTGCACTGAAAAGTCTATTTGGTCTGGCTTGTAACCTATTCTTTGTATGTGCCATATAGAAATAGAACCAAAAGAAAATAAAAGTTTTAGTGAAAAGAAAATAAAGAAATAAAAACCTGCATTGAAAAAGTTTTAGAAATCTCTAGTCAGGGTGATAGAGGCAGAACAGCAGGGCAATGATCCATCTTAGTGCTGTCACCTGTTGGTCTTTCAAAGCAAGTTCACTTATCACTGAGCATGAACTCTGGGAAGGAATGAAATGATCATATATGATTTTGTTACGTCAGGCAGGAAATGCCTTTCCTTGGAAATCGATATCAAGGACAGCAGTTACTCCAAGGGAATGCAAAAACCAAATCACCTCCCCAGAGGTCATACCAGCGACATGACAATTTCAGGCTTCTGGCTTACTGGTGAGTGTGCAGCAATGCCTGCTACCCCCAGGGCATTGAATGCCATGTGACCTTACTGACAGAAGAGATATTGAAAGAGAGATTTGGCCAACTATTTGTTTAAATATAAGCAGCAACACTGTTCATTATAAAATGATTTATTTTCCTAAGTCTTCCTTGTGTGGGGTAAGCAAGACAGATGCAGTCACCTCAGGCACAGAGTTTTCAAGGAAAGTGTTCTTTGAATTCGAAATGCTTAAGATTAATTATCTGCATTGATAGATCAAGGGTTTTGGTTTTTTTCCTACAGGTCAATTCTTTTCTCCTCAGCATATGTTCAGGAAGATTTTATTGTCCAAGAGAGTGAAGGGCAGAGAGTACAGGGTCCAGCTGAACACAGCTTAGGGAAATGAGATGCATAGGAAATGATGTGCATATTTCCCTGCACATTTATGGTAGCGGCAGGGAATCTCAGGTGAGAGAACACTCAACACCCCATCTGTTCCAAAGTCCTTTCCTGCAGGGAGGGGAACAGAAAAGTAAACAGGCCTTTACCTTTCAGTCCATCTCTACTGTTGCATTTTTGCTGTAGGATTATTTTATTTAATATAATAAAATTATATTATAATATATATCCATAGATGACGGCTTGATTTAGAGCAGAGTGACATTACAAAGAAAGAACATCTCAGGATCCAAATTCTGTCCCAAATAGCACCAGATGCATTTAATTCTTTGCAAGTTTCTAGATGACCTTGAAATTGGTTCTTACTATACAATAATATGTGTGTTTATCTACATTGCACAGTAAGAAAGGTTGGTGCTTGTTACTTGGGAAAACCTCGTCACAGAGGTCTGGAGACTTGCTCACTGTCCCTCAGCCTATGATGTCTAGGTCCAAGAGAGAAAAGAGTGTTTATGGATTTCAGTCATATATTGGCAACAGAAGAAGATCATTTTAGGCAACTTTAACATGTTTGTTTTGTTGGGTTTTTTTAATCCCCTTTGAACTAAGCCAGATTTTATCCATAAGATAAGCAATAAATGTGTATAGTAAGGAGGTTGAATATCTCACTTATCTTTTGCATGGGTTCAAACTGTAAACTAAGCAGTCCCAGCTGTTTCGTGCCATAAGAAGTATAGTATCATAAAAGTATGTAATCCTAGAATTTGGGTTTGGGTTGTAAGAGACCTCAGAGATCAACTGCTTCTAATCCCCTGCCTCCGGCATAGACACCTTTCACTAGACCAGGTTACCCAAGCTGTAGATGGCTTATTGGGACAGTGCGGAGAGGAAAAGTAGTATTTTCTGCACAAAAAATGCTCTAAAATATTAAAATTTACTTTTACCTTTTTTGCCCTACCTACAGGAAACCCTATAGAGTGAGGGGTTTTTTGGTGATACTTAACCCCAGTCTGGATTAGTTCTTGGTTTCCAAAAAGGCTAGGTCATACTAGCCTACAAGATACCATATGAGTTATTTCCAGTATTTAGTGTACAGCAACCACTAGGTTTTTAATAGAATTTTTAGAGTTAAGAATCTGAAGTTCTGCTGCATCTTGTGTTAGGAATTTAGTTTCAATTTTAGGATCCAAGATCACAACTAATTTCTAACAACAGTCTTCAGCCTAAACATCACTGTGCTTTTAGTAAATTTGCTTCTTTCAGGTCTTTGTGTAATAATGAAAATTTTAAACATAAACTATGTGGGAAAGCTTGCTTTTCAAATGCACACCTACTCCTAATTAGTGTTTTTATCTCTCTGCTGAATGTTGGACCAGAAGAATAGGAAAGAAAAATGCATATTAAAAGCCACAAAAAGCTTTAATTTGCTATTTTTAAATACATCAGCAAGAAACTGCCTGCTTCTGCCGTTTCAAGCACGTACGGAGATCTTATCTTCTCTTAAAGATGTGTTGCTACTGTTTCTATAATGCTTTGTGATTTTCTCAAAGGTTTTTTAGGGTTTTTGTAAAAAAGCAACTGGATACCACTTAACAGATCTGATTTTATGAGAAAAGTACTAATAAGGGATATATTATATATAAACCCTCAGCTGAAAACTATCCGCACACAGAATTAAAGGTGTCTTAAGTTAAATTTGAAGAATCAGAGGCAGGCATCATTTAAGTACTAGAGATACAATTGTTTTAAAAATTTTAGCTGGGCCGTAGGTCTGTCAGATCTGGGAAAAGGGCCCATCTATCATGTGCTGCAACCCAGAGTCTAAATGTAAACATTCTTTTCTCTCCCATTTATCTTATTCATCCCCCTCCCGCACATGAATAAAGCAGGAGTCCTAGGAAACAAAAATATGTCATCAAGAAAGAAAAGGCTGCCTGCCAAGCTGGATTAAAAATGACAAGCAAATTTCATTGTAGGATCTGAGGTCTTGCTGAATATCAGGAAACATGAACTGTAGTAAATTAACAGCAATATCTAATATATTCCTTGTCCCTGATGGAGCAAACTTTCTTTTGGGCATAAGCACTTTTTTCCAGCCACTTTATCTGGATAACATTCATGATCATTTATGAAGCTATAATCTTCAGAGCTCAGTGCAGATGGCAACATTTGGAAATACCAGAGTGCAATCACATACTGAATCACACTGTCAAAACCAATACAAATATTTTGAAACTTATGACATAACTAGCCTTTATTAATTTGAATTTCAAGACCTAAGGTGTTCCACTTAACTTCATGAACATATCCTAAAAGGATTTTGAATGTCAGGTAGATTTATACTGCTTTTTCTGTCACTATATTTCTTTCTTTTTTCTTTTCTTTCAAAAACATCTACATGGTTTTTTCCCCAAAAAAATAAAAGCAAAATAAAATATATAGACTCTGTCAGAGAGCACATACTTGTTAACACTAGAAAAAAATAGATAAAAATATTTTAAACTTTCCAAGAAATGCTAGCAAAGTTTCTGTAACAAAAACCCCAACAAACAAACAAAAAACCAAGCAAACAAAACCCCCCACACTTCTTTGATGCTCTTGGAGAGTGACAAAAAGAACAATTCGACATGTTATGTCTCATTATATGCTTGAGAATGCTTTACTGTTATGTGCTTATCTCAAGAAAATCTGACAAAGATGATCTGATCATAGAGATGAAATTAAATGTACCCTCTACACTATTCTGACTACCATTAACTACCATTAACATCTCTTCTTGAGCCCTTATACTGATGGCTTCAAACTATGAGGTGAAATTTTCCTGAGAACTGTCCCTAAACTGTAAATCATTCAGCAGTCAGATGGAGAAATCAGTGCAAAGGAAATTATAGGGCATAGAAATTGTAGGAATTACATGCAATCTTTTGGAGTCTCTCTATGAGTCCCCTGGAAATAGGAAGTTATGTTTTCACAGATGTTTGCTATAAAAGCATTCTTAGAACTTATTAGCATTGCTCAAACATGTCTATTTAAAGTAAAATGTGCATTTTTCATATTTCCTCACTACCGATGATGCCTTGGAAAGCTGGAACCCAACCTCACTAGCCTTGGTGACTATGAAGCTGGTATGCTTTATTGCAGCGCTGCGCACACAGGGGATCGCTCCCCTACTGTGTGCGCCCTTTGAAGCCAAATTTCTCACATGTATACAGATTATCTCTACATACTCGGTATAATTTCTAAGAAAAGGCAGGGTTATGCAAATTATTTCTAAGAAGTCATTTATATTAATTCCTCCCAGGGAGATCATGCTCAGTGACATTCAGGGGTCTTCTGGTGGTCTCCAGGGATGAAGGCTGGATGTCTTCCTCTTACTGTCTTTCAGCTCATGCTCTTTACCGTTTTCTCCAAAACACATTCCTGAGCTCAAAAACACATTCCTACACAAACTAGTTAGGAACCCCTTTTAACTGAAAACAAGATATACTCTGTCTCTTAACTGGTCGTTGGTCTCATTATTTATGACTCCCCTCTCTTCACTTTCTTTAGTTCCAAGGCTGTTGCACTGTTATGGCTCAGTTCTGTAGCCGCTTTCACGGAACAGCTCCCACAGTTACAACCGTATTCTACTGAAATCCAAAAAAATATATTCTTGAAATACACAAATTAAAGTTAAATAAATTGTCTTAAGCTACATCTACATGATCTATTCAGTGTTATTATATTTCATTGAATCACCGAACACGTGTAAAAATTCTATAGGCATCTAACAAATACTTGGTATACTAATTTTCTTATTCCTAATTTTGATTTTATTAGCATTGTATTATTAAAATTCCTTGTTTACTTTTTTGATGGGTTGGTTGTTGAGTTTTGGTTAGTTGTTTTATTTGGGTGGGGGGATGACGTGATTTGTAAATCACTCCCCAAGCATTAGCTCTCTCTCAGAGTGCCAGTTTCTTCTGAAAACATGAGCAGTGGACATTCTGTGTTTTAGAACAATTACTTGGCAGCATCCATTGCTTTAATAGACATATAGTTTTAAACCAAGACTCCACCTACTATCCCTCTAATTACAAACACAGGTATAACATAGTTCATAGCCCCATCTTGTAGCATAAGTAATACAAATATACTTTTCTTCCCTTATAAATTGTTCCCTAATAAATAAAATGTGCATTTGGTATATTATTATTTTGCTTGCATTTCAAAATCAAGAGGGTTGGGATTTTTTTCTAATAAAGTAGACAATAATTTATGGTTACAATAATTCACATTTAGAAAGTTTATTTACCTATTACTTTTGAAAATAGCTGTGCTGGGGAGGGGAGAAATCTTAACAGACAAAAGTCTGCAAGTTGGGTTGAACTACACTTGTTCTGGGGGTGTCTGCAAAGTTAACATACAATTCACAGCAAGTGGGTGCTTTTTAAAAAAGTAAATAATAATAATAAAAAAATTATACTATCAGGTTCAAAGATGCAGGACAGAAGACCAGTAGGAGATATGGCCAGCTGGGAGAAAAAGGAGCAGCACATCGCTGTCCTTTTTAGCACAGGAAGGAAGAGAGAATATTGGCTGCTCTATAAACTGCCATGCTCCAGCTTGCTTCAGCAAGTAGCGGTTACTAAGAGGACACTGCAAACTGCTACCCTGAGGACCATCATTCAGATCCTCCTGAAGCATTTCCCTTAGCCTGTCCATACTTCATTTATCATCTCTAAGTCCTCATGACTACTGAAATGTAAAAAATCTTTTGTTCTTCTCTGATTTTCCTATAGTTTCTGTTTATTGTCATTAGATTTGAAATTCACATGCTATTTAAGCAGCCCCATAATGATCAATGATGTCTGAAAGATGGGATTCTCCACAGTACCTTCATTAATTGTATTCAAGCCTACAAATCACTTATGCAGTATAATAAATTTATTTTTTAGACAAATATCAGCTCTCTTTGGTTAAGATATGTGCTAGTTTTTACTTTTTTGGCACCTTGAAGAAATACTCACATGTTATAAGTGCATGGTACATCATTTTTAAAATTTAAATAATTGGGGTTAGTATAGTTTGAGCTGTCAAATGTTAATTATAAAGCTAAGATTTGCTGTAAAATATGAAGAAGAGTGTTATTGTGTACTGCCTGAAGCAGTCATCGTAAGACATATCCATAAGTATGTATAAAAACAAATAAAATACAATACATACTTACTTGCACATGTATGTGGTGTATATAGAATCATAGAATGGTTTCAGTTGGAAAAGATCTTCAAGATCACCCAACCCTGCTAGGTGTCATCAAGTACAACATCTACTCTTCTTTTAAACACCTCCAGAGATGGTGGTGAATCCACCACCTCCTTGAGCAACCCTTTCAGTAAAGAAATTTTTCTTGATACTGAACCTAAAATCTCCCCTGAAACAACTTCAGACCGTTTCCCCTTGTCCTATCACTAGCTACCAGGGAGAAGAGACCAACCCCCACCTCACTACAACCACCTTTTAGGTAGTTGTAGAGAGTGATAAGGCCCCCCCTCAGTCTCCTTTTCTCTCCTCATAAGATTTGTCTTCTAAACCCTTCACCAGCTTTGTAGCCCTTCTCTGGACATGCTCAAGCATCTCAATGTCCTTGTAGTGAGGGGCCCAAAACTGAACACACTACTCCAGATGTGGTCTCAGCAGTGTTGAGTACAGGGGAAGGATCACTTCCCTACTCCTGATGACTATGCTGATCCAGATACAGGCCAGGATGCCATTGGCCTTCTTGGCCACCTGGGCACACTGCTGGCTCATATTCAGCCGCCTGCTGATCAACATCCCTATGTCTCTCTCTCCTCCAGATAGGTCACTTCTCCTTGTATTCTGCCCAAGAACAGCATTATGGCAAACTAATCCTGCTGCTGAAGATGCTTAAAACATCCAGAGTTAGGGGCTCCACAGCCAGCAATAGGAATGCACAGTGACAGGTCAGATGCTGCACTAAATCACTGCATTCCCATCAGTGCCCATACACTGGGTATCTGGTGAGACACAGAGAGAGCTTAAAAATAGCAGTCTCAAATGTTCCTGAATATATTAGCAGGTACCAGAAATATGGGCTTTATGGGAGGCAGCAATACTTGTGTGCAATTAGCTCACACTTCGAACACTACCTCTCTCTAGCATGGAGCAGCCTCTTTCAGGCTGCTTAGGGATTAAGAGGTGTCACAATTCAAACAAGTCCCTTACAAGGATAATTAGCCTCACAAATCAATCCATACTAATTTTAGTCAGCTAACTGGGTGACAGAGCTTAATAATAGAGGAGATTTCAATGCAGTGCAGTTTTGTAATGATTTACAATGTGCTTTAGCAAAAATAAAGTTTTACACATTAGGGGAATAAATAGTGGCCACTTTTGGCATTTATAGAACAGAAAACCTTGGAATTCTTCAAAGATGGACCTTTACACTAACCTGAAATAAACTAATCCTCAAATTTTAGGCAGGAGATTATTTTATAAGTGATAGGTGATCAGAGAAAATTGCAGCAATTATTTGTGCAGCCAGAAGTACAAGACAGCAACTCCTTGTTTTGGGGGTTTGTATCCATCATCTTCTATATCCCAACAGAGCAATATCAGCATTTGTGCAAAAAGGGATGTTGGAAGGATTTAAAAATATGCATCTTGTCTCCTCTTCCACAGAAAAACTCTATGACAGACATGGGAAGTATTAAGCCAGTCCTGCTTGCTAAAATGCATTCTAGGTTAAGTAAGAAGTACTTTTTGGTGTTAAAAAAATCACAGTATTTTTGGTGTTAAAAAAAAATAAAAACTAATCAGTTCAAAAGTATGGGAGCATTTTTTTCCTAAAAGAGTTAAAACTTTCCGCCTTTTAGTAGGTAAAAATTTCAGTGTCTTCACACAGATGTTTCCTAACAAGGAATTAAGGAAGGTGAGACATACTAGGAACTCATCAGGGATTAAATGACTGTCCAAGTAAGGAACAGTATAGAGTAAGAACAGAGAGCTGAATTAAAAAGAAAGCAAGAAAAGCTAAATGATGAAAAAAAAAATGTTAAGAAAATGCAAAAATATGGCAAACCACCAAATCAGCATAAGAGGCTTACATAATGCTGCCAAGTGTCCAGGAAGACTGGAAATATGTATTTGGTTTTGATTTGTTTTCTGTTATGTTTTGGTTTTTATTTTCTTTTATAGAATTTCAGTTTTTCAAATACTTTAAACCATGTAAGTGATAAAAACCAGAAAACAGTAGTTGCATGCAGGGTATAAACAATTTCTTGTAGACTTTATAGGTAAGAAATAATACAGGAAAAAGAACACTGCATATTCACTTTTCCCTTTTCCTTAATCTCACATTTCTACAGAAATTTTACATATTTTCAGCTAATGTAAAGAAAGTTGTCCATGTTATTAATATCCTTTACTTCACTTAAATATTTCTGATATTTCCTCCTGGGGGGAAGAAAAGACCAAAACCAAAATAAGCATGTAAAAGACAGCCTTAAAATGTTTTCAAAATACTTAGAATTTAAATGGATAAATATAAGACATGCATGTAAAGGACACTGAGTGTGATTATTCAGATCACTTAGTTATCTCCTGAGTATCTGTAGCAAAGTGACTGGTATCTTTAGCAATTGTTGCCATGCTTGGTATCTTTGAGAAACAGCATTTCTTCTAACACACACACACACACACACACACACACACACACAGAGAAATTACAAATCTTGACAGGTTGAATTTAACTTTCTCATAATAAAATCAAAATCAGTATAGAATTCATTTGGTTATTTAGCCATTTTCTTCAAAATAAACTTTGTAGGTGATTTTGTCTCTTGTAAAGTAGCCACCCTTCTAAGCAAACAGAAAAGAGAGGAACATATGGCAAAACGGCAAAAGCAATCTGAAGGAGGGATGGATGGATGCTGAAAGAGGCAGATGCCTATTCTTGTAAGCCTAATTTCTCCTCTTTTCATTTTACTATAGTTGTCTTAGGTTGCCATATTAATGCACACCTGCTATTTTTAACTAAATATCACACCTAAGTAATTACACCTATGAACATATGATCAGCTTGAACAAGAACCTGCCTCTCCAAATTTGAATTTAAGAGTGAATTTCATTGGATATTGGGCAAATGTTGCTGTAACTCACTGAGATATAACTGATAAAAACAGACCTCTAAGAACCTTAAGGCATGCATCAGAATGGAGATTGCTGTTAATCTTGCAATTGATACAATGGAACCCTCTACCAGGTGCATATGAGAAAGGCTCTGGCTGCATCTGCACCGTGGTTCAGTGCACCAGACAGAAAGTATGAGGAAACCTCCCGTGATCTTTCATTTCCTCCGACTTTGAACTGCTATGCTTGCTTCTCACAATGCAAAACTTGAGTAAACTTACATACTTACGGTGTAATCAAAAGATTTCTGGTTGGTACAGTGCACGATGTGTTAGGTGACCTCTTTTGGGAGTGCACACAGGGTGCTCACACATTTCTCTGTGCATGCATGCCTTTCACATGTTCAAAATTGCAGCTCAGACCTAAGGCACTTTCCCAAAGGGATTGCTGTCAATATGCATCATGATGCTCCAAACCAGCACTTTCAGCACAGGCTGTTTCATCACAAAATTCCAAACTAGTGCTCATAAACAACCCTGTAATTGTTCGTGGCATGTCAACAAGCAAAGGCTTTGATAATTTTATTTTGGCAGCAAACAATAGTGAGGAATTAAGTTCATAAAACTTGACTTAATTGTGGATAAAACCCTGGCATACAATTCTGCTACATTTCAGAAGCCAATTAAAGTGTTTACAGATTAGTCAACATCTCTCCATCCAATTCACATCATCAGTATGCAGACTGCAGTGGAAATGCTAAATAGAAATAAACAAAAGCCTGTAATTTATAGTTGTAGGAAGTTGTCATCTGCTTCCCTCAGCTTACAATTTCCTTCCTAAACTATCATACTCAAGAAAGTTTACATATTGCCTTGTAATTTGTCTAGTCAAATATTTCTGTAAACATTATAATCTCACAAAGGCTGGAACATCATTAGATAAAGCAAAGACCTCCTCACACTTGGCCCATATTTACAATTCAAACCAGATTTTTTTAATTTTTTTTTTTTTTTTGAGATTCTGAAGTGATCTGATAAAAACTCTTTCCTTCTGATCAATAAAGAACAGCATTCACAAGGTCAGTTGGGCCTTTCTGTTCGTAACAAAAAAGCAGCAACTCATTCAGCAGAATTTAAAGTGCAAAAATCTAAAATGACCAATAGGAAAATACTTGTCTGGGAAAAACACGTTGCTATTAAACTGTAGTATTTGCTGGCACGAAATTATTTTTTAAAGAATATTATATGCTTCAAGAAAGGATTATTATTTAAGTTGATTTAAACAGAGAGTACTATAAAAAATTGTAATTGCTTAAATTTAAAATTATAAATTTTAAGTAAAATATTTTTAGTTGTACCAGGTATTAAAACAGCTACCTCAGTGATGAGTTTACATTTTTAAGAGGAATAATATTATTTCAATTCAGGGCATAAAGCAATTACTAATGAAAATGTTCTCTAATTATCATGATGTTCAATTTTTGGTCTCGGACTCAGGACATTAGTATGCTTGGCTTGGTCTGGGGTATCTTATACTGAGGTGCTGAGGTGTTATCATGTGAAAGCCAAATGATCACAAAATAGAAACAGGAGAACAGTTTTTCTCACATTATGGGGGAAAATATTTTTTTCTGCTTAAGAAGTAATAAAAGTAATTGGTTTTAAATTTCTTGATCTGTTCCTTAAGCTCTAGTAATATATTAAAAAACAAAGGAAAATCCCAAAGTGCACAGCAGGTTTGTTTTTGCATTTGTTTTGTTTTTTTTTTTTTATGAAGAGTTGATCTGAATAAAAAATATCTTATAATCAAAGCACTGTGAGGATTCATGAAAATTATGTTTAGGTTCCATTTTCACTTTGTATTGAACTAAAAAGCCACACACATAACATATGCTGCAGTTTGTGGTAAAGGGGAAAAAAAAAGAAAAGTAAGAAAACTGCATAGAAAAGCAAAACACTCTCTGTTTATCAAGGTTTTTCTATGTGGAAAGAAACTAATATTCTGTAGATCAACTTCTAAAGAAAACTAAGAGGTCATGCTCCCTCTTTTTATGAATACATACTACCACAGGTGTAGCAGCTACACTCAGAGAATGTGGCAGTGTAGGAAACAACTTCACCTTCTCCTCTGCAAAGGCATCATGGATGTGAGAGAGTCACTTGGGTCTCTTGGGCGGCCTCTCCTCCCACATCAGCCATGCCTCAGGTCCATTACCAATAACAGCACGAGTGTGCAACTTCTGCTAGTCGTTGCTGTAGAAAACTGACATTTCCCTGGAGCTGGAAAGAAGACTGCACCAGGATACCCAGAGCAGAACTGGCAGGTTGGAGGGCTCATGGGGAAGGTTGGAGTTGAGATTTTGCTTGTCTGACAAGACAAACCCATCAGTTTTCTCTGCAGGAAATGAAATCAGTCACCTGTTGGTTTGATCCATTTTCTACAAATAAACAGCTTGTTTATTGGGTCCAGTTTAAAAATAAAGCAAATAAACCAGTTGGATAACCAAAACAAATGGGGCTCAGTTTCAGGCCAGCCTTCCTGCACAGCCCAGGAAATTTATCTTGCCTCATTCACACTTCAGTTTTCTATTACTTCCTAAAAGCAATGGTAATACTTCCTGTGTTTGCATTCCAAAATCCCCAAGGCAAAGGCTCTGTTATACTTTGAGATTGTGGAGCATCCTACATCTGGAGGCTGACTCCTGCCTGGAGACTATTGGTGTCACCATGAAAAGAAAAACAGTAGAAAGCAGAGGATAGTTTTATAGTACTTAATAAAGAGCACTTGCAGGCTGTCTGGATTGAACTTCTTTTGGCATATCTGAGAACCCTGTAGGGACCTTGTAATTTGTTTCTGTTGACTAACTGATGCAAGTGGGGCTTGTTAACTTCACCCTGGATATTAAGAAGATAAGTAGCCTTGGTTCAGCAGACAGAAGTGGTAGAAAGAGAAACAAACAAGAAACTGCTGGTAGTTTACAAAGTATTATAATTTAAAGGGGTCGATATATGGATTTGTGCACACAAATGAAGCAGTAGTCACCTCTCAAATTGCTCCTTAGAAGGAATAACACAATATCACATAAAAAGCCCAGAGGACATCTGTCTTCTATTTGGCTATACTTTACAATTTTGGCAAAAAGCATACTAAAATGCAAAAATGCTGAAGTGTTTCTAACCTTAAATAAGACAAAAAAAATCACAAGAGAACTCCTGAACTGGTGATGAAAAAGTAATATTGATCTAAACACAGCTATTTAAAAATAAAACCCAGAAGATGGATAATTCAAGAGTTCAGTGTATTTTGAAAAGTAACCTTTGAGTCAGATCTATCTGTTGGGTAGTGGTTTTTAAATTCCTGTTCTTCCAGCATTTGAACACCTTAAACTCTTTAAATCAAAGAATCAAATAAGCAAAGCCACAAAATGCTTTGAAATGTTTTATCAGGAACACAATACAGTGTCCCTATCTACGACAGAAATGCAGTAAAAGTGGTACCAAGTTGTGATGTCTGGAGGAAAAGGAGACACTGGATGAGTTTACAAGATCTCCCAAAATTGCAAAACCCTTCAGAGCTAAAGTGACCTTGATATATCCAGATGTCTTGTAAATACTAACACAAAGATAGAATGCTTTGGGTTGGAAGGGACCTCAAAGATCACCTAGTTCCAACCCACCTGCCATGGGCAGGGACACCCCTCACTAGACCAGGTTGCCCAAAGCCCCATCCACCCTGGTCTTAAACCCTTCCAGGGATGGGGTTTTCACCACCTCCCTAGGCACCCTGTGCCAGGACCTCATCACCCTCAGAGTAAAGAATTTTTTCCTAACACCTAATCTAAACCTGCCCTCTTTCAGCTTGAAGCCATTGCCCCTTGTCCTGTCCCTGCACTCCCTGGTGAACAGTCCCTCTCCCACTTTCCTGTAGGACCCCTCTAAGTATTGGTAGGCCACAATTAAGTCTCCCTGGAACCTTCTCTTCTCCAGGCTGATCAAGCCAAACTCTCGCAGCCTGTTTTGATAGGAGAGGTGTTCCAGCCCCTTGATCATCTTCATGGCCTCCTCTGGACATGGTCCAACAGCTCCATGTCTTTCCTGTACTGGAGACCCCAGAGCTGGACACAGCACTGCAGATGAGGTCTGACCAGAGAGGAGTAAAGGGGCAGAATCCCCTCCCTCGGCCTGCTGGCCACACTGTTCTTGATGCAGCCCAGGACGCTGTTGGCCTTCTCAGCTCCCAGCACACACTGCCAAGTCCTTCTCCTCAGGGCTGCTCTCAGTCCATTCTCTGCCTACCCTGTAGTTGTGCTTGGGGGTGTGCTGACCTACATGCAGAATCTTGCACTTGGCCCTGTTGAACTTCATGCAGTTCACATGGGCCCATCTCTCCAGCCTGTCAAGGTCAAGATTTAAAAACTCAGATAATCAAATCATGGAACTCTGGTTTTCTATATTGAGGGTGGGGCAGCGTAGGGGTAAGTCATTAAGAAAATATTATGTCATAAAGAAGATGTAATAACCAAGACACTTTTTAACTTTATAAGTAATTTGAAGTTTTTTATCAGAATGATCTCTAAAATTTACTCTGCATCTTCAAATACTCTGTAAATTGATGATTTGTCAAGAAAAAGGGATTTTTTAATTTTTTTTTCCTTTCATGATTAGAAGATTAAACTCTGTCCTGTGTCAGACTTCTGGTTTGGCTTCTTGAAATTCTAAATTCAGAATTCATCCCCTGTGAGTTTTCTAATCTTTTCATTTAGAACATTTGACTAAAGATACTCTATTCAATAGATGCTAATAAACCCATTCAGTAAAAATATAATCTCAGAAGTTCACAATGGAATATTCTCTTGCAATTATTCAGGGGAAAAAAATATCTGGTAGGTATGTATTTATATATGCACTATGATATTTATATTTTCCCAAAGTAATTGTGAATCAACCCAAAATGCAGCCATTTTGAACTGTGGAAAACCACAGTGCCATATCTAGTATTACTTGCACATTTAGCTGTCTCTAGTTACAGACAAAAGTGACTCATGATCACAGTATGTTTTCTGAAGATTTGGGTCGTGATTATTAAGTCAATTAACAACAGATGAAAGTAGAAATCACAGCCTGCTGTTAAATACCAAAGTTGTATTTTGTAAGCACTGTTACACTTACACAGTCAATATCAAAATAACTGAGAAGTTGGGTAGTGAAATGTCATTATTACTCAGATTTGTGTTTTATTGTTGCTTAGATGTCTATGGTATGACGACTACACGCCTGGATAAATCACTAGCAGAAACAGAAATTATGCAAAAGCTTTTGGTTTAACTGAAGGGTGAGAATAAAGAACTGTGTGTAAGCTTTTAGAATGGAAAATGAAAAAATGGATTTCATGTTAATGTGTCATAGTTCATTTTTGGAAGACATCAAAACATCCTGTGCTGTTCTTTATTGGTTTCCATAAGTTGTAAAACATTATTTATAAGACAGATTTTATTTATCATTGACTACAGGATATATATTTCAGGCAAAAGTGTAGGATGTGTCCTGGTTTCAGTCAGGATAGAGTTAACTTCATTTGTAGCAGCTGATGGAACGCTGTGTTTGGGAGTTAAAATGAAAGCAGTGCTGATAACACCCTGATGTTCTTAGCTGCAGTCAGACAGTCAAGGACTTTCTTAGCTTCTTCTATTTCTCTATTCTTAAGAAAGGAGGGGCGAAGCCAGGACAGGTGACCCAGATGGGCCAAAGAGAGTATTCCATGCCAATCACGTCCTGCCTAGGAAAACGGGGGGCTGTTGGGAAGAAGAAGCGGGGCGGTCTCGGGACGCGTGCTTCCTCTCGGGACGCGTGCTTCTTGGGGGGACGGTCGGTTCCGGGACAGCTCTGGGTGGTACGGCCTGAGTTGTGTGGGTCGGTGAGAAACTGCATTGTGTATCAATAGTTTCATATTCTTTTGCTCTAAAGTCCTGTTAGCATTGTTATATTTTATCTTTCTGTTATCTTAGTAAACTATCCTTATCCCAACCCACGGGCCTCTTAGTTTCTTGGTTTTGGAGTTATTTGCCCCTTCCTTTTCCCTTCCCTTGTTTCCCCCTTTTTTCCCTTTTCCCCTGCTCTTTTACTTTAAGGAGCAGGCAGCTGCGTGGATCTCAGCCCACAGCCGGGGTGAAACCACGACAGTCTTTTTGGCGCCCAACGTGGGGCTTGAAAGGTTGGGATAACGGTAGATCTGACCCTATTGTAATTAAGACAAAGTTGTGATAAGTATTGTTGTTTAAGCAGTCTCCGATCACGATGCTGTGGTATTTATTCACATGGCTGTGGTCACAGCTGTGGCCGCGAAAGTACCGTACGCTGTGTGCAATCCTGGCAGGATTTTTTACCATGTCGAGGCTGCGTTTCCTGGTCTGGTTCTTGTCTTTTATGATAACAATCTATGATACAGTAATAGTGAGGATCGTGAACTTGTGCTGGTATTTGTATGAGAGCTTGCTGCCCTGTCCATTCCTTGGACAGGAAGGGTTTAGTAACGGCAGCTGGCATGGTGGGAGTTCTGCTTTCTTTTCCTTTGGGCTAAATACAACAGCTCTGCTAGCAGTCTTTAAAAACTTTCACTATCCCTGGGATATTCCAACTAGCATCTTGCTGTTTGTAGGTTTGGTGCAGATGGTTCAGTTGTTGTCAAATATTAAGCAGAGGTTTATGAATACCACTCAAGATTTTTCTGTGAGGCCAGATAATCGTGAGTGGCAGGGCAAGTGGCAGAGCATGGGCAAGTACCTAGGCACTTTCTTAACTCCAGTGGTTTGGAGTTTCACTCCTGAGCAGTTACAAGACCCTGAAAAAGTGACTGCATATCTGAAAAGAAATTGCTCTAAGCTTGCCAGAGATACACACCTTACTGCACTGTGCTGGGCCCTGGCCACTATTTACAAAACATTGCTTGATAACAGGCAGCACTGTCAGTACTGTCAGCACTGTCAGAAGGAAAAGAATGAAAACAAACCAGCAAAGACTGCAGCTGCTGCAACCCCAATGACTGGCACTGCAGCTACTGTAACCACTGTGACTAACACTAAGGCTACTGTGACTAGCACTAAGGCCACTATGACTAGCACTGTGGCTACTGCAACTTGTCCAACCGATGCTGCAGCTACTGCAACTTGTCCAACCGATGCTGCAGCTACTGCGACCCCTACAGCAGATACTGATGATAAAACAAAAAACCAACCCCCGCCAGTGTCTGTTGCTCCTGTACAAAAGAGGAAAACAA
The DNA here is from genome assembly GCA_027925045.1 of Hypotaenidia okinawae. Classification (NCBI taxonomy): domain Eukaryota; kingdom Metazoa; phylum Chordata; class Aves; order Gruiformes; family Rallidae; genus Hypotaenidia; species Hypotaenidia okinawae. The sequence goes on from BSDF01000005.1 coordinate 67,452,461, forward strand.
GGAAATCAGTTCGTGTAGTGAAGGATGAGGATGAATCAGGGCCATCTGGAGCATGTCAGGATGACTCAGGGTCATCTCAAGCACCTCAGGATGGAGCAGGGCCATCTCAAGCCCCTCAGGATAGAGCAAGGCCATCTCAGGCATTTCAGGATGAGGCAGAATCAGAGGTTGTCACACGATCCCTGACCCTGAGTGAGCTGCGTGAGGTTCGAAAAGATTTCAGCCGCCGCCCAGGTGAGCACATCATCACTTGGTTGCTGCGATGCTGGGATCAAGGGGCCGATAGTCTGGAATTAGATGGCAGGGAGGCCAAGCAGTTGGGATCCCTAGCTAGAGAAGGAGGCATTGACAAGGAAATTGGGAAAAAGCCAGAAACCCTCAGCCTCTGGAGGCGACTACTGTCAAGTGTGGAGGAAAGGTATCCCATAAAGGACTATATTACATGTCAGTCACCCAAGTGTAACAACATAGAGGCAGTTATCCAGTACCTGAGAGAATTAGCTGTACGGGAGATCATTTATTATGATCTGGGCAAATGGCACTCTGACCCTGATGAAGTTGTATGCACCGCAGATATGTGGCGTAAGGTTGTACGAAGTGCACCAGCAGGGCACACCAATTCATTAGCATCAATAGACTGGGATAATATGTATCCACCAACTGTAAGTGAAGTGTCCTGCCGACTCCGGAAATATCAGGACAATGTTTCCCAATCTGTGATTGCAGCAGTAGAGAAGCTGGTCGAACGACTTGACAAAAATTTGTGCAACTCCCAACCCGTATCGTTGTGTGAGGTTGCAGCTACTGGGAGAAAGCGTCCATCATCCCAGAAGGGAGGATGCAGAAGGTGCACACCACGAGACACGCTGCGACAGCAGCTGTGGTTTGAACTGTGTGACCATGGTGAGGACATGAGGAAGTGGCATAGGCAGCCCACCTCAGCCCTCCAGGCACGAGTAAATGAGCTGCGAGGTAAAAGAACCGCACAACGCGATTTTGCCAGGAAGAAGGCTGCACCAGTGAGCAGCCAATATGATCAGCAACAATAGAGGAGCCCTGCCTCCAGCCAGGTGGAGGAGAGGGATAACCGTGCTTATTGGACTGTGTGGATCCGATGGCCTGGTACGTCAGACCCACAGGAGTACAAGGCTCTGGTGGATACTGGTGCCCAGTGTACTCTAATGCCATCGAATCATGTAGGGACAGAACCTGTCAGCATTTCTGGAGTGACAGGGGGCTCACAGCAATTGACTGTGTTAGAGGCTGAAGTGAGCTTAACTGGGAAGGACTGGGAGAAACACCCAATTGTGACTGGCCCAGAAGCTCCATGCATTTTAGGTATAGATTACCTCCGTAGAGGTTATTTTAAAGACCCGAAAGGGTACCGGTGGGCTTTTGGAATAGCTGCTTTGGAGACAGAAGGCATTGAGCAATTACGTGCTTTGCCTGGACTCTCAGATGACCCTTCTGTTGTGGGGTTGTTGAAGGTTGAAGAACAGCAAGTGCCAATTGCTACAACGACGGTGCACAGAAAACAGTACCGCACTAACCGGGATTCCCTGATCCCCATCCATAAGCTGATTCGTCAACTGGAGAGCCAAGGGGTGATCAGCCGAACCCGCTCACCCTTTAACAGTCCCATATGGCCAGTGCGGAAGTCCGATGGAGAGTGGAGGCTGACAGTAGATTATCGTGGCCTAAACGAAGTCACTCCAGGTATAAGTGCTGCTGTACCAGACATGCTGGAACTCCAATATGAATTGGAGTCAAAGGCAGCCAAGTGGTATGCCACAATTGACATTGCAAATGCTTTCTTTTCAATACCACTGGCGCCAGAGTGCAGGCCACAGTTTGCTTTCACTTGGAGGGGCATCCAATACACGTGGAATCGTCTGCCCCAGGGGTGGAAACACAGCCCCACCATTTGCCATGGACTAATCCAGACCACACTGGAAAAGGGTGGAGCCCCAGAGCACCTGCAGTACATTGATGACATCATTGTATGGGGCAATACAGCAGAGGAAGTATTTGAGAAAGGAAAAAGGATAATTCAAATCCTTTTGGAAGCTGGTTTTGCTATAAAGCAAAGTAAAGTCAAGGGGCCTACACGAGAAATCCAGTTTTTAGGAATAAAATGGCAGGATGGGCGTCGTCAGATCCCAATGGACATTATCAATAAAATAGCAGCTATGTCTCCACCAAGCAACAAAAAGGAAACACAAGCTTTCTTAGGTGTTATAGGTTTTTGGCGAATGCATATCCCAAACTACAGTCTCATTGTGAGCCCACTCTACCATGTAACTCGGAAGAAGAATGATTTCCAATGGGGCCCTGAGCAGCAGCAAGCCTTTGAGCAGATCAAACGTGAGATAGTCCATGCAGTGGCCCTTGGGCCTGTCCGGACAGGGACAGATGTTAAAAATGTGCTTTACACTGCAGCTGGGGAAAATGGCCCTACCTGGAGTCTCTGGCAGAAAGCACAAGGGGAGACTAGAGGTCGACCGCTGGGGTTTTGGAGTCGGGCCTACAAAGGATCTGAGGCCAATTATACTCCAACAGAAAAGGAAATACTGGCCGCCTATGAAGGGGTTCGAGCCGCTTCAGAAGTGATTGGAACTGAAGCCCAGCTCCTCCTGGCACCCCGACTGCCGGTGCTGGGCTGGATGTTCAAAGGGAAGGTCCCTTCTACACATCATGCCACTGATGCTACGTGGAGCAAGTGGGTTGCACTAATTACTCAGCGGGCTCGAATAGGAAACCCTAATCGCCCAGGAATCATGGAAGTGATCACAGACTGGCCAGAAGGCAAAGATTTTGGGATGTCACCAGAGGATGAGGAGGTGACACGCGCTGAAGAAGCCCCACCTTACAACAAACTGCCAGAGAATGAGAAACGATATGCCCTGTTCACCGATGGCTCCTGTCGCATTGTGGGAAGGCACCGAAGATGGAAAGCTGCTGTATGGAGTCCTACAAGACAAGTAGCAGAAGCCACTGAAGGAAAAGGTGAATCAAGCCAATTTGCTGAGGTAAAGGCCATCCAGTTAGCTTTGGACATTGCTGAGAGAGAAAAGTGGCCAATGCTCTACCTTTATACTGATTCATGGATGGTAGCTAATGCCCTGTGGGGCTGGTTGCAACAGTGGAAAAAGAACAACTGGCAGCGTAGAGGCAAACCCATATGGGCTGCGGACTTATGGCAAGACATTGCTGCCCGATTAGAGAAGCTTGTTGTAAAGGTACGTCATGTTGATGCCCATGTACCTAAGAGTCGAGCCATGGAGGAACATCAAAACAACCATCAGGTAGATAAGGCTGCTAGGATTGAAGTGGCTCAGATAGATCTAGACTGGCAACATAAAGGTGAATTATTCCTAGCTCGATGGGCTCATGATTCCTCAGGTCATCAAGGGAGAGATGCAACATATAGATGGGCTCGAGATCGAGGGGTGGACTTAACCATGGATGCTATTGCACAAGTTATCCATGAATGTGAGACGTGTGCCGCAATTAAGCAAGCGAAGCGGTTGAAGCCGCTTTGGTATGGAGGACGGTGGATGAAATATAAATATGGGGAGGCCTGGCAGGTCGATTACATCACCCTCCCACAAACCCGCCATGGCAAACGCTACGTGCTTACCATGGTGGAGGCAACCACCGGCTGGCTAGAAACATATCCTGTATCCCATGCTACTGCCCGGAATACAATCCTGGGCCTTGAAACACAAGTCCTATGGCGACACGGTACCCCAGAAAGAATCGAGTCAGACAATGGGACTCATTTCCGAAATGCTCTCATAGACACTTGGGCCAAAGAGCATGGCATTGAATGGGTGTACCACATTCCTTATCATGCACCAGCCTCTGGGAAAATTGAACGATATAATGGACTCCTAAAGACTACCCTAAAAGCAATGGGTGGTGGAACATTCAAACACTGGGATACACATTTGGCCAAAGCCACGTGGTTAGTTAACTCTAGGGGTTCTACCAATCGGGCTGGCCCTGCCCAGTCAAAATTTCCACGTACTGTAGAAGGAGACAGAGTCCCAGTGGTGCATATGAAGAGTATATTAGGGAAGACGGTTTGGGTCATCCCTGCTTCAGGTAAAGGTAAACCTATGTCGGGAATTGTTTTTGCTCAAGGACCTGGTTGTACTTGGTGGGTAATGCAGAAGGATGGAGAAGTTCGATGTGTACCTCAAAGGGATTTGATTTTAGGTGAGAATAGCCAATGTAATTAGTAAGGTAGAAATTGTATTATAATAAGTACTAAATAACCCATTACTCTATATTCATTATTACTATAATTGCTGTATGTTATTGTTTGTTGTACCAATGGAGTTACAGCTGGAATCATATACGACAATGAAGGAAGACTGCCACGATGATGGGACCAAGACCTGCCATCACAAGAACTTTTTCCTCTTCCCCTTTGAAAATGAACGCTTTTGATTCACAGACTATGACCATGGACCATGTCAGATGCATCGGTTGAGCGCCCGAGATGCAGCATGCAACGATCCAATGGCGAGACCATGAGAGACTGTTACAACAAATGGAGCCTGAAAATCGTGGACTAGATCATTTACTCAACAAAACTCAGATGAATGGTTCATAGACTAAGGGAATAATACATATATGTGTGTCTGAAACATTGATTGTACCCAAAAGAAATGGTTGGACCTGGTCATGACGTAAATGGTATGGAATAAGGGGTGGAATGTCCTGGTTTCAGTCAGGATAGAGTTAACTTCATTTGTAGCAGCTGATGGAACGCTGTGTTTGGGAGTTAAAATGAAAGCAGTGCTGATAACACCCTGATGTTCTTAGCTGCAGTCAGACAGTCAAGGACTTTCTTAGCTTCTTCTATTTCTCTATTCTTAAGAAAGGAGGGGCGAAGCCAGGACAGGTGACCCAGATGGGCCAAAGAGAGTATTCCATGCCAATCACGTCCTGCCTAGGAAAACGGGGGGCTGTTGGGAAGAAGAAGCGGGGCGGTCTCGGGACGCGTGCTTCCTCTCGGGACGCGTGCTTCTTGGGGGGACGGTCGGTTCCGGGACAGCTCTGGGTGGTACGGCCTGAGTTGTGTGGGTCGGTGAGAAACTGCATTGTGTATCAATAGTTTCATATTCTTTTGCTCTAAAGTCCTGTTAGCATTGTTATATTTTATCTTTCTGTTATCTTAGTAAACTATCCTTATCCCAACCCACGGGCCTCTTAGTTTCTTGGTTTTGGAGTTATTTGCCCCTTCCTTTTCCCTTCCCTTGTTTCCCCCTTTTTTCCCTTTTCCCCTGCTCTTTTACTTTAAGGAGCAGGCAGCTGCGTGGATCTCAGCCCACAGCCGGGGTGAAACCACGACAGATGACATATTAAAATAATAGTTGGGGGGGGTATGTTTAAGCTACCCTGTTTAAAATGTGGCTTAGTATAGATATATTTATTCATAAACGATGGCACAATTGCCTGGTGGCAATTTTCTGATGTAGTAGCTCTGCCAACTCTTAGCAATAAGAAAGGGTTAGCTTCAGTGGAATGCGTGCAAGAGTGGTTTTATAGCCTTCAGGTAGTGGCAGCTACGGGCTTCTGCTCCTCTGAGGTGTTCCTTCCCCATTCAGCATGCACAAGCATCTTCAGGGAAGGAATCTGACAACACAATGTTCCTTAAAAACAGATAAAGCCATTGTTAAGTCATAAGACTCTATTAGGCAATTCTAACCCTTCCCCAGAGAGCCTTAGTGTGAGGAAAGATTGTTTTAGCTGGTGAGGTGGAATGCTAACTGACATGCTACCTTAAAGACTATAAAATTTACCAGAATTTCCTGTTTTAACCACATTTTTCAGTGCATTCAATGCCCTTCCTGATTATTCACAGGCTTTTCTCAACACAGTTCCAAAATAAAATTTTTATTTTCCAGCATCTAGAGGAATTAAACTGATAATGAGTGTTCTAGATAATAATTCTATGATTAAGAAAAAAAAAACAACCCAACATTTCGTTTCTCTCTGCTTAATGCTTGATGTCTCCTCACCACTTGCCAGGTCTTCAGGCATGTGTATGAATACATCAACATACCATTAAACACAAAAGGTAGAATGACAAAATACTTGTCAGAGGTCTGTTTTTTCTCTGGAGATACAGTTTGACTTTCAGCTCAGCTTTCATTAAAAGTGTTTTTCTTTCTACTGGTATTTATTTTCTAGTGAGAGTGTGATCTAGTGAAGGAATCATCATTTATAAAATTTTCTAACTTTGTCTTTCCTTCTAAGCTTTGTGGTCTCTCCTGGCTTTTTCTCCATAGGTAGCTGATGTGCTCAATGCAACAATTCCTTCCTACTTTACCAACCATTCTAATACAGAGGTTGTTCTCTTCACTGGGTGTGGCTACTCACTGTTCTTCAGGTCAGTATGAGCTAGCAGTCACTTACGCTCCAGCTCACGAGAACTCAAATGGGTTCTGGAGATAAATCTATTCTCAGCAGGACCTACATAGCCATAGCAAGCATCGTGATGAAAGGGTCTCCAACTGTTATGCTGAAAGCTGACATATGGCTGTTTTGGGCAGGGCCTGGTTGCACCTACTCATAACAGTGAGCTAACATTTACTTGTTTTCTATTATCATGCTTATTTATGACTCCCCATGCTGATTTGGGCTGGGATAGAGTTATTTTTTTTTTTCCACAGCAGCTGGTATGAGGCTCTGGTTTGGGTTTGTACTGGAAACAGTGATTAATAACACAGGGATGTTTCTGTTCCTGCCAAGCACTGCTCACACAGAGACAAAGGCTTTGCTGCTCCTCACCCCACCCCACCAGTGAGTGGGCTGGAAGATGCACAAGGACTGGGGAGCTGACCTCAACTGTCCAAAGGGTTTTTCCATACTCTCTGATGTCATGCTTCTGGGGGAAGTAGAAGGAAGCTGGACATTAGGAGTGATGGCACTTGTCTTCCCAAGTCCTTGTTATGTGTGATGGAGCCCTGCTGCCCTGGGGATGGCTGAATTCCTACCTGCCTTGGGAAGTGGGGAATTAATTCCTTGCTTTGCTTTGTGTGGCCTTTGCTTTACCTATTAAACTGTCTTTTTCTCAACCCGGAAATTTCTCACTTTTTCTCTTCCAATTCTCTCCTCCATCCCAAGAGAGAATGAGCAAGTGACCACCTGTATGGTGCTTAGTTGCAGACCTGGGCAAAATCACAATGGTCCATTTTGCCACCGAATATAGGGCTTGAAGGGTTTGAGATAACAGCAAGTTGACTGGAATGTGCTAGATCTAGCTTATAGATGTTATCGCAGTTCGGCACGTTTTCTGTTCTTGAGATGGGGCTTCCTTGCCTTACTGTATATTGGAGTGCAGTGCTTGTGAGTGGCTGCTTTTTGCTGTCACTGCATGTGGTAGTGCTGTATTTCTTGTCATCTGACTGTGCTGTGCCTGGGAACATTTTGATAACAGCAATGGTGATGGGCCTGGACTGGCAGATGACCAAGGCATCGCTGCTGTTTCTGTTCTGCTGTACTGGGAGGCTTGTAAGATACTGGAACAGGCTGCCCAGGAAGTGGTTGAGTCACCATCCCTAGATGTTGTACTTGGTGACATAGTCTAGTGTTGGACTGGATAGGTGGTTGGACTTGATGATCTTGAAAGTCTTTTCCAGCTGAAACTATTGTATGAATTTATGACGGTGACCTGTTGATGAGTCCATGTGGGAACAGGACACCCTAAAGAATCTGTGGCCCTGAACAAGTCCACACCATAGAAGGAATATCTTGGAACATCTGTGGCCATGGTTATTTCTGTGCTGTGTGCACATATGTCTCTGAAGGGATTGTGGCCCAAGGACAAGTCCATGTGCAGCAGGTATACCTTGAAGCATCAATGGTACATGGGATCATGCTGGGCCAGTTCAAAGCATGTGCCCATGGATGAGCCCAAAACAGAGCAGGTTTATTTCTGAAGGGAATGAAGTTCCTGGCTGCAGGAAAGGCCATGCTGAAGCAGATATAACTCTGAAGGTATTGTGGCCCATGGAGAAGGCCATACTGCAACAGGTGCACCTCAAAGGGACTCTGGCTGTGGATAAGCCTATGCTGCAACAGGCAGGCCCCTGGAGAGACTGTAGCTCATAGACAAGGCTCCACTTGGAGCAGGTGCACCCCTAAGGGACTGCAGTCTAGGGATAAGTCCATGCTGGATCAAGGGCAAGCAGAGGAGATGGTCTGGTCCAAAGGTACCAGGTGTGGAGCTTGTAATAGAAAACACTTTAAATCATTGTAACCCAGGATTTGAGTCGCATGTTGAAGGAATTACGCTAGCAGGAACCACCTGAACCAACAGAGGACAAGACTTGGAAGAAGCAGTGCAAGTATGACAGTGACCCAACCTGAGCTGGTTTTGGTGCTGAGTAACTACACACCACTCTCCTTTCCTGAGTGAGCAGTGCAACCGATAGAGCCCAGAGTCAATGACTAAATTAACTCAATGAACATTTTTGAATATTTTCAAGGCATTTTATAGGGGTGATACATGAGCAAGGAGTATCATATTAGTGACATTAGTATTATTACTAAGATTCTCTAGTAAAAATCTTCCACAGCAGTCTTCATCATCTAAACAATGAGAGTCCATGCTGGCTGTAGTCAAGGTGGAGAAGAAAAAAAAACTCTGCCAGCTCCTGATCTTTATGGTTGAAAACTTTAGTGTGTTGAAATTTTATTTACCTCAATTCTAGATGATGAAGATGATTGTTTCACAAGTTTAAATGCTTCTTATAAAAAATCTAAAAGAAAAAATAACTTTTTCACTTCATTTGTAAAATTTCTGTTGTCTTTACAGTGAAAATTTTTGACATTCCCATGCCTGGAGTACATACTGAAACTGGGCAGAGATATTTGAAATAGAAATTGATAATTCACCACCTGTCACAATCTGCAACTAGATAGATTAATTTGGGACGAAGGGGTTAAACCCCCTTGTGCTCCAACTGACTTCAGGTATCTCTGGGTGGTTGGGCATGGCTGGGCTCTATTATGAGTTTTATCATTACCAGGTCTTTGTGTTTCTTCACAACAAAGTCAAAAGCCTTTAAACAGAAACAAGTGCCAAGTGACTTTATTTGACTCACAAGTGAGCAAGAGAAGGAGATGAAGAAAAAGGGAAAAGAGTGGAAAAGAGAGAGAGGGGAATGGGGGGAGGGAGAGAGAGAGGGATTGTGATAGCTACCACAAAGTATCTGTGGCATCCTATCAGTCTAATGTCTTCAGGTCTGGTGGAAGAACGTTCCTTCCTCCCTGTCTTTGTTGGTCTTGCCTTTTTACAGTGTTGTGTCATCACACAGTCAATAAACCCTTGGTATAGCCACACCTTCCACGCAGTGGTAGGATGCATGTCCAGTACCATCTCCAGAGGATCCCTGAAAGTTGAAGAGCATCCGAGCCCCCTCAAGAGGGTCCAAGCACCCCTATACTTTTTTTCTTCAGTTGACCCTGGGCCTGGGCACATGTGCAGAGAACTTGGGCTACATGTTTCAAGATAAGCCACTTTGAGATAAACAAGATGTGCATTTGTTCCTGACTAGTGGAATTCACTTTGTTGCGTGGGTGTCATGGGGATGAGGTTTTATGGTGACTGAGAGAAAAGAAAGGGGTGTGTGAGGGTATGGTTCTGTTGGCAATTTTTAAGCCATATCTCTAGTCCCTTACACCACCAAAATCCATTCCTACTTGATTTGGAGTAATCCCATCATTCACTGAAGGTGATAAATACTTAGTAAAGACACACTCCTTTGACAGATAAATTCTCGTGGATTCCAAATTTAGATTCAGTTCATCTAAGATTAACATTTTCTACCATAGAATCATAGAATGAAAGAAAGGTCTGGGTTGGAAGGGACCCCAAGGATCATAGAGCTCCAACGCCTCTGACACAGGCAGGGCCACAAACCTCCAGGCCTGGAGCTACACGAGGCTGCCCAGGGCCCCATCCAACCTGGCCTGGAACACCCCCAGGGATGGGGCATCCACCACTTCTCTGGGCAGCCTGTTCCAGCACCTAACCACTCTCTCTGTAAAAAAACATCTGCCTAACAGCTAATCTCTCCTTCTCTCCTTCAGCTTCAATCCATTCCCCATTGTCCTGCCATTATCTACCCTTTGAAAAAGTTGAACCCCCTCCTATTTCTCTGCTCCCTTCAGGGACTGGCAGGCTGCAATGAGGTCCCCCACAGCCTTCTCTTCTCCAGGTTGAACAAGCCCAGCTCCCTCAGCCTCTACCATGGTTTTCTATTCCGTGGAGTTATGAATACTGGAGAATTTTCCACATTTCAGGTACGTACAGTTCCTACAAAAACACAGCAGACACCTGACAGAGTTCAGTCAGAAAAAAACCAAGCAGGGATTCTTCAAGGATGAGAGTATAGAAAAATTTGAGGGAATGAGAATGGAAGGAAACTTCTGAAGCACTTAGCTATTAAACATCACTAAGCCTGAGGATGCAGATGAAATTTTGTTAATGCTAATAATTTGAGCATATTTAAGCCTGCTCTAAGGAAAAATAGGACCCAGCATTTGCCAGATTTGATTAGTAGAAATTGTCAAAAACTCAGTATTTTGATGAAATCCTAAGCCATCCCTCTAAGTGTTTGTTGTAAGTCTCTTTAGATGTGCATTAAATACAATCTTACCTCATGTTGTGTTTGGGCATAAGGACACAATGACAGCAGTTTGGGCTTTTTCAAATTATGACTCTTAACGCAACTGAAACAGCATTTTTGCATATTTTCTGTATGTAATCACTTTTGTTATTTTAGGTAACAGTTGTGTGCACTTCATTTCTACCTCTTTGCAGAGATGCAAGCCAGGATGTAATGGGCACTTTGTGCCCATAATGAAAACGCACAGTAAAAGCATATTCCTTATCTCAACAAGCTTAGGATCAAAATGTATGGCAACAGACAATAAACTGAAAACCAAATAAGTAGTATGACATGAAGGATAAAGTGACAATGAAGAGATTATTTTGAAATAAATGCTGTGGAAGGAACTGGAGCAGAATATCTGAATTGTATTTATTTAGTAAAAAACACAGGCTTCATTTCAACACACTACTGCTACTATAATCTCTTTTGGGCATGAGTTGGTGTTTCAAGTTATTTTGGTGTTTCATACATTTGGTGTTTCATACATTTGGTGTTTCATGATATTTTGGCTAATACTAGATAGGAGACAATTAATTTTATTGTTATAATGAAACAATCCAGCTTATAATATATATATTTTTTAATGGATGAACTGGCATTCAATGCAAAGAAATTTTTTGATAAACCTTCTGCCCTGAAGTAAAATAATTTCACTATTACATTACATTTTTTTCCCCATAAACTATGGATCTGTGACTGTTTATTACTGCTTTAAATGGCTTTTTTCATCATAAACGATTATTTCCAAGTAGTGTAATCAGAAGGAAAAAAATAATAATATATTGAAGAAGATGAACTAGTGTTGGAGCAGATCATTTAAATTAATAATATAAGATAAGATGATATACTAAATGAAGAAGAGAATTAGAAAAAGATTTAAGGCAAAGTTAGGTGGAGGTGACGTTAGAGTTTATTTTCATAGCTGTTATGAAAATAGACGTTAGTAGTGTGGCCTTCCTGATTTTAGGAGCTGATTTAATGTTTCAGCTGTGGATTGTCTTTGTTTGTAGTATCATGAGTTATGGTTCCATATTAAGACCATGGCTTCATACCCTAATGTGTTAGTTTCAAAAGATGTCTTGTATGGTTTCAGAAGATGTCTAGAGTTTTATGTATGAAAAAAAAGATGTATCGAAAAGTCTGAAATGAACAAGACAAAAACATCAGAAAGAAATGCTAGAAATCCAAGAAATAGATAGGATGGTATTTACAATGTTCAATGAAATATCACATGATACAAAACAATCGAAGGGTGACTGTGTTTTGTTTGTGCTTATTCATTGATCAACTGCAGGAAATGATATTTGATCCAAAATCGTTTAGTAAATCTATAGTATTGCTGTTTAGACAAAGTACGAGGATAGTCTTCTACCTGAAGTCACGCTAACTAAACTGTTTTCCTTCTTCACCCTTAAACTGGATTGTTCAGTGGTTCATGTTTAAAGGAAGAGACACTTTACTTCTAGGTTGGTGCAAAGAACAAGCCCTTACAAAATAAGAAGTATGGCTTTGAAGCTACAAGGGATTCAGAAGCTGACCTTTCTGTCAGGCTGGAATTTCTTCTTCCACATAAGTTTTAAAAGACACTACACATACCTCTTCATTCTTTGCATACTCATAAATGATGTAATCAGCACTTCAAATATGGTAGCAGGAAGAGGTTTCAAGTGTTTACTGTCTCCTGCTGAGGAGAGCTGGGAAATGTTCCGTTTCAGTGATGTACTTACCGCTACGTGTATGTGAGCTGATGAGAGTTATCTGAGGATACAACCCAAAACACTATGCCTTTTTAAAAAAGAAAAAACCCCACATTTTATCTATTTTTATTTAAAACTCCATGTTTATGATGAAGGGACTGTTGTTATTATTGATTTGGATTTCATGAAGGTCTTTCTTATGTTATTGTGTTAGCCTGTTGCTAGTCATCCACAACAAAGTGTACTGCAAATAAATGATTCTGACAATGGCTTCTTTGAAGTCAGAGGTTTAAATAAGTCTTTTAGTTAACTAAGATGTGAGTGCTAAATTTTGGGGAAAATTTCCCTTAGCTGGTAGGATTACTTAAAACCTAAAATCTGCAAAAACATTGATTATAAAACTGATACAAATGGGAATGCTGCTGTGCTTAAGTTAAGCATGTGTGTAAGCACTTTGACAGATTGGGTTCTAATCAAGAAAACAGTGAAAAGCACCATCTGTTCAGTGACATTTCACGAGACAGTGAAAAAATTCTGAAGCCTAATCTTCAGTGGAGATGAAAAAGAGATCTGTCCAGAGCAACAAGCTATCACAAAATTAATTTACTGTCAGAAACAAGCAATTCCTCCACAGTCCCAGTCTCTTCAGCTTCCTCACATTAATTTTGTAGATTATAAGAAAAATAAGTTATAATGCATCCCTGCTGCAGGCACAAAGCTCAGTGAGGATGAGAAAGATGTGCAATTTTGGTTTTCCCATTCTTTAGTAACAGCGGTGAGGGAAATCAAATATCTCATTTTATGTCTAATTTACGAGAGCCAGCTCCAATCATTATTGCTTTGTCTGTAGTGAGAATGACATCGCTTTAAGTTGCTGCTTTTTCTGATTAGTCAAACTTATTTCTGAGAAGCATCCATCCCACATGCAATCAGGCTTTCTTGGGGATGAAATCTACCTCACAAATTAAATGATTGAGAGTTGAATAAACCTAGGTGTACATCTACATGTTGCCAGACATTGTTGTGGAGGAAAATTAAATAAATAAAACTACGAGATTGGATTAATGGATTGTATTAAAACCACCAATGCTTGACACTGAAAAATGAATGTGAGATCTGGTCCCACTCTCATCGTGCACTAAAACAGAAAGACAGCAAACAATAAATACCATTCGCAGTCAGATGAAAAATATGCCAAGTCAATAAAGATTGATCGACATGCTCAGGTTCAAAATCCTCTTTTGCTGGTTACCCTCTGGCCCAAACACTCCGTGTTTTTGCAGGAGTGAAAAGTTTTAGCAGCCACAGAAGCAGAAACATACCAGCTGGAACTTGGCAGACAGTTAATTCCTGTGACTCACTGTGTCTGGCACCAGGTGTCAGACGTAGAGGGGGAAAAAAGAGGAAAGGGTGTTTTTTTCTCATGTTTCTAACCAACCGGGCTCGCTCATAAGCCTTGTGTCATTCAAGATGTCAGCATAATATATAACTAATATAATGAAACATGCACTGAAGTGTACAGATATTCATGACATATTATTCCTAACCTTAATGCACTGGATACCATGCTATCAGCTAGGGTAATTTTTCTGTTTCTGTATATGCTTGGTCATCAAAGAGATAGCTGTACTTAACAGATCGGCTGGCATAAGTGAGATCCAGATTTAATGATATTAATAAAACAAATGGGAGAATTCATGCCTTGCAGTGGATGCTTCTGATGGTCTGCTTGCTCAGGCAAATACCAACAACCCCTTTTCTTCTTTCATACACAATTCAAAGGTTGACTTCATGACTATGACTTCAGTGGCTATGAGCGGGGATACCCTTGTATAAATCAGTGATGGTGGCAGTTAAAACACTAAGTGATCTGTTCTTAATTTAAAAAGATTAGATTTTGAAATGCAGGATATGACATGTCTTGAAAGCAAGATTCAAACTTTGCCTGCACCTGTCCAAAATAGAAGATATCTCTGCTGAACCCCAACTGAGGATCCTCTCATACTATTAACACTGCACTTGATTCATTACATTTATCTACCTAACAAGCAATATTAATCTGGAGGCCGAGCAGTTGATATGAAAATAATCTACATAGAATCTTCATTTCCTAGCACGTCAGTGATCCTTTACAAATTATATAGTGGCAGCTATCTCATCTGGCACGAGTCAGAAATAAGGAAAATGATGATGGATAAAATGTCTTTGTAAGATGATGTACATCATCTGCAATTATTACAGCAGATCTTTAGCAGTTATAAACTAGCAAAATGCCTAAATTCAGGGGAGCTCTATCCCTATTGACTCTGGAATTGCACATTTGTAATGCTTGACTGGTGGAAAAAAGTGTCAGGATAAGACCATTTAAGGCTAATTATTTTGCAGCAGCACTCATTTAATGGTTCCCAGATTCCCACATTTTTCACCCTCTGCTGCTGAGATTGGACTTCAGGAATTTGGAGTGGGAGAGTTCACAGCAGCTTCCCACACCCAGAAGGATTTTGGCTGGTGCATCAGCCCTCAGAAGCCAATTTATATAGCAGCAGATCTGATACTGCCTTAAACTGTGCAGAGGGCCTGGCTCAGCATAAGACAGACCCTCTCTAATTGAACTGTGCAACTCCTGAACAACAACCTTATGTCCCTGTCTTGCCCACTTCAGCTAAAAAGGTCAAATAGTTTCTCCATTATTAGACTTGCTAACAAGCTGAGTGTCAAGGATATTTGACTAGAGTGTCCAACTCATCAGATATCTGTCAATAATAAATGTGTGACTAAGTCAAATCAAATTGAAAACAAAAAGTTTTTTAGAATATCAACTACTTTCTTGCTTCACCAGCATCGTTATGTCTCATCAGCTGTATCCATCAGCTGGTTAAAAAACATTGCAAAGTATATATAGCCCAAATAAAGCTATTTAATAATATATAGCTAATATTTTTCCCCATCTGTGTGTATGTAAACCAATAAAGAAAGGGAGAACTTTGGATACCACCCTTTGATATCCCTGGCTTTCTAAATCACAAACATAATAAAAATTCTGCTAAGATTTCATGAGATACTGTAAACTCCATGCTTAGATTTCAAAAAGATTTATCTCATTATCTGCATTTTGCAAAGTTACTGTGTTTTCCCCGTGTTAATTTACCCCTCTGACCCAAAAATCTCAGATACATGATCCGAGAAAGACCCAACATCTTATATATAATGGAAGAATTTTTTGTGATTAGTACCAACTATAACAGGTTATTTTGGTAACAGTTTTATCCTCCACAAAGTAAAATTAAACTTGCTTAGATGCAAATATTTTAGCTATAGCTTCCACATAGTACCAATAATCTTCCTAAAGTCAGTGACTTCATGCAGCATATTAGCATCTTCTTGTATAATCAATAAACATTAGTAAATAGTTGGAAAATATTACCTATAAGAATTCAGTATTTTAAGGTTAACAAAGATTTCATATGTGTCAGTGGGGAAATATCTTTATCTTTTGCAAAGTTTCAGGTCAAACCCCAAAATCCTTAATTATTAGGAGCTTCCAAATCATGTTAGTATTGAAATTGATATATCCAGAAGTGTGTTATGTCAACAGTCAGATATGAAAAACAATTATTTATTTTTTTTTACTTTTATTCCTGTACAAAGAGGATATAAAATCAATTATGTTAGTGATGTCAATTAAAATCATATTAGTTATAAACAAATGCCTCTATATATTTCTGCATATAAGATGTTTTACTCCATTCATTGTGATTTAAATGTCAAAAACCCCTTTGCTTTACACAGACGGTGAAGAATAGGCCTCCATTCAGGAGAGAGGCCCTGTGAGTTGAGAATACAGTTCCCTCAAGAGGCTGAACACCACATGCTACTCTGCACTAAGCAGAGGTCCACCATGCCCAATACCCTATGCATAGGGATGTACAGAACCTTCCTACAGGTTCCATTATAAGGGAACTACAATGAACCATTGCAAGCTACAGTCTTTCATAAGTATGCTGCATTGTCCTTCTCCTCCACAAAATCCTTACTAAGGGCTTCGCCCTATTTAACAAGGTGCCAAAAGTACCTCAAGGTAGGGACAAGTATATATGCTCTTCCCAGACAGCATGGACTGGGCATTAATGGATGACAAGAGTGATAGGTTTGACAGAATAATTTTTAATATTCTAGAAATATGTGAAGTACAGCTTGCTTTATAGTCACACTTTTTATTCTGCCTTGAGCTGTGTATAAAAATATTCATAAATCCTTCAGGTTTTATGAGTTATGTCATTATTATCTGTCCAAAAGTTTACAGTCCAAGTAAATAAAAGTCATTATTTTCCATTCATCTCCAGATTAAGATGTTATAAACATCTACTTCTGCGATACAAACAGCATCACATGAGGTAGCAAATCTGTACTTAACTATTTCAAATAGCTTATGTTTGAAGTGTGCAGTTGAAGGCCAACCTATAAGGCTAGAAAATCAATGTATACTTTATAGTACTAAATGGATGTAGTTCAAATAGATCCAAAATAGTTATTAATTACTTTTCATATGTTATATCGTTACTAAATTGTTATTTTAAGGCCATGAATGATATTATGCATAGTTCACACCAGTGAAGAGCTAGCTGTGTGGCTGTCCTGGTTTCAGCAGGGGTAGAGTTAATTTTCTTTCTGTTAGCTGGGGCATAGTGCTGTGTGTTGGATTTAGGGTGAGAATAACATTGATAACACACTAATACTTCAGATGTTGCCAAGCAGTCAAGGACTTTTCAGCTGCTCATACTGCCCTGCCCCAACAGGAAGGTGTTGGGTGACCAAGAAGCTGAGAGGAGACACAGCCAGGACAGCTGATCCACAGGGCCAAAGAGATACTTAATACCATACAATGTCATGTTCTGTTTATAACGGGGGGTAGGTGGAAAGGCATAGCAGCTGGAGACCTTGAAGGCTGAGCTGCCAGCTGGTATTAAACCACCTCAATGTCCTAAGTAGATACACTCATTTCTGGGGAGGAAGTTTCTTTCCACTGCCACCAGAGGTGCCAGTTTCCAAAAGAACACAAGGAGTCCTGCTGAGACATACTGCTGTGAATGAGAAGCAGGATGGGACTGTGCATAGATGTATATGAACTGCAGCTGGAGGTAAGGGGACAAGTTTTTTTTGGATGTTTCCAGGCAGAAAGTATGCACAGCAAAGGCAGGGAATATCTATCTGTGCCCACCAAAAGTAGTGACCTTGGCTCTCAGTCCATCAAAGAGCCTCTGAGGTGGTGGCTGTGTCACCCTGGGTGAGGACCACCTTCCAGACTATGGGATTACAGGGACAGTGGGCAATTGCTTGAACAACCTGCCATCACCACCTCTGCTATGAGCACCAGGCAGAGCATATGTTGTCCACTCTGAACACCAGGAAGAGTCCTCCTTATGCATATCATAGTTCAAATCTTAAAGAGGTTGGCCAGAGTCCCTATTTTACTACATAACACTTGCCATACTTTAGAATTTATTTATTTTATCTCTTCAGAGAAGAAATTGCTGTGATGTGCTTACCAAATGGAAATGGCTGGGAGGAATGCAAGATTTATGTTTGGCTCACATGTTAACATTATGATATAAAAATTACATGTATACCCAAATTACAAACATGGCATGTATTTTGGAATTTTTTAGATTTTCAATTTGGAAATATAACAAATAGATATACTGCAGTCTAAATAATTAATCTTTTCTTCTGCAATGTTCATAATAATTTTTCCCCTTAATTTCAGTTTGAACCATAAGTAGGAATAAAGATCCCTTTGGCAGAAAACTCTGAAGCTTGACTGACAGAGAGAGATATTTACATTTCATTTCAATCATTTGATATTTGAATTAAATCATGTTGCTTCCAAAACTAAGATAACAATGTCTGTAACAAACTGTAAAAATCCTTCTTTTGGTGTTTTTTGGCTCATTAGAAATATGATCAGACTTCTAACTTACTGGCATATTATTTATACTTCTTTAATCCTTTACTCAAACTAAATTACACATCACATACTCTTTCGGGTTTAGAAGATTTCAGTAGCAGGGGTTTGTAGGGGTGACTTCTACAAGAAGCTGCTAGATGCTTCAAGGCAGACTCACCACAGACCAAGGCCAATTCCATCAGCAGTGTGGTAGTGCCTCTGGGGGAACAGAGTTAAGAAGGGGAGAGGGGGAACACAAACCAAACCAACCAAAAAAGTGAAACAAACAAACAAAAAACCCCAAACACCACCACCCCAAAACTCCAACAACAACAACAGCAACAACAACAAAAAAATCCTGGCAGCTTTTGCAGCCAGGAGAAGATTTGAGAGGAACAGCTCTGTCCACAGAGTTGGACAGAAGGTTCAACAAGGCCAAATGCCAGCTACTGTCCTTGGGGTACTGCTACTACTACTGTCCTACTACTCTGTTCTCAGTACTGGTGAAGCTGCAGCTGGAGTACTGTGTTCAGTTTTGGGTCCCTCACTATAAGAAAGACACTGAGATGCTTGATGCTCTGAGCTCAGAGAAGGGCTACAAAGCTGGTGAAGGGTTTAGAAGACAAATCTTATGAGGAGTGGCTGAGGGAGCTGGGATTTTTTAGGAGAAGAGACTGAGGGGAGGCTTCATCCCTTTCTACAACTACCTCAAATGTGGTTGTAGTGAGGTGGGGGTTGATCTCTTCTCCCTGGTAGCTAGTGAGAGGACAAGGGGAAACATTCTTGAAGCTGCCTCAGGGAAGGTTTAGGTTGGATATCAGGAAAAATTCTTTTACTGAAAGGGTTGTTAAATATTGGAACAGGCTGCCCAAGGAGGTGGCAGATTCACCATCGCTGGAGGTGTTTAAAAGAAGAGAAGATGTTGTGCTTGAGAACATGGTATAGTGTCAGAACCTAGTAGGTCTGAATATATGTTTGGACTTGATGATCTTAAAGGTCTTTTCCAACCATAACCATTCAAATATTATATGATTCTAAGATGCTTCATATGCTGGAGTAGAGATTCTCCTGCAGCCCCTGGAGAAGACCATGGTGCAGCAGGCTGTACCCCTGCAGCCAGTGGTTGTACGTGGTACAGAAGTTGTTCACCTACAAGTCAGGGAAGACCCCATGCCACAGCAGGTGGAGGTGTCTGAAGGAGACTGTGACATCATAGGAAACCAGCACTGAAAGAAGCTCCTGGCAGGACCTGAGGCCTGTGGAGAGAGGGGCCCGTGCAGGAGCAGTCTGGTCCTGAACGTTTGCACCCTGTGGAAGTGACTTCCACTGGGGTAGCTGGTGAAGATCCTGTGGGAAGGACTCATGTAGAAGTTCATGGAAGACTGTCTGCTATGTGAGAGGCCCAATGCTAGAACAGGGCAAAGGGTGAGGAGTCCCCCCTGAAGAGGAAGGAGCAGTGGAAACAACGTGTGAAGGACTGACCCCAACCCCCATTCCCCATCCCTCTGTGCTGCTGGGGGAGGAGGAAGGGAAATGGGGAGTGTAGTTGAGGCTCGGAAGAATTTGGCAGAGGGTTTTTGAAGGTTTGGGTTTATTTCTCATTATCCTACTCTGCTTTGATTGGGTAATAAATGAAATGCATTTTTCTCTAAGATGAGTCTGTTTTGCCCATGACCATAACTGGTGACTGATCTCTCCCTGTTCTTATCTCAACTTAGAAGCCTTTTGTGATATCTTCTCTCCCCTGCACAGCTGAGGAGGGCAGGGATAGAGTGGCTGGGGGCCAGCTGGCCTCCAGACAGGATCAAACCAGCACATTGAGATTCTTATGTTCTTAAACATATATTCACTACCTGTATGAATTGTTTGGTTCAGCAGTTTAATTGCCATTACCAATGCCCAGTTCACACCATAGTTCAGTTCAAGCAAATGGAACTGTTTCCAACAATTGGTAAGGAAAGGTGACAGATAAAAAGCTCTTTGCTTCCCTTAACCAAGGACACTACAGTGCTGGTTTAGGACCATTATAGCATCAAGAACAAGCAGCTATCATGAGGTTAAATATCCTCACAGGTGATCTAAAAAGGTTTTGAGTAAGAATCTGTTTTGAGAAAATATTATATAATGGATGTTGATATTGATATTTAGATTTATAATATGACATAAAGGAAGGAGTTATAAATCCTGTTTGTCTTATATGTCTCTTTTGACTTCTGTTCCTCAGTTAAAGCATCAGCTTGAACCCCATACTTATGGCTTAGGTCTGACTGACTGGTTAAAAAGAAACAGGGGTGTGCTATCATGCAGAGTAAATTCCCCAAAATATGAGAAAACTAATATTTTCCTTTTTCTTTTTCCATAAATCTCATAAATGTCTCAGAAGGAGCAGCAAGAACACAAGGTCATACGCACAAGCTTTAAGTACCCGTGAATCTCTTTAAATTTGTTAACTGTAAGCATTGACTATGAAACAATTTTAGCATAAAGTAAATATTAATAAGCTATTAGAATTATTCTAGCCAATTAAGTACTTTTTCAAGGCAAAGAGTTTAGCAAGTGGCATTCTAAAGTTGTTAATCCTCAAAGGTGTCTCCAAAAATCAATGTTTTTTAATTAACACTATATACTAACCTATTGAATATATGTTAATTGTGTAGAGAAAAAAGAATCTTAATAAAAAGAAGAAATTTCATACACACAGATATATGAGACGAGTATGTTTTCTTAAACAGATATAAAATGAGGAACATTGTTCTTCCTGGAATCAAAACTAGCTCTTTCAAAGATACCACTTGAACTGTTGCGTTAATCCCCAGACATCTTAATAAGGACAGAATTCTTAACATTTTTTAAAAAAGAGTCCATTCCTTTCATCAGCTGCCTACGGTTTCATCTTAAGAAAAACAACTTTTTTTTCAATCACTGGGTAAACTAAGATAAAGAATTCATTTCCACATTTATATACATACTCACACATACAAAATTTGTCTTAAGATGTTCTTAAACATGAAAGAAAGAAAATTTGTGCCTTGCTGTAGTTTCCCACAGATCTGGACCCCTTATTTTCATATGGTTCTTTTCAAACAGGTAATTGCACAGCTTTCATAGAACGGACTAGTAAAAATACATTATCTTCCTAATGAAATATAATTTATTTGAAAAAGCTTGAGCCAGTTCATGTTTAGCTTGTTACTGGTTATAAAGAGCTCGTATTTCTGTAGATATACTCCTTAAATAATGACCTTTTCTTGTCATTTTTACAGCTCGGTGCTAAGGGCTAGAATTATTGGTTAATTTTACATTTACTCAGATATAGGCACTTTCCAGAGAGAATTTTGGTAAGGGTAACTCAGGAAATTTCACACAATAAAGTGACATTTCAAAATAATACCCAGATTTCCTCAGTAATTCTACACTGTCATTTGTGTAAGTTAAAGCACAGTTAAATGGGTCACAGCTCTTTTTTTTTTCTAAATGAGGTAAAAATCATTTAGGAGCTGGATGGGATGATAGCAGCTTACAGCTTTCTGGGGTCTCTGCTGGGACTAGTACCGAGAGAGAGGCATTTTAATTTTCCGATGGATGTGAAGCTTGTCTTCTGGACCATTGTGAAAATATGTGATGAAAACCAGAAGTTTTTACCAAATATGAGTACAATAAAGCTGCAAGATGTCAGGGAGCAGTGGGGGCAAGCTGCTTCATAAAGAGGACCATGCCCTGCATCACAGCAAGCTTTACAGTGCTGTTTTGGTAATATACAAATTTGCCAGCTGACAATTAATAAGAAGGAAGATTTTTTTTCCTTTGAGTGGTCATTCTGCCTCCGTAATTAACATTCCCTGACTTTGTAGCTTTCCTGGCTTTTATATAAACATAAAAATTTAATTTCCTAGGAGAAGGTGAGTCTGTCGGGTGGCAATCAACAGTCCTCTACTTCGAACCTGGATCCCAGGACTGGAAAACCCTGCATGGCTGCCCTTGTCCCCTGAACTTGTTAGTTCTTTTAAAAAAAAAAAGTCATTTCCACTGCATAAATAGTCTTCAAATGTAAGTTCAAAGAACATGATACACAAGTGGACTTAAAAATGCCTCTGACTGCAGGGTAGCAGAGCACTATCTCACCTGCTTTTAAGATGACTTAGGGACTAGCAGTAGTAGTAATAGCTGTAGTGCAACAGAGCTTAGTGCTATGATAAAGCAATTATTTCTAATAAGAATTGGATGCATGCATTTTCACACATCAGGAAAATATTATCCCAATATTTTCAGTTTTCACATATGTTTTTGTAGGTAAAAATAAATACCATTAAGTTAATTTATAGATACAATCTAATTTCCCTTGCTGCCTTCCCTGCTGAATATTTTTTCCCCAAAACTACTAGGACTAGATTCAGGAAATCATATTTCACTGCTACAAAAATAAAAAGTTCAGTGGAAAGAAATTAAATTGCTGATCAGCATACCTGTAAATAAGAATGGGTAGGAAACACAAAAGACTTACAAATTACAGTAAATTATATGGCTGGAAGTACAGTCTTGATCCTAACTGCTCTGGAATAACAACTACCTCTGCCTTTCCCATAGTACCTCTGTGTCACTGTTTTCTTTAAATTGCAGTTCACAAACTATGGAGTTTTCAATCTGTTTCTTTTAGTGTATGACAAGTGTCTACTGAATGCCAGCCTACCAGAAACTCAGTCCACAGAAGGTTTCTCTAGATGTCTGTCAATATCTGACAGATTTATAATTAACTAGATCAGCATAAGGTGTATTATAAATCCATGTAGCCATGTCTAGAATTATACAGGAATATGTACAGAGCTGCACTTTCAAGTGATGCAATTAACGATTACCCATCAGAAAGGATACCTACATATCTGCGTCTGGGTGTGTGTTGTTTGTCTGCAGGGATTTGAAAGCATTATTTCACAGAAGCCCAAGTGCTGCAGCCGCTTTCGATTATTGATTCTGCCACTTTTGCAGGTACCTTGGAGTGCGTCACTCCATCACTCGGCACTGAGTCTCTTCCCAGCTGTAGATACCCACCTTAGCCCCCACCCCCACCCCAATTTCCTTATGGCATCCAGGTTTCTATATGTTCAAAGCAGGAAACCTCTGCAGAAGCAAGGAGTTCACCAGGTTATGTCCACTTCTCGGGAAAACATGGACTCCAGAAGGTATTTCTTTTGGCATTTTTTTAAATACACAGCTTCACGGGACATTTACAAAAACATATGGCACAGTGAAATTGCATGAAGCTAAAAGCAAGCCAGTAGAAAAAGCCACAGCATGTAACAGGTTCAACCTGAATCCAATTCATGCTTAAGTTATTAGCTCCTGTGAAAATAGCTTTAGAGCTGTTTTTACTGTTGGTTTTGACAATGTCACAATGAAAAAGCTGAAAATCCACTTTCTGTGCTGGGGAGAGAAGAGAGGTAATGTTACTTTCTAGTTGCAACTATAATGTCAACAGGAAAAAAATTCTCTGTGGAGGTACTAGCTTTTTAGAGAGATGTATGCTAAATAATTTGAAAGGAGGATCTCAGCAGTTATATCTCCACAAAATCTTAAGGTGCACAGGTACAGATTTAAATGTACAGGTCTGCATATCACATTAGCTAACCTATATGGCAACTTAAAATTAAAGAACTAACATGGTCTGCAACAAGACTAGAAAGATTTTTTGTACACATTCTTGTAGATAAGCAACTGGGCTGAAGAGTATATAATTAGAAGTATCTTGAATCTTATTATTAAAGGGCTGCAGAGACTAGAAATGACCCACATTAAAGTACAGCAGAAACGTGTATACAAAATGCTGAAAGAATTGTTCATGCGTAGAAAAATGTGTGAAACGTATCAGATATTTTGAGATGCCTCTGAAAACTCTCAAGATCATAAACATTGTTTTGAGATTTTTTTCTTTGTTTCTTAAACTAATCTAAGTTTCAAACCACTTGGGCTCCTAAGCAAAATGGCCAGGTTTAGAAGGGCATAGGAGTACCTGTAGTATTGAGCAAGATGAAAACATCCAGATAAGAGACTCCAAGTTGCCAGATTTGCAGCATCTTTGTGCTGTGAAAGAATCAATATATATGCTTGGCATTATTAAAAATATTTATTCATGTGTTTCTTACTAACACTTAAAACTTATGATGTGCTTGCAAGAAAATATACTGAGAGCTATATACATTGGACAACCCTGAGATACAAATAGCCATGCACATTATCTGAAAACATTGCAATGAAAGCCGACGTTGCCAAAAATTGCCCTTCCTGTTTTATTCAGAAGTCTATTGGTTTTTATAATGTGCAACTACTGCACTTTAAACATCCCTGGTTTTAATCTTAATTTCTCTGTGATATCTGCTTTTTTGGTTATCCCTACTAGGCTTTTGTAACAATATTTTTTCCTACTCTTTACTTCATGCTGCAATGTATTACTTTTTTTTTTTTTTTCCAGTAATCATAATTCTCTCCTTCCCAAGGGTATTTTGAGGCTAAATTCATTAATATGTATGAGGGGTTCAAACTATAGTGATAAGCACCGCTGAGGCTGTATGTATGCATGTGTGTATATATCTCTACAGAAGTATACATCTATGCTCATATATTTAAATGGGTGCATTCGTTGCTAACTGGCATATATAACTATGACATGAATATATAAACACTTTGCATTTCCTATGCATTGTGTTTTCCCATTACTTGATCAAGGAGGTGAGTCTGTTATTCTGTTGGCTGTACTACATTCATTACTGCTATTAATAGGCCGTGTTGCTGAAGGCTATGTCTATGCAAGATGTGTGAGTGCTCCATAGTGTGGTTCAAACTTGTGATTGCCAAGACATTTCCACTGGCACCAGGGCCAGTGCTCATCACAGGTCTTCTCCAGGCTTCCCAGCAATCTACTCAGCTGATCTTTTTTGGTTTTTATTTTTTCCCTATTTATGAATGTGTGAAGTTCCAGTGCATGTCTAGGGCTTGTGTCAGTACAGAAAGAGCTAGGGAGGTGATTGTGCCCCTGTACTGGGCATTGGTGAGGCTGCACCTCGAGTGCCGTGTCCAGTTCTGGGCTCCTCACCATAGGAAGGACATTAAGCTCCCCAAGCAAGTCCAGAGAAGGTCAACCAGGCCTCGGAAAGAGCTAAAGTACAGATCGTATGAGGAATGGCTGAGGGAGCTCAGGATGTTCATTCTGGAGAAGAGGAGGCTGAGGGGAAACCTTGTCACTGCCTACAGTTACCTTAAGGGAGGTTGTAGAGAGGTGGGCCATGGTCTCTTCAGCCAGAGGACAGGAGATAGGACAAGGGGAAATGGCTTCAAGCTGTGCCAGGGCAGGGTCAGATTAGATATTAGGAAAAAATTTTTTTACTGAAAGAGTTGTCAGGGTCTGGAACAGACTGCCCAGGGAGGGGTTTGAGTCACCATCCCTGGATGTGTGTAAAAGATGGGTAGATGAGGTACTTAGGGATATGGTTTAGCATAGGACAGGAATGGTTGGACTTGATGATCTTAAAGGTCTTTTCCAATTTTGGGATTCTGTGATCTGAATTTATACTTTCTCCTTAATAGACCTGCCTTTCTAGGTTTTTGGCAGTAAAATTATTTAGATATCAATGTTATATATTCACTGTATTTTAGGTACAATTTCCTACTGTTTAAGTTTAGAGATGGCCAGGATATAGTGGGCATCCAAGGCATGATTTATCTCTGTGTTTGAGCTAAGTGTATGCCTGTGCTCGCAGAGGTCTCTAGCAGCCTGAAGTTCAGTTGCCTGAAGCACTGTTGATTGTTGCATCTGCCCTAAGACAAAATCACATGGCTGATAGCACCCACAGAAGCAAATCTTGGAGTTCAGAACCACCTAGACCTCATACGCTCCAGTCATTCCAGGCCTGATTTAAATATTGATTTTTAGCCCAGAAGTACAGAAATCTTGAGCAAGCTGAGCAGACAAGCACCCTTTGATATCTAGGCCTTGGTGGGACTTGCCCAATAGATATCCTAACCTCACCATGGCCTCATCCAGGAGGTGATGCAGGGATCTCCTGTAAATCCAGTTTTCCATGGTCAGTCCTCTCTGGTCATCAACCTGGGTTCAGAACTGTAAATAATCAGGCAGACAAACAGAAAAAAAAACCCCAACATTTTGCAGTTATCTGCCAATATCTGATAAAGCTCTGTGGTTTTCCTTACAGAGACAGAGCCTGAGGAGTCTAAATTACAACCTAGTTAACTAAAACAAACTTGTTTTTTGTAACTGTACCTACACACCTCACCTTCATTTCCTCTGTGAAGCTCAGTGTCTATGTAAATTTATGATTTTGACACTTATTTAGAACTTTAATAACAAATAATTGTAATGGTACATTTTAAATAGAGAACTGTGCACATTTTAATCCTTGTTTTATAGCACTATAATTTATTGTAATGATTGAAAAGAACAGTCTGTGTGATAACATTACCACGAATATTTTAATTACATATCAGAAACGTTCTGTTTGTTTTCAGTCATTTGAAAAGTAATGCATTCAGAAATGCTTTGCAAAGTATGACTCTCTTTTTCAGTGATTTTTTTTTTTTGGAGCGTAGTTAGAAACTGAGGGCTGTTTAGTATCTTGCTTTAAATATTACACATTACACACATAATACATAAACTCAAGACAGTATGTTAGCTGTCAAATACAATTTTAACATGAGATTTTTGATACTAAAGATCAGTATTATCATAAAAATCCCTTTATTTATTAATAATCCAAAGGGACATGTGGACTACACTGATTTATGTGACTCACCTGAGGATCCACAGTCTAATCCAAATTCCAGTGCAAGCAAGAAGAAAGTCATTTGCTTCTTCGCATTAAACCTGGCAATGCTGTGCATCTCTTGAAGTTTTGCAGTGACCTTTATGAATGTTCAAAGATCAGAGAAACTGCTGGGAGAGCTGCAGAGGTGACCTGTGTACTTTCTACAGAAAGATTTTCATGACAGTATGTATAAAACCATGTTAATTCTAAGGACCAGAGAATCCATCCAGGGTTCAATCAATCCAACTGGATTCATTTCTGTTTGTGATCTTACTGCTTTTTTCAGTTGCTAACTCGTTAGTAGTTGAAAATATATCTATTACATTCTTTATGGATGAGCAACATACCTGTATCTGCAACTGAAGGAATAGCTGAAATGTTACATTTAGAGCATGAAACCTGGTTCTGAACAGGCAGTATTTGTATTGTGAAAAATCTGGAGCATTGGGGAGGTTCTTTTTTTTGCTGAGATGTCTTGAGATCATAGATGACTGTTTGCAATTCTGGATAACTTATGCAGCAAAATCATGTTAATTCAAACCTAGTATTTTTGGAGATATCCTAGAATGTGTCATTTAAAATGAAAAGATGCTTTAAAAAGTGTTGTATTTTCATTAAAAAAATTACTCACCCTAGAAGGCAGCAAGATATAATTTATGGCAGTTATAAGATAAAGGCACTGTATTTCATATGACTAAATTTTCAAATAATTAGAGAAAATGTATTTATAAGCAACTGTTTCAGGTTGTGTGTCAAGGTTTTGGTAGTGGTGAGGACTACAGGATGGCTTTTCCAAGAAGCTGCTAGAAGCTTCCCCCATGTCCAACAGAGCCAATGCCAGCCAGCTCAAGGATGGACCCACCACTGGCCAAGGCCGAGCCCGTCAATGATGGTGGTAGCACCTCTGGGGTAACAGAGTTAAGAAATGGGAAGAAAAATGAATAGCACCTTTTACAGCCAGAGAGAGGAGTGAGATGTGAGAGGAAAATTTTGCAGACACTGAGGTCAGTGTATAAGAGGGGGAAGAGGGGTTCCAGATACCAGAGCAGAGATTCCCCTGCAGCTGCTGGAGAAGACCATAGTGAGGCAGGCTGTCCCACTGCAGCCCATGGAGGTCCATGGTGGAGCAGATATCCATCTGAAGCCTATTGAGGACCACACATCAGAGCACGCAGAAGCACATGAAGGAGGCTGTGACACCATGGGAAGCCCACCTTCAAAAAGTCCTGGCAGGACCTGCAGCCCATAGAAAGAGGACCCCACACTGGAGCATGTTTCCTGACAGGACTTCTAACTCCATGGAGGACTCATTCTGGAACAGCCTGGTCCTGAAAGACTGCACCCTGTGGAAAGGACCCATGCTGGGGCAGTTGGTGAAGAACTGCAGCTCATGGGAAGGACTCACGTTGGAGAAGTTCATAGAGGACTGTCTGCCATGGGAGGGTCCCCACGCTGGAGCAGGGGCAAAGTGTGAGGAGTCCTCCCATGAGGAGGAAGAAGTGGCAGAGACAATGTTTGATGGACTGACCCCAACCTCCATTCCCTGTCCCGTTGTGCCACTTCGGGAGAAGAAGGAGAGAAATGTGGAGTGGAGTTGAGCTCAGGAAGAAAGGAAGGGTAGGGTAGGGGGTTTGAGATTTAGTCTTATTTCTCATTGCTCTACTCTGCTTTACTTGAAAAAAAATTAGATGGATTTCTACTGAGTCTGTTTTTTCTGGGACAGTAATTGACTAATGATCTCTCCCTGTCCTTATCTCAATCCATGAGCCTTTCATGATATATTCTCTCCCACACCCAGCTGAAGAAGAGGAGTGACAGGGAGGTTTTGGTGGGCATGTTTCCTTCAGCTAGGGTGAACCCACCAGAGGAACATGTTTAAAAGTTTCAGACTTTTTCCTGTTGCGGTGCCACCAAACAGTGACAGTCACCCTCGCTGAACAAAACACGCCTGAAACAAACCTATCTTCCTGCAATGACTTGGACATAGAGAGCTGGAAAGGAGCATCGGGCAAATGAGACAGTGAGAAAATGAACTGTGTTTCCACAACACTTGTCCAGATCACTGAGTCGAGTCTAACAGTACAGCAGTCACCCATACCACAAATTTTATTCTTCAATTTATCAAGCTGTAACTTAAATCCCACTGGGCTTTCTGTCACTCTTTTTGTCTAAACGGGGGGTCCCTGAAATGTAGGACCACATTTGTTGGTTTTGCAGATTAACATCAGCTAGAATTCACAGGTTTTTTTTCAGTTCCTAATAATCCTTCATTCCATAGGGAAAAAGAAAGCTTTGTTAGCCTCCAAGTGCAAGATCTATAAAGGCATTTTACCTTCTATTACTGAAGGCCATCCTACTTTGTTTCACCCTTTCCAAGAGCATTCAATTCTTCCTGTGTAAGTTTGTAATCCTTCCTGCTTGAACAGCACTTCCCAATTTTGTGCCACTACACAGTTTAGCTATAAACACTCCAGTTTGTGTGCCAAAGTCTAAATGAAAGAGGTAAATAATGTCCAGTAGTTAGAAACCTTGTGAAACTTACTGACAGCCTTCAGAGACATTTTCCTTTCAACACACTCAGCTGCCAATCCTAACAATTTTTTCTCTGATTCATAATTCTTGTATTAACAGTCCTTTTAATCTTCTCTACTGCAACAAGTAATTAGCCACGTGGTTTGTAAATATGTGAGAAGTTTAAATTTCTTGTAATATTATAACCCCCTTTAATGTTTTTTTGTGTGGTATTATTGAAATATTTAGATAAAACTTTGGAATTAGAAGCAGATTTATAACTGCCCAGCAGAAAATCTCTCACAATTCTTCCTCAAACAATTATGGCCCAAAATATTTGACCCAAAATATTAAGGTTTTCATTACTTATTTGTGTGTAGGGTATATCACCATATTTACCTGAACGTGTTACACAGATATTTCAAACCCTGTTGACATTTCAATATCTTTCTGTTATCTTTTTTCATACCTTCTTCCAGGAACAAAAAACTTTTTGTTTGGTTTCCAACCTCATAGAACTATCCCATTTGTTTATCTGGTTTCACACAGTCCATTAGCTTGATTAGTCTCTTAGGGCACTTAACTATTTATCTACCCCTTGTTCTCATCACTAACATCTTTCTCTTTATTGTTCTCTCACAAGGGTCAAGGGAGAGTTAATGGAAGAGGATTATTGATACCCATCACCTTCCAGTACATGTCTTGCTCTCTTGATGTGGTAGATCTAACAGCTTCCAGGGCAGGACTACAGGATGTCTCCAGCTCAGTCTCCAGCTCCATCTCATCATGTCACAGCAAAGAATTCATAGCATCTAACATGAACTGCCATGATACAGGGTCTCACCTTGAGAGACATGGGGAGTCTGCTCTACTTGTCACATGGGGGTTATTTCAGCCCTAGATTATTCTTAGTGTGATTTCATTCCCTCATGACATTGATATTAACTGGATATTCCTGTTGTGATAGGGGACAAGGATGTGAAACTGATCTTTCTCCAGCCAATACGTCCCTTCTAGGTCTATAATCAATTATTTCATTAGTGCTGCAGAAGAGAAAGGGAAGAAAGGGAAGTGGCCTTCATCTGTTGCTCTGAAAAGAGCTCAAAGTGAACACTTTGGTAACAAAAAAGAGAGGGACATAAACAATAAAGATAAATCCCTGTATATTGTTGAAAAAATCTTAGTATTATTTAAAGTGTGAATGAATCAAAATGTCTCCTTTAATAAGCATGAGTCTTTGGGTGTGTGTTTGAGAAAATTTGCGCAGAAACTCCACAGCTGCATGTGCTGGAAAAATTGGTCTGTTTCCGCGTTTTTTAAATTAATGTTTAATTTTAGCAGGATCCTTGTTTGTACAGAGGGCCTGTCTTCATTCTGGGGTCATGCAGGCACTTTTAGCTCAGGAAAGCCTCCTCCTGCCAAAGTGGATATCTGAAAAAGTAAAAAAATAAGAATTATGAAGTTCTTTAAGAAGCAAGATTATTTTAGGGCTAGATTATCAAATTACAAGTACAGGATTTTGTCTGCATTTTTTGTATTAGCAAATGACATTGTTATTTAGAAAGAAACCTTGTAGACTTATAGAAGAGAATTACTGAATTTTGGGTTTTATATAACCAAACTATAGACTCTAACTCTGGGTAAAATAGGTAAGACATTTCAAGTTTTGAATTCTGCCCTGCACTAGGTGAACTTGAAAACTGTGTGGGGAAAAAAATCCACTATTGCAGAGTTCAAAAGTGTGAGAAATAATGGTCTTTAAGGAAATAGAAGGTGTATTCCTGACCTTAAAAAAAATCACCTTAAAATGATTATCAGCTGTGCAGGGTTTTTTTACTAATGTTGAGTAGAGTTTCTTGCTGTTTGCTTTTTCATTGTTGATTAAAATTTATGTTTGACAAGGTAACTTAAGGTATCTGCAACTGGCACAAACTGTGTATTTCTCTTTAGTGACTGTCTTAGAACTTTGGTTACTGGTTTAGAGTAATTTCTATCATGCATAATAAAACAGAGCCAGAAAAACATATAATCTCCAGTCTGTTTTTCTCCAGACCGTATTTGTCTAAATCCAATGGTGTAAATAGGTTGAACTCTCAGAAAGAATGTCAGTCCATACAAATGCTTTTTTTAAAAAAAAATTATTAACTTCTTTATTTTTCAAAAATTTAATTTTAATAGCCTATGTTTTATTTCTGAAGGGTTTTAGAAAAGCTTGAATTCTTGAGTGTGTAACAAATGCTTCTTTTCAGTTTGGTCATGTCTTTTCTGGTTTGAAAAGGCGACCCAGATTTTTTTCTGTTTATGACTCTATCTGTAGTGCAATTTTTTTTTTTGATTTATAGATTCGCCAGTTTTAGATGAGAAAATAAACTACCTCATTTTAGTTATCTACACCAACTGTGTCCTGGGCTGCATCAAAAGTAGCATGACCAGTAGGTCAATGGAGGAGATTCTTTTTCTCTGCTCTGCTCTGGTGAAACCCCACCTGCAGTGCTGCATCCAGCTCTGGGGCCCCTGGAGCAGGAAAGACATGGAGATGTTGAAGTGACTCCAGAGGAGGGTACAAGGATTATCAAGGGGCTGGAGAATCCCTGGTCTGGAGACAAGCTGTAGATTTGAACTTGTTCAGCCTGGAGGAGAGAAGGCTCTGGGAATAAATTATTTCAGCCCTCCAGTCCCTGAAGAGGCTACAGGAAAGCTGGAGAGGGACTGGTTATTAGGGATTGTAGTGATAGGATGAGAGGCAATGGCCTTAAGCTAAAGGAGGGGAGATTTGGTTTACATAATAGGAAGAGATTCTTCCCTGTCAAGGCGGTGAGGCCCTGGCACAGGCTGCCCAGAGAAGCTGTGGCTGATCCTGGATCCCTGGCAGGGTTCAAGGCCAGGTGGGATGGGGCCTTGGGCACCCTGGGCTGGTGGATGGTGTCCCTGCCCATTGAAGGAGGTTGGAACTAGATGAGCTGTGACTTCTCTTCCAACCCAAACCGGTCCAGCATTCTGTGATTATAAGTAAGGACAAGCCCTACCCTATGTAGTATTTCCTTAGAATTTATGGCTTTCATAAGGCATGAGTTTCTCCAGAATTCTGTGAAGGAGTTTAAAAAAATTCACACATACCACAATTGTTAATAATACTTTTTCCAAGTTCATTCCCCCTAAAAAACCCACATGATTTTTTCTTCACTGTATATGTAAAGGAACTTCATTTTCTGACTCAGTGCTCTAAAGTAAGTTACATAATGGAAACTAAATAAACTCATTCTTTGAGAAACCCAAAGTCCCTCTGCATGAAAGAAATGAAAGCTTAATGTCTGCAACTTTCTCCTTCTAAGCTACAGGTCAGCAGACAGTTGTGTTACACAGGGAAGAGTGAAAAATGTAGAAAGATTTTCTGCAGCAAATGACTTGCAACTAACTGTGTCTTCATGCCCTGTTTGCTTTTTAAGGATAGTAACAAACCTTTGTTAAAATCCAAGGGAGACAGAACAGATGAAAGCTTTTATTCTTGTGGTTATATTGCTTACGATATTAATTTAGATTTCTTAAAATTCATGCTAAAACTGGTCCTGCTGCTCCTACAAAAAAAAAAAAAAAGAAATAGGAACAATAAAAGCAAGATAGTGTTGACTAAATAAGAAATTCACACTTTACAGATGAGAGGACAATATTTTAGTTTAGTATTGAGTGGGAGACTCTAAGAAAGGGATTTACATATGCAGTGGAATTGGATATCTTGGCTGCAGAATTTTTCTGTCAATAGTTGTAAAAAAATATATACTGGGAGTGATAATGCGAATTGCTGATACAGATCGATGATATCCGATATAAATGAAGCTTAAAATAAAAAGCACATGTCTCACAGTAGTTCAGTTGTAACATATGTCAAGGGCAACAGAAGAGGAGCAGTACAGAGAAATGCTACGATGTAAAGAAAAAGCAGAATTGTGCTGTCACTATATTAAGAATTGATAGATACTCATGTGAGAGAAGACACACGTGGCCAAAAGTCTTCACAAGCTTCTAGACTAGCAGGGATCCACTCGAGATGCCGAAAGATCATGGAAAAAGACAAAACACTCTTAAAATTTTCTGTCTCCAAAAAATTCAGTTTCACTGACAGCTGAGCAAGAAGAGGTGCAGATCTTCTAGGGTTAGGAAAAAAAAGCAATGAAAATTAAGCTAACACAAAGTGAGAGTGCCAAAGATCTAATCTGTATTATCAGAAAAAAAGGATGGCAGTGGTCCTACCACATACGTCAAAGTGTACTCTCATTACGTTTACACGCATATTCTGCAAGATACATGAACCAATACTGATATGTTGCCTAATGTTTTTTTACAGTTTATTTTAATTAGTCAAATGAAAATATATTTATTTTTAACTAGATAAAATGTATTTCTTTTTTAGCTTTGTCTAAGAAAGTGAGTGTTAATTATTTTATATTAATTGCAATTAAATATTGTATACTTGTGGGTCTAATAAATTAATATAAAGAGGTAATAGAGAGGTCAGCATTGAAATCTATATCAGCAGTTAATTTCTGATTTTCAGTAGATGGAACTGGAAAAAAGTAGAATGGCAGGTGGTAGTTCTTTCCATGCATTTTGAAATCTTGGTATTTTAATTCACTGTTTTGCTCTAAAAATACAGTTTTGCTAGTTTCTAGTGTAAAATGATGGAGACATAAAATGCATGCCTGTCTTCCTTTATCAGTATAGTCAACAAGAAAAGAGCATTTGGCATATGTTGGGGACAATAATCTACACAGGAAAATTCAGGTTTTATGGTTTGGCTGTGCATCTATCTCTATGTGTTTGGTTCCAATGTATAAACCCGTATGCACAATTCTGAGAGAATAGAATGGTCTCAGGTAGCTTCAGATTCCCCTGGGTTCTCAACTGACCAAAGTGTGACTCTTTCTTACTCTTGAGTTTTTGGGACAGTAATATGACCCCCCCAAAAAAACCAATAAGCTCTCAGTGTGATGGAAGAAGAAAATATAAAATATATTAGAATCACAGAATCACAGAATTGCAGGGGTTGGAAGGGACCTCGAGAGATCATCGAGTCCAACCCCCTGCCAAAGTAGCTCCCCAGCTCATATTGCACAGGTCAGAGTCCAGATGGGTCTTGAATATCTCCAGAGAAGGAGACTCCACCACCTCCCTGGGCAGCCTGTCCCAGGGCTCCCTCACCCTCACTGTGAAAGAGTTCTTCCCCATGTTGGTGCAGAACTTCCTATGTTCCAACTTGCAGCCATTGCCCCTTGTCCTGTCCCCACAGACCACTGAAAATGGGCTGGCCAATTCCCCCTGCATTCCATGCTTAAGATAATTATAAACACTAATTAGGTCCCCCCTTAGTCTTCTTTTCTCAAGACTGAACAGTCCCAGCTTATTCAGCCTCTCCTTATAGGGGAGATGCTCCAGGGCCTTAATCATCTTCGTAGCCCTTCTTTGGACTCTCTCCAGGAGATCCCTATCCTTTTTATACCAGGGAGCCCAGAATTGGACACAATACTCCAGGTGGGGCCTGACCAGGGCAGAGTAGAGGGGGAGGATCACCTCCTTGGACCTGCTGGCTACACTCCTCCTGATGCACCCCAGGATCCCATTGGCTCTCTTAGCCACCGAGGCACACTGCTGGCTCATGGCCAACCTGTCATCCACCAGGACCCCCAGGTCCTTCTCCACAGAGCTCCTCTCCAGCAGGTCATCCCCCAGCCTGTACTGGCAAAGTTTGAATGTAATGTTTAAATTTAGGTGAATATTCTTTTTGAAAATGAAATGTTTCAACACTGTCTATGAGATATTATGTCACGGGGAAGAAATCTTTTCAGTTAGGAAAAAAAGGAACATGTCAGAATAAATTTGTACCATTGTAATGAGTACTTTAAGGAAAGAGGCCTCCATAGCTTATTAAAAATGCTAGCAGAATAAAACCAGCTTGTAGTGTGGCCCTGGGAAGAGCTTGAATCTGTTTGCACTGCTGCATTGAATGTATCACCCGCTGGAATTTAATCTGAGGTTATTCCTGCTTTTACCAACCCATACTGTACTGCTCTACATTTGGAGACAAACAACTCTAGCCAGAATTGGTTCAATCAGGCTAAAACATGAGCTGCTTGCTCTATGATTAGGGGTTATTTACCCTCCTGGCAGAGTGACATATTTAAATAGGTAGCATCTTCAGCAGCAAGATTTCTTATTAACTACTCTAGCAGTTTTGTGGATTTTTGTCAAAATTCATAACCCAGTTGAGTCTTTAGCACTGTATGGGCCAATTTGAGGAGGCACTGAAAAGTTAGACAGACCTTTGCAATCATCAATTAAAATAAATATCAATTTACAAGCTACCCTTTTTTGCCCCGTAAGAATTTGTCTATAATAATTTTCTAAACAGATCAGCACTGTTTATTGAATGTTCGGCATCTTTAGCTAATCTCTCATTACATGATGCAAAGACAGATTGTTTCACCTCTGGGCTTGAAGTGTAACATCATGAGCGATCCAGCTGACTGACTAATTGAAAGGTGTTAATTTTTTCACTCTAATTCAGAAAGGACCAAAAATATATGCCCATTTCCAATTTCATGTGAAGTTATTCATTGACAGTAGAAGTACTAAAGAGCTTTGATTTAGGCAGACATTCCACTATACAATAGGATATAAAAAAGGTGCTACCGTGTTCAGTGAAGCCAGTGAAAATCCTTATTAGCATCAGAGTTACTTTTAAATGGTTATCACGTTCACATACTAACAGAATCTTATGTTTTTTACAAATGCTTATAATTACTACAAGTCTCCTTATACTTATTCTAAAATATTAACTGCAAAAGCATACTTTTCATCCCCATAACTCGTATCTTTTCTGTAATGCTAAAATCTTACAGAGGTACTTATTTTCAGAGTAAGTAATAACTAAGCATAGGTTTTCGTTGTGGTTTTTGGGGGAGGGTGGTTATGGCTGCTGTTTGCCTGGTTTGTTGGTTTGGCTTTTTTTCTCCTTTTCTTTTTCAAATCAAGCTATTCCTGTGTTCTAGGGCACCCAACATAAGAAGGAGAGGGACCTGTTGGAGTGTGTCCAGAAGAGCCACAAAGATGATCACAGGGCTGGAACACAAGGCTGGCTTTCTCTACAAAGCCAGGCTGAGAGAGTTGGGGTTGTTCAGCCAGGAGAAGAGAAGGCTCCAGGGAGATCTTAAGGAAGCCTTCCAGTATCTGAGGGGACCTACAGAAAAGCTGGGAAGGGACTTTTTAAAAGGGCATGGAGTGATAGGATGAGGAGCAATGGCTATAGTAGATTTAGATTGGAAAGAGGTTTTTTTTCCCTGTGAGGATGGTGAGACACTGGCACAGGTTGCCTAAGGAAGTTGTGGAAGCCCCATCCCTGGAAATGTTCAAAGCCAGGTTGGATGGGGCTTTGAGCAACCTATGTTAGTGGAGGGTATCCTGGCAGAGGGCTGGAATAAGATGATCTCTAGGTCCTTTCCAACCCAAACAATTCTGTGATTCTATGATTTTAAAAAAAAAAAAGGAATCAGGAAGGATTTATTCCTTATGCAGCTATTATCAATTCAAATCTAAGGAAATACAAACATTATCAATCAGACTGAAAAAGGAGTGACTTTGATAGCTGTGTGCTACCAATATGGATTACTCAAAACTGAAGAAGGTTTTCTGTGTCACACATAAGCAGCCACGAGTTCTCACTCGAGTAGGTTTGTTTACTGATTGAGTCTTGATTAAGATCAGATGGAAGAAAGGGGCTGCAGACCCTGTGCTCCACAAGAAACTGTGCATCAGACCTTGCCCAAAAGCTTAGACACTGCTCTGACAGAATAAAAGAGGACATGAGGAACTGAATGATGTTTCCCTTCATCGCTTGCATCCCATCACAATTCTTAGTTGAGAGGTAATGGAGCTCTACAACCCTTACATGAGACTGTTCATCTCAGGGTATCAGGTAAGCTGCAGAAACTTCCCCTTTCCTGAAAAAGCTTCCAACTTACAGGAAGGGCCTGCAAACTCTTCAAATGAATTTCAAATATGAGGAATTATGGAGTGGAAAAAATTAGATTCCTGAAAGTATACTAGTTGTTAAAAAATAAATTCAGTAAAAAGTAATTCAGAAAGGCTGCATTATTAGCAATTCCTGAGGTGCCCAAGTTCAAAAAGCAGTCACTTTTCCACAGGCTTCTCTGATTTTCTTGTCACATCCCCTGATGGCTGCTTATTTTAGATAACTCTAAAAAAATCAGCTCTCTGCAACCAAGAGGCGGCTGTTCAGACTGCCTTCCACCATGTGTCCTATAGTGATGTGAACTACAGCAGGACAAATTCACAAACTTTTTGTT
Source organism: Hypotaenidia okinawae (assembly GCA_027925045.1). NCBI lineage: Eukaryota > Metazoa > Chordata > Aves > Gruiformes > Rallidae > Hypotaenidia > Hypotaenidia okinawae. Next base: position 67,490,474 of record BSDF01000005.1, read on the forward strand.
TAATATTCCCCATTACTCTTACATGGAGTAGCATCTGATGTGTTGAGTACTGTCTAGGGAGGCAGGAGATGTGGTTTTGAGCCTTTTACAGAGAAAAGGAAACAGGACTCATCTGACCCAGGAGGCTGTGGAGTGCTCTCACCTTTCAGCTGCTGCATAGAAAGATGCCGATCTTTTTGCTGGCCCTGGGAAAAGGGTAGCATCTTCCTCTCAGTTCTAAAATAAAAGAACATTTAAGAAAAGTTTCAAGCTTGCCCATCTCAAAGAGTAAGAATCACTCAAACTTTGGCAAGAGCAGGGATTTAAGATGTTGTAATCCCTCTCCTCAACATTTTTTACAGGTTGTCTAAGGCAGGTATATTTTGCAGTCTGTTTTTTATGACATCCTCTCTGAAGTGTCAAACACCCCTGTATATTGTGGAGGCAATACTAGCGAAACCTTATCGTGGAACTCCACTGAGGACCCGATTATTGATCAGTTTGCTCAATATCACAAGATGTGATAGGAGCAGGAAGCTGAGGCCGCGCTCCCAAATCCCGTGCTAGTGCACCCAAGCTGCTTTCCCTTTATTTGGCTTACATGCAGCAAAACATTTATTCACCCCAATCACAAAAAGCAATAATGAAAAATAACAAGGAACATCAACAAACACGCACATGCAGAAAGACCAGCAGTTCTCCCTTGACTCGTGTGGGATACAGACCATCCGTAAAGGCACAGAGCCGTTAAGATGTATTTTGTGGTATACACCCAGGAGTGTCGTGAATGGCCTTCTCCAAGTTTCTCCTCCTTGTACAGGGAATGAATTACACAGGAGAGTGTGTGCAAGTGAGCAGATCCATCAGCCTGCCTCCTGCTTTCCCTGTCAAAGCAGTAGCTCTGCAGAGTTGTCATGATTCATCAACGCTGTTAGCACATTCTTTCATCTCCCTACATCTCTCTTAAGCATACAGAAGGGAGGTGATAACCCAATCCTTTGTGCTTAGGCGAATATTTAAATCTCATGTTCTTTTGAATATATCTCATGTATATAGCTTCATCCCTGCCATCACCTGGTGCATACATTTCATTCCGTCTGGACAAGGAGGAAGTAGCCTAACCTTCCACTGTTGATTTGTACTGTGTGACCTCATGCTCTCTTCAGGTGATTTTTTTCTCTCACACTGTGAAAAAAGAAACTAACCATACCATTTTGGAGAACATCACAGCAAGAAAAAGACTAGGTTTTGCCACAATACAATGAAACTCATTTACGAACAAGCTCTGACCGTGCATTTTTCCATGGCACACAGTGCATTAGATCTGTACAGTGGCACAGAGGACTGTGTCAGTGTGGAAACACATTTCTCACACAAGAATCAGGTCTTACAACTTAAAAAAAAAAAATTAGTCACGTCCATGAGAACATCATGCCTCATATTCTACACACCCCTCCTTGCTAAATCAGGTGGGCTTTCTCCTCTTGGAGAGGGATGTTTTTCTTAGAGATGTTTTTGGTCAATTAGAATTTTAAGACTGAGTTGCTATACCTTTTTTTTTTCTATTGCAACAGCTCTTGTCACCTCCCTGTGTCAGTGCAGATATCATTATTTTGCTTCTCAGATACAGCAGTAAGAGAAAATGTGTAGGTAATTAAAACAGACATTTCATGTTTTTCATGAGCATGTTACCACTGGAATAAAGAACACTAAATTAAACTCTGAATTAAATTTTTCTGCATAAACCCCCTACTTTTACATATAAACTTTCAAGTGATAAAATAACATAGAAAGCCATCTATCACGACATGCTGTGGTTACTAAAGCAGGTTTTAATGTTGATAACAATCCCCAGATCTCCCGTATAACCAAGCCTAGTTAATTTCCCTTAAATACTGTCTGAAGAAGTACTGCTTTGGTCTTTGTCCTAAGAGCAAAATAGGTATTTTTATTCACATTGTTCTTGTAAGTTTGGGAGCCAGTGCACTTTTCCAAAATGCCACGTGCACCACAACTCTGAAAACTAATTTGCTGTCTGGATAAACAAAAGCAAAAATAAATAGAGAAAGGTATTTCAGATGGTTGCTTTAGAATCTGTATATGACTCAGAGGAAGTTAATGATAAACAAACAGATGCAATGATATATGTGTAGATAAAAGGAATGTGCCCATGATCATGTAAAGAGAAATAATATCATAGAAAGCAGCGGCTTTGAAGAGATGCATGTCTTGGAAAGAAACATATAAAGGTCCTTCCTTTTTTTCTGCTGGTAGAAGCTGATATCACATATAATTAATAAAGAGTAACAGAGAAGTAATGTTACCTCTATTCATAGGGAAACTGAGAGTGGATACTCTGTGCATTCTGTTGTGTGTGAATTTTGATTCATAGAAAAAAAAGCTGGGCTGAGAAGACATCACAAATATTGTTGAAGGTACTACAGCTAGGTCTGTCAAATTTTCCTGCCTAAAGCAGTCCAATGCTTTCACTTTCCTCCCTTTTCCCTCTTCTGCCTACAGCATTTTCACTTTTGCAAATATACCAAGACAGGAATTTTAGCACAGAGGTGATGGTTTTATTACAAGTATTAATTTGAATTTTCATTAAAAGTCTGTTTTTCAGTATCAGACACCTATTCTAAGTGTCTCAGTTAGGATCTTAAATTCTCACCAGGATGATAAAGGAATTGACAGACACCAAAACAAATAGATGAATAATAGTGGAAAAAGAAGATCATAGATCATAGACTACTAGAATGTGTAATGTTGGAAGGGACCTTTAGAGGTGATTGAGTCCAAGCCCCATGTAGTATCAAGATTACCTTGAATATCGCCAGGGATGGGGCCTCCACTACAGCTCTGGGCAAGCCCTTCCAGTGACCCACTACCCTTATATTGAAGTATGTTTTCCTAATACCCAACCTAAATCTCCCCTTTTCAAGTTTAAAACAGTTACCTCTTGTCCTACTGCTCCATGCCCTTGGGAACAGTTCTTCCCCAGCTTTTTCATGGGCACCTTTCAGAGCCTTCTCTTCTTGAAGTTAACAAGCCCAACTATTTCAGCCTATCTTCACAGGAGAGGTGCTCCAGCCATCTGATCATTTTTGTGACCTCCTCTGGAAGTGCTTGAACAGGTCTATGTCCTTCTTGTGTTGAGGGCTCCAAAGCTGGATGCAGCACTGCAGGTGAGGTCTCACCAGAGCAGAGCAGAGGGGCAGAATCCCTTCTCTTGGTCTGCTGGTCACACCTCTTGTGATGCAGCCCACAATGCAGTTGGCCTTCTGGGTATTTTAATTCTCTGTTGACTGTGCTTAAAAATGCATAATAAACCTTAGGGATGTCCTCTCTGTATAGTATCTACATATATTACAGTTCCATCATTCTAAATTGTCAGACAGAATATCACATTTTACTAATTTTTTAATCATTAGTATCATCACACTATGAGTAGACTAGATGCCAACAACTGTTCATCCTGAAAAACAGAGTAATTCAGTGTTAGCTAGGGGAATATGGAAAATTTATGAATTCCTATGAATTTATCTTTTTGTTGCCAAGTAAATTTAGAATACATTTCAAAATTTATTGAAGAAAAAAATTCCATTAATCAGAGACACCTTTTATGGCATGTGGAATATCACTGTGTCTAAAAGGAATGTTGATAGAATGTAACATAAATTAAGTATAGGGGGCAATATTCTGAAATGACTAATACCAGCTGACTTTCCTGATGACATCAAAAAGTCATTTCATTTCACATTTTCTGACATTTAAAGTACATATACACAACAATTTATTTCTTTTGGGCTTCTAAACAACTTTAAATAAAACAAGTGAATATTGATTCGCTCTTGTTTCCTGGAATGTCAATTTAAATTCAGTTATTGAGCCAAATTCTTGGAAGGGAATGGATACTTCAAGGAAAATAAAAATAAATGTTTACCTCTAGAAGTTTTGATGCATCTTAAAATGGTAACCTTAAAAAAAATACAAAATAACACTAACTTCTATAGTTTGGAAAGAATTTACCTTATTATAAAATGCCAGAAATTAAATAGCCTTATACCACATTTCTTTGTTTACTTTGGTTTTCAGCATATTTCATAGAATCACAGAATCACAGAATCATAGAATCATAGAATTGTAGGGGTTGGAAGGGACCTTGAGAGATCATCAGGTCCAACCCCCTGCCAAGCAGGTTCCCTAGGACAGGTCACACAGGTCAATGTCCAGACAGGGCTGGAATATCTCCAGAGAAGGAGACTCCACACCTCCCTGGGCAGCCTGTCCCAGGGCTCTGTCTCCCTCACCTAGAATAAGTTCTTCCACATGTTGGTGTGGAACTTCCTGTGCTCCAACTTGCAGCCATTGCCCCTTCTCCTGTCTCCACAGAATGCTAATGCATATATCTAAATTATGATGCATCTAAGAAACATAGTTTTTCTTGGATTAAATGGAAAATTATTTATGTATTGGCAGAAAGAGGTGTTCCAGATATGGTTTTACTTGATAAACTTTATAAATACTGTATGCTATTATAGGAAACTATTACAGAAAACAGCTGGGGTTTAATCTATATTTGCTTACCTTCTAGAAAAGACAGAGAGCACACAAGAGAAGTCGTTATCTTGGTGGATCACCCATTTTCAGAGGCTGTAAAATTTGGGTTTAGGTTACTCTGGCTTTGAGCCTGTGCTCTTTCTAATCCAAGGAGGGACTTCTGTTTATTCCATACAATACAATTCAGTAGGACAACATGCTTCTTTTTTACCTGTATGTTCTAACACTTTCCAAAATTGCCCCATGTCCTTTAAATACTCAGAAAGTTGCCAAACACTAACTAAATGCAAAAAGTAAATCTGTATAATATTATTAAATTACTATATACAGAAGATGGAAGCAATATTTAAAACTGAAAAGCAGGTTTGTTTTATCTTTGCCTAAATTTTAGGTTATCCATGAGTAGATTTGCTTTTACCAAATAGCATTAACTGTATATTTTTTAACACGGTGCTCATAGCTAAAGATTTGAAAGAGGATTTTGTTATTTTCCTGCTTGATTTTAGTCCATTTTTCTTGGAATCACATTATTTCCAAAATTCCCAAGAAATAATGGCCTACAACTTCAGCAGCCCAGAACAGAGCATTTTGGTATCTTGCTTTATTTCGATCAAATATTTCAACATATTTAACACCTAATGGCATTAGTGGGTATGAAGAAGACAATTAATCATATCAAGGACAAGAGGCAATGGGCATAAACTGAAATATAAGAAATTCTGCCTGAGATGACTATTGAGTTACTGTAGTCTCCCATTTTTTTCAAAATTAAGCTACCAAACTGGTTAGTTGTGGAACCACTACACTAGCTGGCACACTAATTTCCATTGGATTTTGTATTAGAGTCAAAGGTAACATATGTTCTATCTGAATTCCACTCTGTCAGGTTCCCAGAAATGTTTAATTTCCAAGTATCATAAGAAATTGTCATGGTTTAACCCAGGCAGCAGACTGAATAACCTCACAGCCCTTTGCTCACTCCCCTCCCACAGTAGAATAGGGGACAGAATTGAAGAGGGAAAAAAAAGTAAATCTTGTGGGATGAGATAAAGACGACAATTGCAGTGACTACAACAGCAACAAGTGATGGGCAATGGAATTGCTCACCACCCAATGCCAATGCTCAGCTAGTTCCTAAACCCATTACCTCCTGGCTCACCCATCAGTTATATGCAGAACATGACATCATATGGTATGGAATATCCTTTTGGCCAGTTTGGGTCAGCTGTCCTGGCTGTCTCCCCTCCCACTTTCTCGCATGTCCCCCTGCCTTCACATTGACAGGGCAGTATGAGTAGCTGAAAAGTTGCTTGACTGCTTGGCAACATCAGCATGTAATCAACATTATTCTCACCATCAGTCCAAACCACAGCATTACATCAGCTGCTAAACTGAAAATTAACTCTATATCAGTCAAAACCAGGACACAAATATATCAGTAAATTGTAGGAAGTTATAACTTTTACATGTCTTAGGTTCCTAATGCAAATGACAACCATAAATAAAAGCTTTGCATTTACTGTATAATGGATGTGCACATAGAATCGTAGAATCATAGAATGTGTTAGGTTGGCAGGGACCTTTAAAGGCCATCTAGTCCAAACCCCCTGCAGTGAGCAGGGACATCTTCACTAGATCAGATTACTCAGAGCCCCATCAAGCCTGACCCTGAATATCTCCAGGGATGAGGCCTCCACTACATCTCTGGGCAACCTGTTCCAGTGATCTACCACCCTCATGTTGAAGAATTTTTTCCTAATATCCAACCTAAATCTTCCCTTTCCAAGTTTATACAGTTACCCGTTGTCCTACTGCTACATGCCCTCAGGAACAATTCTTCTCCAATGTCCTATAGACACCTTTCAGATATTGGATCATTTTTGTGACCTCCTCTGGAAGTGCTTCAACAGGTCTATGTCCTTCTTGTGTTGAGGGCTCCAAAGCTGGATGCAGCCCTGCAGGTGAGGTCTCACCAGAGCAGAGCAGAGGGGCAGAATCTCCTCTCTCAATCTGCTGGCCACATTTCTTTTGATACAGCCCAGGATGCAGTTGGCCTTCTGGGCTGCAGATGCACATTGGTGGCTCATGTCCAGCTTTTCATCCACAAGTACTCCCAAGTCCTTTACTCAGGGCTGCTTTAAAAGTCATCATCTCCTAGGCTGTATCGATAACAGGGATTGTCCTGACCCAGGTGCAGGACCCTGCACTTGACTTTGTTGAACATTATAAGATTCACCTGGGCCCACTTCTCCAGCTTGTCCAGGTCCCTCAGAGACCACAATGCTGTATCCAAACTGATTGACTACCAATTTTTTTTTTCTACCCACAGATATTATGTAATGTTCTGGAGTATGTTAACTCACTTTTTCCAATGTTACAACTTTAACTTCCTTTTAAAGTTCCTTATAAACTTCAAAATGTAATTGTCCAGGATCTATTACTATACAGAACCGAGATATAAATTAAAGAATATGCTGTGTATATCTGCACTGAGTTTTAACCTCTGGAGAGCTATACTAACCAAATGATCTTTCTTAATGGTGCTTATAAAACTCTTTATTTTTCAAATTACTGTAGAAATATTAATCAACCAGTAGACAAGCAATTTAGAGAGCAACTCAAGGTGGAGTTTTTTTTTAGGGAGGAAAGAAAGAGCTTGAATTCCATTGACAACATTTTTTAAATGAAACAGAAAAGCTTTTTGTAATGAGAACAAGAGACTATAAAATGCTCCCCCCAACCAAAGGAAAAAACCCCTACAGTGTCTACTGATGTAAATTCTTGATACCGTATTTCAGTTCAGAAAAACTCCAGCTTGGTGTAGCTTCAAAAGAATTATGATTATGTACGCAGCAGCTGAAGAACTTGCTCCACACACTGCAATTATTTTTTTCCCCTCAGTCTCACATGACTTCTCATTAAATATTATTGCCCTGCTTAGTTGTCACACTTAGTTTTGATAATATAAAAGCAATACAGATAAGGAATTCATTTGTTAAGGATGAGGGATTCTCCTAATTGAAAAGGAACAGCCCAAAGAACAATGTTTTTGTTGACATGGGTTTCATACCTGACTGTCTTGAAGAGGTAAAATTTTTTTTTAAAAATCAAAAATATGCCAAAATATAGATATTGTAAAGGATATAGATTAATTCAGCTAATGTCTACAAGATTCTATTTTTAATTTCAAGAAAAGTACAATTATCCTTTAGCCCATTAGATGTATTTGGCTGTAATCCACTCAAATGCTTAAGTGTTATTATGGTATAAAATGTGTTTGCTATCATGCATAGGTCTTTTGGCCTTTCACTGTGTCCTTAAAACATACTATTATACTTACAGCCAAATTGAATAGGTCAAATAAAATACATAAACAAATAGGCCTCCCTTTTTTTTATACAAAGAGTTCTTGTCCTTTGACTCAAAACTGTCCAAAGAACTGTGCAGACTGCAAGTTAATATGTATGAATTATATGACATCCTTGAGACTGAAAGTGAATATTAGTGTTAGAAGTCTGAATAATTGCACATGTTTATGTTTATGTGTGAAAGGAGAAGAAAAGCAAGAGTAAGAAATTAGTAAAAGTAGGAAGAAAGTGTTAGCACACTCAAGTAGTATAAGCTAAAGCTTCATACTAAAACAGTCAACAGCAATACCATCTTACAGCATTGTATCTTCTTTCTTTCTGTGACTATTTCTTCATATCTCCCTACCATAGCTGTAATGAAGAAGAGGAAGGTAAGAAGAGGAGCATTAGTCGATTCAAAGAAGTCTAATTTTTTTTTGCTTTATGAAATAAAAAAGCTTCATTTTTCCAAATGACTGAAAAGGAAGACTACTTTTCTATAACTGCCTCCTGTTGATTTATTTTTTTTTTTAATGTGTTTCAGTCAATTTAACTTCACTCAGCCTATTGCAGTCTGGAGAATACCTGTGGAGCTGAGATTCGGTAATAGAGTCTTTTAATTTTCCACCAATATGGAATTGTCTGGTACTCTTAGCTTTTTAATAGCTTTATATGTGGGTAGACTAAGTTATTCATGATTCAGCTACATATTTTTAAAGTTTAGGTCAAAGTTTCTTTTCAGGTCTGCCTTCTTAATTAGAAATAAACTATCACTTTTAAAAGTTAAATAATTTAAAATTAAGTTTATTTCAAATCTTTTATCCAAATCCCGATAAATCAAGAATTCACAGTATTCTAAGTACTTCTTAGGAATGGAAGGAACAAGGAAATCAATCTACAAGGCCTAAATAGAAATTTCCAAGAATATTTCTTTAGATAACTAACCCAACTTTCCTAAATTAAAGTAAGAAAACTCAAGACATAGATGCCCATGCATAAGTAGCTGAATTTTTAGATCAGCATTATTAGCCAGTAAGTGCACATTTTAAAATGCAGGAACTTGTTTCCATATACCTCTGTCAGAATATAGCAAATCTTGAGACAATTGGTGAAACTTTGAGTTGGGAGAGGAAAGAGGTAATTTAATAACTTCAGAACTTTGATGAAACGAACACTTGTCATTAACACAGTGCAGACTACAGCTGCAGAAACCAGCTCTCAATAGACTGCGGGATTCGGAATTGATTGCTAGCATTATGATTTATCCCAATGTTAATGGAAAAAGCTTTCCCAGGTGGACTGAAGGGATGTTTTTCCCCTAATCCAGACTCAGAACCTATCAAAGAACTGAACATTTTTTTCTCCCAAAAAACAGTTTTCCTCTTAGCCAAATGCTTCACTTGATTATGCAATTTGAAGCAAATTTTTTTTTTCAAATAGTCAGAGATTAACAGATTAGCTTCCAGAGATGAAAAGTTCTATTGTGTAATGATCTGAGAATTACAGTAACAAGGGGGAAGAAGGAGCAATGAGTGTTTTCAGGGTTTAGCCTCAATCACAAAGAGGTGGAGACCCAAAATGCCTACAGCTTGTGATGCCAGGGTGCACAGGGTGTCAGATCTCTCAGCATGCCCCATGGCCAACCAGGGACAGGGCTGGGGCATCTCACAGCATCTTCTGGCAGTGGCTGATTGCCCAAGGTTGGGATGAAACAGGGTTCTGGGCCAGGAGCAGGGTATGGGGAGGCAATGGGGAGACTGGCTGGTGGCAGCGCCCAAGGACCATATATATGAAGGGAGGTAAGTACTTGCAGGGGGGAATTCAAAACACCTAAAGTAAGGCAGTGCTCTACACAGCTAGTCAGGAAAGCAGTGATTCTCTATGCATTGCACAAGATCTTAAAGTGGATTCACCCATGGTGTCTAACTTTAACCAACAATAAAACATACCAGTCTATAAAACAGTCCAATCTGACAAATTGCATTAGAGACGGAAAAAAGAAAAAAAAATAGCAGGAAAATAAGTGAACATGACACTCAAATGAGAGTAAGAAGGCTTCTTTCTGCTTCTAAATGAAAGGCAGATATTTCAGAATAAAGTATGGGATGGGAGGAAAAAATATTTATCCCAGATTAATTTCTTAAGTCCCAGTTACATAGTGCTGCTGTTGGTACAGTGCCAATAGCCTTATGAGACTCAACTCTAGATGCTGGTGGGCAAGAAGGGACTTAACAAAGCAGTTTTTTGGTGGTCTTGTGAAACACAGGTATTTTCCACTTTGGCCACATGTCATTTTGCTTTCTGGCAAGTATGTGACAGCCAAAAGCAAATGCTTCACAACTGCCATGTCTTGTTCACCCCTGTTTCAGCCCACCATCAGTGACTTCTCTGCCACTTTCCTCATCTTGAAATCAGATTGCAGCTTTGTGCAAGAGCCCTCTGGGCATGCACACAGCACAGTGCAGGGCAGGTGGGGATGGAGACATGTGGACATGATGTAGAGCACTCTGAGGTTCAGTATGGAAGGCCAAGAGGACATTCCCTGTAGGTGTAATTGAGTTGATGTGGAAAGTCAGCTAGAGGTGGGATTTTGAAAGTGACCTAGAGTTTCAAGACATGGCTTTCTACTAGTACTGCAAACCCCTTGTCTGCTTCAGAGACTGCTTTAGACTCTAGAGCTTATCTTGGCTGAAATGCAATGAATTAAACTGTCTTTTCATAACCTTCAAGGATATAGTCATGTCATCTTTAGATTGTAAATGTATGTAAGAAAACCTTTAAATTTAAAAAAATCTCATTCACATCTTTGCATACAAAAGAAGAAAAAAGGAAAATGTTGGTTTTGTTTTAACTTTTTCAATCTTAACCATGCTTATATTTACCTGTACGGCCTTGAATCTGGGAAAGAGGCACATAGGAGTGGTGTCTTCTTTGTGAATAGTATGTGCTTTGGAGAGCAGGATAAGGCCATTCATAAGTAGCCTGAGAATTGTGCAACAATTGTAAGAGGTGGACATGCTGGATTCAAATTTATTGCTACAACAAATTAGAGTCACATCTCTAAGGTCAGCTCTATGGAATATTCATGCTTCTTTGATGCAATATGCTGGTCTGAAGCCAGTTCACCCTACAAGCAATTAAGGCAGAAGTTGTGTGAAGACTGCTTCAGCTTGTGATACACATGAAACAATTAAAAATTTACATTAATACATTGCCAAACTGGGGAACATTTCTTTTCAGTTGTTGTCTTTTACACTTAGTGACAGATATATGCAGAAGCTTATCCTTGTAAAAAATCAACAGCAAAGCCATAAAATTATATGTTGTTCTCCATCTTCAGAAGCTGAGGGACTATACAGCAGCATTGCATGCTTCTTCTGGGCTGAGTGTTGGAGCAGGTGGCCATGCAAATGTTAGAAGATACTTGAGTATCTTCTCACATATAGCAGTCTCTTGAATTTGTCAGGATAGCAGTCTCTTGAATCGGTGGCTTGGGTACAGAGAAGTTTTGTGTGCACAACAAGGAGAATACCACTAAGATTCTTGAGAAAACACCTGTACAAACTTAGAAGCGAAAATTGCAATTCATAGAATCGCCTTGTTCGGAAGAGACCCTTAAGATCATCGAGTCCAGCCACAGTTTAACCCTGTCTAGTCCACCTCTAGATCTTGTCCTTAAGGACTTCATCTACATGCCTTTTAATTTCATTTTTTTTTAAATGATTATACTAATACTCAAAGCAAGAGATGCTGAACTGATTAGCGTCAACAGACAGGCTGATGCTGGTTTGGGTTTTTTGCCTATGTATCCAATGCTTATCTGTTTTTCTGGAACTAGTCAGTCTGCAGTGGTTGTTGTCTGTTGGGGCTTTTTACCTCTTCTTCAATAGATTCAACAGTGCTGTCAAAAGACATGTGAAAGGTAGATTTCCCTTCCAGGAACAGGGATGGGAAGAAGGTTACTATTTTCTCCTTCTGGGAAGAGTAATGGTCGCAGCTACACTGCAGCTGTCTTAAATCGTAGCGTTCCCCTGGCAAAAGGAAAAAGCCACCACCTGTAAAGTTTATTAGCAAAATTCTCCTTGCTTTCTGTGAGACTGGAGGACAAGGCTTGGAGGAATTAACAGCATCGTAAAGCAGTGTATTGCTCCATGTGTGAAGAGTCACTTGCCATGCTTCTTTTTAAACGAAAAATTCTTTCCTTGTGCAAGCCCAGGTTACCTTCCTGGATTGAAGGAAACCTGCCTATTCTGTTGGTTTACATTAATACTGTGCAGATTTCCTTCTTGCTGCTTGTCTATAAAACTCAGTGTCCTTTCTTTTCGTCTGAGCAAGTGACTTGACATTAACGTGAGGTTCCTGCTTTTTGCAGAAATGCAGCACCAAAACACCTGCTTCTGAAAGGCCAGTACTAGTAGCAGAGTTCAAGAAGATCCCTAAGTTTCGTAAGTGTTCAGCTAGGGCAAAGCATTAGAAAATGAATGAGTTGATGAACTTTTAGAGGTCTCCAGTGCCTAATTACTTCAAATGATGTCCCTCTCATAGGCTAATACTGGAGGAAGTTAACCAAAGTTAATTAGCATGTACTTTGGCGGTCTGCTCAGTTTAATTATTTTGCTACATTCTGTTAGGGCAGAGTATATAGATAGTAATAATGAGAAAAATGTCTTGTAAAAGTACTGGGTTGGCTGAGGAGCTCCATACCATGAAGTATTGCTTTTGTGCCATCGGTGTTGAGTGGAGTAGGTTTTGTAAGTTACCTCAGCAGACTCTGCTCCTAAAAATCCATCCAGACCCTTAAATGTCATGGGAAACTAGGGAGTTGAATTATTCTGGGGTGTATGAACAGCAATCTTAGTTGATTGGAAAAAAAAACAAAAACCAAAAACCCAATTCACAATATTTCATGAGTTGTTAAAACACATGGAAGAAAAAGATGGTGTTGTAATGACACAGTACTCTATTTAGAGTTCCAGGAGATTCACTGGAGCAAGATTTTTCTCAGTATTTTTGCACCACTCAGGCTACATTTTGGGAAAAAAGGAAAAGACTACATGTGTATATGGCTTAGGTCAGGGGAAGTTAGAGTGGTTGTTAGAAAGGTATAACAAATGTAAATCCCATGGTGGGATTGGTTTATGATATAAACTGAAATCCATCTTTTGGGTATGGTGTTTTCATGAGGGTAAGAATTCAGACCAATTGATTTTTCTGACAGACTTAGAAAAAAGAAACAATTGTATTTTTCTTCTACCTGTAAACAACCCACAGAGTATGGTTTTCAAAAGTTAGCAATAAATTACATACGAGTATCAGGTTAGTAGGAAAAACTTAAAATAAGGTAATTATTGCTCTTAGCCATTTTCTTCTGGGTGGTATTGTACAGGTTGTATTGAACTGAGTTCCCCATTTCAATTTTACTGATGAAAATCAAAACCCTTTTTATTTTATTTTTTCTTTTAGGCATGCATTTATAAGCCCACCTTGTACTTGAAGACTCCCCAGACACTGTATTTCTATGCTACATCTCTTCTCAGGACAGGCAAAACTTATACCAAGTATGGATGCTCATTATCACCAGGACACATTTATTTCGACCAAAAAGACTGAAAGATTTTTGAAGAAGCCTGGTCAACTTGCTTGGCTGGTAAAACACTATCCAGCTTCAAGCCTTAGAGATTCTGTATTGATAGTAAAGTGTCCTTACTTGACCAGTTTTGTTTTCCAATGAAAGATGCTGAATTTTTTATTGAAAATATGTCTTGATCGTTTATGTGAGAATTTCCTAAGTCTCTCCTGACACCCAAGCTGAAGTGACTTTTTTTGTTTTCATTGCACAAAATAAACAAGGATAGCTAGGCAACATGACTGCACGTGTGACTTTGCATGCAACATTGAGGGCAGAATGCCAAATGGTGCTAAGAAGAAGCTGTTCCATGTTGTACAATAATAAAAATAGCAGGAAGGAAGTTAAGACTTTTGTAGTTATCATGTTACAGCTCTTCAAAGATGAGAATCCTGCATGTTAAAGGAATGACAATAGCAATGGATTTGGATCAGAGTATAGAAAATGGTGAAAAGATGGTCACCAGTGGATGTATCTGCCTTTGTGAGATGACTTCTTACCATGCTGTGCAGCCAGGAAGCCTGACACTGCTTTCACACTCAAGGGTTCTCAGGGAAAAGAAAATTTGTCAGAGAAGGGGTCTTATGAGTAACCAGTTGCACAGCTCAATGATGAGGCAAGACATTACTGAGCAAAGTTTGCAACTACGTTTAAAAAGAGCTGACAGCAATGAAGTCACAAAGATATTGAAGTTTGACAATAGATCCAGATGCAGAGCTTGCTCCATCCCACACTTCATTCCTTGTGTTTGCTTTGCTGTGTGTCTCTTGCTGGTCCGTCTCTGAATGAAGGGGTCACTCAGCCCAAGGTAGGCTCACAAGGGTTTTCTCTTGCTGGCAGCAGTCACAACACTTCTGTTGTTATTTCTGAAAAGATCAAACAGACCATAAATAACCTGACCAACTCTTCCCAAGAAGAAATGAGTACACATGTAGCCATGAAAAGTGAAGAAAAACACTGAATATGAAAGTGACATTTTCCATTAAATTGAGAAACTTTCCAAGAGCAAAAAGGCAAGGCTGTGCTTTCGGAGAACATGGCTCCACATCTAAAATGAGGGCATTTATGAGGTAAGCATTAATTTCTGCAAGCTTTTGTCTAAGAAATTTCATCATTCAAATGAAAAAAATATGCTTTTTCTTTCAAAGGTGTCTGTCAGTGAAAGTGTCTCCCTTCTGCTCTGCAGACCTCCTCGATGTTCCCCACCAACCCAACACATAGCAGCTAAAAGGACTTCATTGGGAACATTTCCCATTAACTAGCCTGGGGATGCCATGTTTTTTGGAAATGCTCTGCTCAGCCCTCATTCTTTCCCACAATCTCCTCACTTTTTGAGTTTATATCTCAACAAACAGAGTGCATTTTACTTCTCCTCACATTCAGATTCCTTTTTTCCTTTTGGCATCCACTGTAATCTTATTTTACTGGCTCTCCATTAACAAAACAAAAAGCCTCTGGCTACTTTTAGAGTAGTATCAATTTACAAACTTCAATGGGGAAAAAATGGTTTCCTTCTGAGAAAATAATCTCCTCAGAGATGTCAGACTGTTTTGACACTGGGTTGAGTGACAACACTGCTTTAGTCTAACAATTACATTCTAAAAGGCCTGATTAAACCTGATTCCTCTTAATTTTGATCTGGGACTGCCACACGTCTCTTATTCAGTCTTTGCAATGGAGCCACTGAAATCCTACATAAATACCCTTGTAAGTGTAAGAAGAACATGCTTGTACATTTCCTTTGGGTCAAAAAGATTAATTTGTTCTATTAATTAGCATTCAGGCCACTGAGATTTAAATACAACTTGTAGAATGCTAAGCAAAATAGTCTACCAGGATCTAATATCTACTTTGTTCTACTTGATTAAACACAACACAAGTGCCACAGGACCTCTTGGAACTACATAATATACTTTTATACCCAGATGTCCCAGTTTCTCCTTCTTTTGCATTTACTCAGACTTTTAAACTACAGTACTTGCTATCAAATCTCCCATGCAGAGAGGAAGTCTGAAAGAAATTAGCTCTTCAGCCCAGTGCTTTTTTCTTTTTTTTTTTCCCCCCCTTTTTTTTTCCCTGCCTCTCCCCCACTTCTCCCTGCTTTATGACCTAAACCTCAAATTAACTGCAGGGAGAACTGATAAGCTGTAGTGTGATTTTATTTGTATCAGAAATGAAAGGGAAGATTTTGACATGCTTATTCACTCCAAGAGGTAGTTTAACTTCTTCGTAATAATAAAGGACTTTAGAGTGAATAGGGTATTACTGAGAGCAAGTATCTTATAATCTGGTTCTTAAAATATAGTTCTAAAATAGTTAATTTTGAAAAACATGTCTGCCAGATGTAGAACATTGGTAGGGTTGTATAGTTATTTTTTAAGAATAGAATAATAATTAGATCTTTTTTAAAAGAAGATTAAAGGGAGAGACAAATCACATGCTTGAAATGAAAGACTTAAGCAATATCAAGTCAGTGCCATACTAAAAAGAAACACTGGAATAATTGATTAATTGCGTAAACTTACTTTTATCCCAGTATCAATCACCTCTGAAAAGAGCTGAAGTTTTAGAAATATCAAAAATATTATTCATTAATATTTTGAAGACTGTAAGCCTTCATAGAGGTACTCCTGCAGAAATTCATACTAATTGCATATTAAATGTAGTTGTGGCAAGTCACCAACAAACATGTTGATAACAGGCAATGTGCAGAAGGTGGCAATAATTGGCCAAATCACAAATGAGGATTACCTGTGTATCCAGTTTTCCCAGTCGCTAAAAATGAGCTCCTGTGTTTTGTAAAAATGTACCACCAAATATGGAGTCAGCACATCTATATGAGAAATACTAGAGAAGGCTGCATTGTTCCATTAACGGGAGAAAGGTCAACAAGTACCTAGACATGAAATAACATCATTATTTGCAGACTCATATGTATGAACACTTTTAGAAGACATTAATAAAAGAAGTATACTGCAAAAGTAAAATGTATGATCCAAATAAATAGCTGAGTTATCAAAACCTTTCAGAAAAGACTGCTTTTCCAAAAGTAATTGAGATAACCTTGTTAAGAACATTGATGAGCTTTGCAAATAAGACATGACATGTGACATGAATTCTATGATTCTTATTCATGATTTGAACTTTCAACTATGAATTTTGAATTTCTTTCCTGATAAAAGGAAGGCGTTCTCCCCTAAAGAACAAAATGGAGAAATTGAATCGTAAATAAGTTAAACTTACTGTCAAACCAAACCTGATCAATGCTGGAGATGAATGCACTCAAGTTCTCAATTCAATAAAATTAACTTCTGAAGAACATGCATCCTATAGTCACAAGCTCTTCGTCCTTGCCGTGTGGTAAGCATTTCCCACTGCTGAAAATGTAGCATCAAGGAACTTTTGTTTACCTACAATATCTCATTAAGCATTATATAAAGTAAATCTAAACAATGTATTTCCTGTTTAAAAGACAATTCAAAACCCAAGCATGTATGTTTGTGCATAGGGAGGGACAAAGTCAGTTTAGTTCATTCATGATTGTAATGTAAGCCTGATGAGACTCAAAAGTTGTGCAAAGACCACTAAAACTTCTATGATTTAAGGGAAGCATGACTCCTGTGCAAACAGGAAGTGGTTTCTGTTTCTGTACCTCCTCAAATATAACACCCAATGTAATGCTTACCACGTAGACGAAGAGACTTAATATGTCCCAGTTCTCTAAGTTTGGGGATTTTTTTATCAGAGCTGTGAATATCTGCAAAACCACAAGGACATTATTACTATATTCAGCCCAAGAAAAAGACAGACAAGCAGAACGAGACAGAAGTGTATAAGAGACAGAAGTGTATAAGGAAAATAAGAGTTTATTGGAGAAGCACTTGG
This sequence comes from Hypotaenidia okinawae, assembly GCA_027925045.1. NCBI lineage: Eukaryota > Metazoa > Chordata > Aves > Gruiformes > Rallidae > Hypotaenidia > Hypotaenidia okinawae. The sequence goes on from BSDF01000005.1 coordinate 67,507,871, forward strand.
TTGGTTATAGTTTGTTCCTACACTTCCTGTTAAGACAAAGCCTTTCATTTTATCTTTATTTCTTTGGAAAAAAGACAACATTTCACCTTCAGATTCACCATTAACATATGGTCAATCACTAGTATTCTTTGCCTATTTTTTATTCCCATGCAGCTTTTTTTTTTCTTTCCCCCTCATGTTTCCAGCTATTCTACCTATACAACAGAAATATCTGTCCTACTTTATTCAGACTCCTAAATCCAACATCATCCCTTTTTAAAAGCTTGTGAATGGATTCCTGGGAACAGACAAAATAGGCCAATGATACAGGGTGAGCCCCTGGGCAAGTAACTGAAATAACAAATTACAAAGGAGTAAGCTGGTGAGAACATCCCTGCTGACAGTAAGAACCAGGATATGACAAAATAAATGTGTATATTGAAGAAAGCTTCTGAAATTATAAAAAAAGAGAGTGAGAGAAGTCGGTGTGCTTATAAATTCAAGGGAATCAGGAACTTATAGGGTTAAGGCTGTATTTCACAGAATTACAGAATACCAGAATGTAGGGGTTAGAAGGGACTTCTGGAGACCATCTAGGCTAATCCCCCTGCTAAAGCAGGATCATCTAGAGCAGGTTGCAGATTTGTATATTTCCATGGCCAAATGCACCAATCTGCTATGTAGAATACAACTTCATTAATTATATTCATTGAAAATATTTGTTTTTTCAGTTTGCTAGTCATAATCCATAGTTTTGGAAAATGTACCTTAAAAAGTTACAGAAACAAAGATTAATTAAATATTTTTTAATGGTCAAATAAAACTGAAAGGTGAGCGACTCATGTACTGGAAAGTGAACTTGTCCATGAGGGATGTAATCACTACTAATTAATCTAGGTTTCCCATGTGTTAGAACATGCAAAAAAAAAATGCTTATTTACTTAACAATTCATTCCCATAAGTCTGAATGCGAAGTAATTTGGAGAAAATTGTAATGTGTACATACATGGTTCATTTTTGAACCTTAACTGGAAATGTCTTTTGAGATGTACTCAAAAAGGCTTAATTTTACTTTTTTTTTTACTGATTTCTAGAGCTGGACAAGAACTCAGCTGGTATAAATCAATACAGCTTTACACTGTTCTGCTTGTGATTCAATATTTGTGAAGATCTGAGAAAGTAATATGTTACCTACCACAGACATGAAAATCTTACTATGTTCACCAAAAACAGTATCACTTTGGTCTTTAAGAGTGACAAGATTTGCACAAATACATTTGTGAGCTGTAAACTCTTCTTTCATGAAATACAAGAAAGCCCACGGCCTTAAAGAACATTCCTTTTTTTTTTCCAGCTGTATACATTTTTTGAATTTTCATTCCACCAAAACCAGGGAAACATTACTTACTGATGTATTACTACAGTTGCTGCAGTGACAGCTTTAGTCATACTCTATGCTGAAAGAGTCATTAGCCAAATGGAAATCTGAGGCCAGAAAACATTTCTGATGCTCAATGAGATAGTTCAGTTATTTGAAAAACAGTGTGTATTTCATCATGGGAGTGACAAATTCTTCCCCAGGATAATTTATTTTCAATCAAAACTTTTAAAGCTATCTACACTCCCAAAAAGACCCGGCAGGTTTTACAAATTGAAGTAGTCCTACCCAAGTCTTCTCTTTGCTTCTCAGTATTGAAATGGATTATGGCAGTGCATCATTTCTGTCCAGAGCTCTACACCTGCAAGTATCACATGAGTACAAACCAATATTGCTTGGACAATGTCATATGGATTGGGTTTCAGTTCCACATTCTCACATGTGTAAGAACAGACAACCAAACTGTAAAGCTGTCTGCTGCAATGAGCAGTGAAATTAGGTGGAAAGACCATCACTCATGTAATAAGATTATTTTTATTTTGTTTCAATATTGTTTCTTCATGTGTCAGTAAAGAATAAAACCAGAGCATAGACCTCAAAAGTACCACAACTAACAATCTATTGAACCTACTATGATGTTGCACAAGACTAAAATTAATCTGAAAAATAAATAAAGTTTCAACACACTGTAGTAATAGAATCAACCTCTTCTGAGTGGTATTGATACTAAATTAATTATCTTATTCTCTTTTCTGATTATCTGGAGAAGTCTTTTAACCTCAGTGACCTCTGCCAGTTCTGTCTTCCTTTGCAAAACCAGATGTTTGAATATCATAACTTTTAATGCCAAAAGTCTACCTTCCTTTCATGTCAACATTTCAATACAACTGATCCTGAACACCATTGCTTTGCAATGGATTGAATTTAAACTTATATATTAAAAAAAAAAAAAGAAAAAAGAACACTGAGAACTTTTATCAGAACAGTTCTCTGAGATTTTTAGATCCAAAAGTAACACAGTTTCAGATTATCATTCTCTTTTAATCCTTAATTACTTCCAAGACAATTGCTCCTTTTTCTTTCCCATATCTTGCCCATATCTCCATGTCTTCCTGCTGAGGCCAATTCTAGTCCCATCTTCGTGGCACTCATTCTTCATTCATCTGTGTGATTCTTATTGTAGTATTGCTGGTACAACATATAACAATTGTAACACTGGGAAATAAACAATAGCAGGGTTATTTAGCAAATAATATAATATGATTTCTACTTCATTGATTATATTGACTATTCTCAACCAAAAAATAGATCCCCTTGAGGTATGCATCAGACTTCCCTGTTCTTCTGCATTACTCAACAACTACACCCAGGTCCTTGACCAAAAACAATCCTGGATATGGGTTTGCCTTTGCCTGTAGCAGGGATAACCCAAAACTGTCCTCCCCAACACATTCCTTATACATGCTACTGGGACGCTATTTCCTACAGTGCATGGAAATTTCAACTGGGCAGCGTCAAGACAATTAGTAGATCCCCTAGAGTTAACTAATCAAGTGGCCTCTGCTAAATGTGTATCCCAGTGTTTGAAGGTCCCACCACCTACTTCTCTCAGTGTAGCCTTTAACAGCCCATTGTACCATTTGAATCTCCTAGCAGCCATATCCACCTACTGATTTTTTTTGTTGTTCCTCCATGGCTCAACTCTTAGGTACATGAGCATCTACATAACAAACTTTTACAAGGAGATTCTCTAGCTGGGCAGCAATGCCTTGCCATAAGTCAGCATCCCAGATGGGTTTGTCTCTGTGCTGCCAATTGCTCTGTTTCCATTGCTGCAACCACCCCGACGGGGCATCATCCACCATCCATGAGTCAGTATAGAGGTAGAGCATAGACCACTTCTCTCTTTTGGCAATGTCAAGGTCTAACTGGATAGCCTTGACATTGCCAAAAGAAAAGTGGCTCAGTTTACCTTCTCCTTCAGTTATGCTCCTTGTGCAGCACTCTACACTTGGCCTTGTCAAACTTCATCCCATTGGTTTTAGCCCCATGATCCAGTCTGTTCAGATCCCTCTGAAGAGCCTCCCAACCCTCAGGCAGATCAACACTTCCTCCCAGCTTAGTGTCATCTGCAAACTTACTGAGGGAACATTCAATCCCTTCATCAAGGTCATTGATAAAGATGTTGAACAAGACTGGAGTCAGGACTGAGCCTCAGGGGATACCACTGGTGACCAGCCTCCAACTGAATTTTGTTCCACTTACCGCCATGTGGGAAATGAAGAGCAACCCTGGAAAGGAGACACAGTTGTGCTTGTTGGACAGAATCCAGAGAAAAAGCAGCAAAGCAGGAGATGGAGGGTCTTGCAGAGATGTAAATCTGTGTGTTTTTCAGCAGGGAGGAGGAAAGGTATACACTGTCATGTTAAGGAAGGTGTAGACAGACAGACTCCCACTCAGGGAGTTTGTCAGGGTGGGACAACCTTTTGCATAGGACAGCTGTGGTTCTGGTGATGATGAAAAGTACTGGAACCTGACTGCAGGCTGCTGTGTCAGCCATGAGAGGTATAAAAGTTTGCCTAGTTGTTATCAAAGTTGTCTTCGACCCACCATAATCAGAGTCCACCACTTTCAGTACACCACACCACCACCCTCTGGGCCCAGCTATCCTGCCAGGTTTTAACCCAGCTGAGGGTCCACCTGTTCAGGCCAGTGGCAGCCAGTTTCTCAATCAGAATGCTGTGAGAAACCATGTCAAAGGCTTTACTGAAGGTAAGAGACCTTTATATTTCCAAGGTAAGAGACTAATGAGGTCATGTACTACAACACATAGACTGTCCATGGGAACACTCTTGCCAATTTGCAGATGAAAAGTTTCTTCCAGAATGGTCCTAGTCTTTTTTATAAAATGCTAGGAACTCTATTTCAGACATGCTTCCGGGCTTTCTAGCAGTTTTCAATAAGCATGATAGTACAATCTGTATAAAGTATTAATATTTATACTAGAGCGCCTTAGCCAGACACCAAAACATCATGTAAAATAAGAAGCTTAGGGACTTATCCATTAGAAAGCAGATGTTGATGTACAAATGCTTAGACCCTCACACTCCCAGGGCCCACTGGTCTTTCAGGCAGTCTTACTGCTTTGACATAGGTCCCATAGTACTGTACTTCTACAGCCTGGAAACCATTTTTCCCCAATTGGTTCTTCCCCATTTCGCTCACTAGATGCATGAATCAATTCTTGTTTGTGAATGAGGTGAATAGCATGTCATAGTATACTAAGCTGCAGATATATGTTGGTTAACACATGTTTTTTAACTGGCATGACTTTAAATTCCTTTAGTTGTGAGGCTTAATAATATGACAGGTAAAATGTGTTACCATCAAACCAGGAACCGGCTACTAGCCATGGACACCAGTCCCATGATCCCAAGTCCATCTTTTCCAGTCACCCACCAAGGCACCAGGCTAGACACAAGCTTTGCTTTAATGGGTAATGAAGACCAGTCACTTAGTGACAGACTTCCACACCTCCTCTCTCCTTTCTGTCCTCAAGATCATTCATAAATACGTGCTGCAGGAGGCGACACTGCAGACACTACTCACCCCAATGTGGTTGGATATATCTGTTGTCATATATAAGCAATGGTTTGTTCTTCCAATATTGTTCCTGGCACCTAACTTCTGTATTTGCATAAAAACCTCTGTTTCTTAGGTTATTTTCCCTTAAACTATTTTTCACTAGGTAAAAGCTTTCAAAGGAGAAAAATCCCATTTTATTATTGTCATCCATTTTCATTACTGTCACTTCCAAAAATAATTGAGGGAAATAACTAAAAAAGATATCCGGACATCTTATGCACTACTTCTGTGAATACATTTTAATCATTTAGTCAGAAAAGTCAGTTTTTATAGGCTTCATTCACAAAACATAATTGACAGATATAAATTTATGATAGATTAAAATTTTTTTAATTCACAGAAAATCTTAGCAATTGTTAATTCACTGGTTTGCATTAACCTACAAAATTAGTAAACATTTGTTATAATTTGTTAGAAAATATTTTTAATTGAATGGCGTCATTGCTATTAAAATTTATCAAGCAAATATGGTTTTGGAAAAAAACCTGCTCTGCTATGAAAATAAATGTCAGGAAAAAATTTGGCAGGCATTTTCTTTGTCCATTAGTGAATTTCCTTTTAACATTCATTATAAGTGACTTGCTTATTACATTACTTATACTTTATTAATGATTAAAATGCTTTCATTTTCCACAACAGAGAGGGCACATACGAGGAGACAAACCACCCTGAAAGAAAGGTACACAATCCTGCTTATTTTGGAAGTAGCTGCAAAAACAAACAGATATTTTCAGTAGAATTAAACTGCCTCATAGCAAATAAATGAAAATTCCTAGAACCTTGGTTACAGGATGGTAAATTGAACCAGTTTTTAAAGGAAACCCTGACACCGTCTAGAGTATCTGCTTAAATTATTGTTCTGGTATACATCCAACGAAGACAAACATGGATTTTGATTCAGAATGACAGGAGGTTCAGAACTGGGGTCATTTAGTATCAAACAGAAGTTAGCTTACACCATGAGTATTCACCCAAATCTACTTAGTTTTCTATTTCTTAGGGTTTTTTAGTTTGGTTTTTTTTTTCATGTGACTAACATCTCTGCCCGGGGGTCCGCAGGGAATCTCAAAGTCCAGAGATTTACAAAAATACAAATTAATGAGAAAAAGTTAATCAAAATATGGCAGTCTCCAACTAAGGCTTGACCTAAATGAAGAAACAAATGTTTGGGTCAGGCTAATCAATTTTTTTTTAGCTCTGTAGCACTTCCACAGCGCTACTACTTAATCAGTCATCCCCCGACAAAGAGCATTTTGAAGTCTCTAATGAGGACAGAGACAGAGGGGCTGTCAAATTAACATCCATCTATCCATCTATTTCTCAAAAATTGTCTAAAGCAGCAGCATAGCACCAGAAGATCTCAGCTTGCAAGTGTGCACCATTTATATCAAAGATAAAGACTGTACTTTACATACTAAGCTTCTAGAGAGCACAGATGCATTGGGCTGACTCATTTATCTCCTTCCTGTCCAGAAAAGCAGATTCCTGAATTTTTCAGCATGTAGATACATCTGAATGGTGATGTCTCATCCCATTGCCTCCGACTCACTCCCTGGAGGTAATCCACATGGGTACTGATTACACACCTAGCTGCGGGCCTGTGCTGGGAGAAAGCAGTTGGGTTTGATTCATTACTGGCTTTGTAGTACAAAACACAGAGAAAAAGTCTACCAAGACTAAAATGTTCTACCACCTATATTATCTCCAAGAATGGATTCGTGTTTCTTAAGGAAATATGAGAAGAGGTCGGAGATGAAAGTGCAACTTTAAAAAAAGGAGGTGGGAAAATAATCCTATGAAAAGATGCAACACAAAATAGTGACACCTCCCAGGCTATCAACATAGGATAAGGATGCTACCCCAAAGTAACCCAGATGGTCTGTTCTTCCCACACTTATCTGTCTTGAATTACTTACTACACGCTCCAGGGATTTACTGCAAAACCAGGAATTTCTGGAGCAGAAAGCAGCCATTGTCATCTATGTGCCATTTTTCCCTGTCCACAGTTTTTATAATTATTATGCATGAAAATGACATATGAGAGCATCTGTGACAGTCTTGCATATTTAAGGACCTTGTTACATGGAGGATACACTCCTGTGCTGTAGTGGTACTATAAATCTGCTTGGGGGGGAATATTTCATCATACTTTACAATAACATTGTCAAAATTTGCTAGATCATTGGTATGTTCTTCAAGGCAGAGTCCACCTGGTTTTTGAAGTTAAAAAATGTTTAGCACAAGACCTTCAGTTCCCATTTGGTACTCAGCATTTTGAACTTTATGAAATGTACTTGATTTGATGAAATCAAGCATATTTAAAATGGGATGTTTTTGTTAATTTCTCTACTTTTATAAATTTTGGCATGAGTTATATATGTTTAATCTAATGCATGTGTTTACAGATAATAATTCAGAAACAATTGTCATTTTACACTCAGTATTAACAGTACATGATTTCCTTGGTGATTAAATATTGTCTAGGTTACCTGCCAAGGATAGAAGGACAGATTTTGTTCTCAGAAAGAGAAGAACAGAGTAACTGGAGTGTGTTCAACAGCATTCTAAAAGTTGTATATTTCTACAGCTCCTCAACTCAACCTAAGTTTGCCCAAAGAGGTAGTAGAGTCTCCTTCTCTGGAGATATTCAAGACCTGTATGGACACCTACTCATGTGATTTAATCTTGATGATCCTGCTCTGGCAGGGGAGTTGGACTAGATGATATTTTGAGGTGCTTTTCAACTCCTAACCTTCTGCCAATCTGTAAGTGTAAGTTTAAAGAAGGTAAACTATTCAGAATGAGTTCAAAAAAACCCCCACATACATGCCTTATCAGAACTAAGTTCAGCACAGTGAAGATGGAGTGTCCTTACGGCACAGACCCTTTGGCACAAATAAGAAATACAAGAGTTTTTCCAATAATTCCACAAGAAATACAGGGCAAGGCACATTTGATTACTTAGCCACAAGATGATCTCACTTTCTGCTGAAAGTATACCTTCATTAACGGACTTTTTTTGCTCAAAAGTCTGGTTTCAGGAGGTTCTAACTGTAGCAAAACAAATCACCTACTCAGCTGGAAGGATATCTCACCCCTGCTAGAAGATTAATGTCTGTCCTCTCTTACCTAGACAGTTAGTTAAGCAAAAGTGCTGTACAGACTAGAGAATGAGGGCCTGATCCTCCATCAGACCTTTTATGGAGATAAGGTTTTTGTGAGAGTAGAACTTTACTGAAGTAAAGTGAATGAGTCTTGGCTTTGTACCTTTAGGTTGTAGCTGATATGGCTTTATCCTCCTATGTGACTTGGGGAAAAAAGAGAGAAAAAAAAAACCTAAAAAGAAAACAAAGGCAGTAAAAACCCCAAAACAAACCCAAAACTTTTGTCTATTAAAGTTACTGCATTGAACAAGAAAAATGACTACGATTTTTAAGGGAAGAGTTGGGGTTTTTAAAATTTGTTTCTCATCCTAAGCTTGACCTTTTTCCCCTCTTTCATATTGTGTTTTTTGAGACTCCTTAAAGAAGCCAATTTTCTCTTACCAGGAGTAGGATCTGATCTTAGGCAATGGATCACAGAATATAGTCTCTTGTATTATTTAGTATGAAATGGAGTTTTGAAAGGTGCTTCAATGGGCTGAATTTTGTAGCCACTGGAAAGTTTATCATTGACTTCAGCAGTGAATGCCTGTACAGCAGCTGAATCACTATGAAAATCCCAGCGCACATGAATTATATACAGTATACCAAAAGCTTTTAGGTTTTGGATTGGGCATCTTTTTAATATGCACAGGCAAATCACACATTTGTATCCCTCAGGTGGTTCTCTTGGTAAAACTATGATGGGCATAAATGCTGCTTCTATGAACGAGCTGAAGGTCTCTTTAAACTTTCAGAGAAAAAAGAAAAGAAGAAAAATTATTTTCAACAGTGCTATTTAGAATGGGAAGAGGGACACAAATTATCTGTAGTGGAGGAATATACTGTGCTTTAAACACTAATAACAAAAGAAAAACAATATCAAAACAACATTACCATCTAGTCTGCGAGCTTAATTGCAGAATTTGAAGCACTTAACAAAGGAGGGCATAATTATGTAAGTACTGAATTCTGATTATTTACCCACACTTTTGAGCCATGTTGCTTTCTTGTGTCTTTATGCATATCAGTAGGGTGCTTTCCAAATCATATTTTTACAAAAACAGTATGAGACAAAATCAAGGACATTTCAGATTATTTACTTTACATGCCAGCAAAAGCATATAAAGTAAATAATCATGTATAAAATCCAGGACAAAATTAATCCAAAGCATATCATTCCTCCTTTTAAAGAATTAACCTGTCAGTGTACATCATCTTGAGCCAAAGCAAAACCCAGTTACAAGTCAGATAACTCACAGGTCTTTACTTTATTTAAAATTAACAAACTTTAAAGAAAATGTTTAAGATTTTGATTCCTGGGATAATATTTAAAGATGGATATGCAAAGCTTCATATGCAAATTTATGTAGTTAGTTACAGCTGAATGATGAAAATATTTCATTTAGCTTTCTTTTTGTAACAGCACACCTGAAACTGGTTATTTTTTCACTTATTCTACAGAATTTTAATATTCCAGAGAAGGATTTTATGCCTAACTTTGAAAGTTTCATACCAGGAACAGCAAATAATGTGTCTTCTGATATTCAAACCCTTGAAATATAGAACACAAAATTTCATCTAAATGTACATTTCTTAAAATTGTACTGTTACCAGAAGACAAACATAGTGGAAATAAAGCTATTTTGAAAGAGGTGGATCTAGGATCAAATTAGCACATTTTCCATTAGCCAGGACTATCATGCATTGCAGAGTTTGCACAAGTCTCTGAAACTGTAATGACTCAGAAATTTTCCATTTCAGGACATCTCAAGCTGAGTATTTTCTTATTTCAAGATTTATGTGCAACAATAACAAAGAATAACTTTAGGAAGAAAGTACAGCTTTGCGCACCATGGAAGTTCCTCAAGTCACCCGATCACAAGAAAAGCTATTATTTTTTTTTCATGTCAGAACACAGAAATTTAGCAAGCTGGTTGATATGGTCAACAGAGATATATCTACATGTGCAAAAAACTTTCACATCTGACCATTCTGAAAGCTTGTAGCTGTCATTTGCTGTGGTTGCTATTTAATAATTAGTGGAAAAGAGCTGAAACCCTGTGCTCAGCCCACACCTACAGAATTAGCAGCAGGAATTGGTGCCTAATTTGGAGCAATGTTTCCAACACTTTCTCCTCTGCCGGTACAGCAGGCACAGCAGAAATGAATATATTGGCAGGTCCCAGCACACCTGCAGTGTCCATGCTATGGATCTGGGTGCTCTAACAGAGCAAGACATGTAGAAATGAGTAGCAGAAATGACAGCAGTCAGCCTCCCCTTCCTTGCTTCCAATATCGTCCAACCAGTACGAGACAGAGGAAAGCAAATAGGGGTGAGGGTAGAGAAGAAAATATCCTGGGATATGGGAGCATGGAAGAGCAGTCCGGAAGAAAGACAGTTATTGCAGTGAGGGTCATTTCTGGCCACTGATGGAACTGAGATGGTCACCTGGGAGGAAGAAATGGGGATTGCTAAGCAAAGAATATGGGAGTAGAGATACAGGGAGGAAATAAAGGCTGGTAACATGAAACAGATTGTGAGAAAAAGACTGGATGCAACTGGACAAGATGTTATTAGGATTAAAGGTAAAATAAGATGCACTATTTTTTGCCGACCAGTGATTCATCAGTGTGTGCCCTACTTGTAAAATCTTTCTCCATTTAAATTACTGGAGGAAAAGTTGTCATTCTGATACTTATGTAAGTGAGCTGAGAACAGAAGGAGGATTTCTGAGGGTGTGGTAATCATGCCTGAAGCACATTGGGAACTTAATTTTTAATTTCATTTCAAGCCATCATACCTTCATTTAAAATAACCTCTTTTCTCATGGAAGAATATCCTGCAAAAGAAAAAATAAAATGTCATTAGAAGTCCTACAGCCAAATGATTTTAATTCAGCAAAGACATCAAGAGGAAGAAATATTAATGCAAAACACTTCCAAGTAAATGTGATAGATGTTACATTCAGCAAATGTTTTTCTGACAATAAGTAAATTATCTCCAAAGCTCAGGTTTGATACTCAACCAAACCTAAAGTGTGAAATGTACTGAAGTCACTAATTCCATTTCAGAAACAAGGAAAAGAATCTCATAGCCACAGATGAGTACAGAGAAGGGAAATCTAGGGATTTTCTAGATTTTATCTGCAAGGGTTTGATTGTTTGATCAACTAGAAAAGCAGCAAGAATTCAGCAATGATAGAATGACCTATTTAAAAATCTTTCCGTGTTCAGCTTTCCTTTCCCTCTCTAGGATATTTTTTTTTTTTACATATATATATTTTTATGGTGTCTTTTTAAATTTCCTTTTTACTTTTTAACTTTGCTATTGCTTCTTCAGATACAAATTTTGGTGGATATGTAAATTGAAGAGATGAGGATTTTCATTTAGGAATCTGAACTAAGATTTCAAAGGAAGATGTATTAAACATCTGTTGGGTTCTATCAGTTTGGAATGATGGGTGCTTTTCTTCAAGAGAGCATATGCCAAACTTACAGTCAGAGAGAGTATTTTGTGTCTGTTTTGGGGTTTTTATTTTTGTTATTTGGTTGGGTTTTTCTTTTTGAGATATAGACCTTCTCTGGGGAACTCATAAACTCCCTTGATTCCCAGTGGCTGACAGAGCTGTACCATGGTTTGTTTTATAGATTATTGCACAGGGCTTGATCCCATCAAAGCCCCATATAGTGAGTAACAAAATCTCCCTGCCAATAATGGGCTTTGAATAGTCCTTTTGCCTGAGACTGCTAAAACAGATTCTAAAGAAAATGAACTGAAGATTTTTCTTGACAAAGTACCTTTTGCATGCATTACTGAGATCAGTATCACAACAATGAACATTATGGGATTTTGCCAAAAGGAGAATCCATTCTGTAACACAGATACAGGTGCCCTAGAAATGGATTCATGGGAATTAGCATGGATCTGCTTTGACTTATAGGTAAGAAAAGAAGAAAGGGTACATAAGAACTTAAGAACATCCTTACTGTATCACATAGAATATAAAGAATAAAGCCAAGGATGAACTATAAAAATAGCTCATCACAGCTAACCAAGTACCCTGTCTCTTATAGTAGCCTGTAAGTCTTGCTTCAGAGGAAAACAAAATCAGGTCAGGCACACAAAGAGCTTGCCTAGCTTTTAGCAGGACAAACTTTAGGCTTTTTCTGAGGCAAAGATGATATTACATTTTTGGTTTCAATTCTAATGAACTTTTCATTCATGTATTTATTCATGTTTGTTTTTGTTATAGGCACGCATCCACAAGCTCCCTTCCTCTATTGCATCCTGGGGTTGTCTGGATCTGTTGCATTTTGAAGAATGACATTCAAAAGCAAATAAATGGGTGATGCTTTAACTTAAAATTCTGTGCACTGGGACTCACAGATAGGGTGATAACCTTATTCTCTGTCTTGAGTGTAAAGTGACTTTGCCCATCAGTCAAATCTCCTAAGAGTAAGGGCACTAACTTGGGTTACAGGAGCTTTAAAACCTTCCTATTCTCTGTCTATATGCATAGATATTTAATTTCAGCTCTCATCACATATTTAGCAGCTAATAATCTGAAAACACCTGACAGATCAGCATTATCTTGTAAATTTTGCTGGAATTCACTGATGAGCCAGCCATCAGTATTTCCTTTACTGTACATGGTGAGGAAAAGGGAACAATTCATCTCATCCTTAATCTAAAAGCTCATTTAACCTAAAGTAGATTAGATGATTTAGATGACTATGTCCTGCAAGTGACTATTTCTCTCCCTTGGCTAAAAATGGCAATGTTACTATCTAATGCTGCAGGCTGATAAAGTTATGGATGTGCTGGGGACAGTGAAATGTGGAAGAATGATTTTTTTTTTTCCCCCTTAAATTATTTTATTGCTGAAAACATTGTAGAGCTGATAAAAACAATGCACATTGCCTTTTTCTGTCAGTTACCTTAAATTTTTTCACATCTTTTTGTGTTTCTGGTCTGGTGAGCAGTTATTCTCATATGCAGAGTTGCACACACCTCCACATGTGTACACACACACACACACACACACACACACACACACACACACTCCCACACACACACAGAGCTATATAAAAAGATCATTTATGGCAAAACCCACTTGTACCAAACATTTTTTTTCCTAACTGTCATTAGTGTATTCTGAGAATAGAGGTAGAAATAATGTTTCCTTTTAGATAAAATAATTCTGATTTAGTAGTGTCAACACACTAAGCTGCTAATTATTTGTTATCTTTTCTGTAGAGTAGATCTCCTTTAGGTTTATTTTGGGCTATTTTCTTCCTTGGAGAAACTTTTGTAAGGGGTCATATTCTTGCAGGACAATAATCTCTAAATTTTATTAATAAATTCACTGTTTTTCACTTGTTACATCTCAATTAAGAATGCTAAGTAACTACACTCAAGAACACTATCAACAATTATGCAACTGAGGATAAAATTACCAGAGCTTCCTGACTTTGTAAGTCAAAGCCAAAGTCCATGTGAAGAGTTGCAGAGAAAAGAAAGCTTTGTTCCAAGCTCTACCCATCAGTGTTTGCTCTACGTTTGTCTCTTCAATACCCTCTTCCATGTTTGAATTCAATCCTGAGACCCTGTTCTGAAATGAACATTTGTTCATTTGTTTGAAAATCACTGAGATTTTTGGAACCATCTTTTATGGGGTGACTTCTGCTAATTGACAAATGATCCAAAGCATAGTTCCACTGTGACATATCCTGTGTTCTGAAAGACAAGCAACACTTGGTGAGTGAGAGTTGCTTCCAAAACCTATATATTTTGTTTTTCAAACAGGCAGAACAAAATGTATTCAGTTTCTTAATCCAAGTCATAAAATTAAAAGACCAATGCTCTGAATCATTAAAAATTTATCAACCAAACATTTATAATCCTAAACCAAAGCCCACCAAAGTGGATTGGCATCGATCAAACTGCAAAGAAGACAGAGAGGGGAAAACATAGAAGAAACAGTGTAAAAAACTTAGGGTTCCTATGAAACCTACAGAACAAAAAAGTGTTGGAAATATTGATTTTTTACAATTACATAATGTAACTAACTGGAACAAAAAAGTCATTTACTTAGGTAAGGTTACTTAAACAGCGAATAAGATGTTTGATCCTGTTATCAGACAGGATATTCATATTCTGTTATGAACTATATCATACAGAAATTATTCTTGATTATTAAGTCAATAAAAATGTTAAGAGGAAAAATGTAGACAGAACAGTGAAGAAATAAGTATGAAAGATTTTCCATCATAAAGATTCCTGACTGTGCATAAATGAGGGTGTGTTTACCATGCACAGCGTAGGCAAATCTCTATTGCTACAGCAGAATGCTTGTGTTACTTAATTTAACTCATTTGGCATTAAATCCTCTCTCCACACGGCTTCAGCATATACTGCAGACACACCCAAAAGAAAAATATCATCTTAATTAGTGATTGGTTTTTTTAAGTGACATTTTAAACTGGAATAAGAGCTTCTGTCCCAACTGTTTTCATTTATTATACAAGTAGTGGCAGTGGGATCCTCAGGATCACAACACCTGGTCTGATCCATACAATAAGCCACAAAACCTTCATCAGCATCACTGAAAGCTGAACTGATGTACTGGATTACAATTTCTAGATCACATGCTACACCAAATGAAGTATATTTTTATTGTTATACTGACATATGTGCTAACAGCTATGTTAAGTTAGTACATTTTTCTCATTTATCAGGAAAAAAGCCCTCCATTATAATGTTCACTCATAAAAATAACATTCTTAGCTAGCATGCTGCTTGGGTATTTATTTCACAAATAATATCAGAGCTATTATAAAGGAAGAACATTTTTTGTTTGTTTGATGTCCTTAATGTCAGGACATCCTCAGGAAATTTTTCCAAAAATTATGTTCAAAAGAAACCGAATGGTGGGTCATAATATATCTGAGAATTTCTAACAGTCTTTCATTCAGATTTGAAAGTCACTAAAATTTACCTTACTTCCAGAGTCCTGCCATAAATGAAAATATGTTTTCTCAAGGGGAACTCCAAAGGAGGGTAGACCATACAAAAAATGAAATTTGGTAGAATATTTCTATTTTATTTTGTAACAGCAAAAAGGAACTTAAATTTACAGAGTAGACAGCTGTAGTTTGTTTGGGTTTTTTATGTGGGTTCTGTTTGCAGTACTTCTGAGAAAATGGAAACTGCACAAAAAAAAAGAATAAAAAAAGAAAAAGATTTATTTTTTCTAGTAATATAATCTCACAAAATGGAAAAACCTCCAAGTATGGAACCTAATAAGTAATCACTAATAGTATGTTCTGGGATTTTAAGGTTACTGAAATGACATTTATATTCTACTACATATTTCAAAGGAAAAAAGGAAAAGGTGAAGTAGGAATTTCCTGATGACATAAGTTCATTTCAGGCTACACACAAAAACCTGAGATATTATGTTTTATTAACTGAGTTTGAATTTATTTGTGATTATGAAAATTCACAGCTCCTTCCAGATAAATTGAATTAAAATTTAAACAGGTGTGTAAATTTGGGATGGCTTAGGGTTTAAGACACGTTCATCTCTAAGTCTTCCCTTCTGCTAAAGATTCCTAGAGATGATGGTAACTTTCTGACTTGCAATATTAACTTGCAGTTTTCGGGACTTCACTGAGAAAGGAATGGTTCCATCAAAATTCAGTTACAATCAACATGTGTTCAAACTTTGTCTTCAAATAGTATCCAATTTTGTTTAATGAATTCAAGAATTTACTTTAAATACTGAATGGAGTAACTGCATCAGTTGACAAGGGAAGAGTTACGAATGTCATCTATCTGGATATCTGCAAGGGCTTTGACAGGGTCCTCCACAATATCCTTCTCTCTAGGTGGATGGATAAAGATTCGATGGGTGGACTGTTCAATGGATAAGGAATTGGCTGAATGGTCACATCAAAAGGGTGGTGGTCAATGGCTTGATTTCCAGATGGAAGGCGGTGATGACCAGTGTTCCTCAAGGATCTGCACTGATCCAGGACTGTTTAATATCTTTATTAATGATATTGACAGTGGGATTGAGTGCACCCTTACCAAGTTCAATGGTAACACAAAGTTGGGTGGTGTGCTTAAATGCCAGAGGGACGGGACGCCATCCAGAGGGACCTGGACAGGCTGGAGAAGTGGGCCCAGGTGAATCTCATGAGGTTCAACAAAGCCAAGGGCAGGGTCCTGCCCCTCAGTCAGGACAATCCCTGTTATCGATACAGCCTAGGAGATGATGTGCTTGAAAGTAGCCCTGAAGAAAAGGACTTGGGAGTACTCGTGGATGAAAAGCTGGACATGAGCCACCAATGTGCATCTGCAGCCCAGAAGGCCAACTGCATCCTGGGCTGCATCAAAAGAAGGGTGGCCAGCAGATTGAGAGAGGGGATTCTGCCCCTCTGCTCTGCTCTGGTGAGGCCTCACCTGCAGGGCTGCACCCAGCTTTGGAGCCCTCAGCACAAGAAGGACATGGAGCTGTTGGAGCGTGTCCAGAGGAGGGCTACAAAAATGATCGAAGGGCTGGAGCACCTCTCCTATGAAGGCAGGCTGAGAGAGTTGGGCTTGTTCAGCCTGAAGAAGGGAAGGCTCAGGGGAGACCTTATAGTGGCCTTCCAGTACCTGAAAGGTGCCTATAGGAAAGTTGGGGAAGAACTGCTCACGAGGATGAGAGGTGATAGTTTTAGACTTATAAAGGGTAGATTTAAGTTGGATATTAGGGGGAAAAAAATCTTCAATATGAGGGTGATAGATAACTGGAATGGGTTTTCCAGTAGTAGTGGAGGTCCCATCCCTGGAGATATTCAAGGTCAGGCTTGACGGGGCTCTAAACAATCTGATCTAGTGAAGATGTCCCTGCTCACTGCAGGGGATTGGACTAGATGGCCTTTAAAGGTCCTTTCCAACCTAACACATTCTATGATTCTACGAACTGCCCTCCAATTAAGATAGAAACAAACCACTTACAAACTAATCTTATGACAAGATGTGGAAATTTCCATTGAAATTCAGTTTGGATGTTGGAAAGAATCTCTTTACCTAAAGGGTGGTGGGGCGTTTGAGAGGCTACCCGGGGAGGTGGTGGAGTCACCATCCCTGGGAGTGTTAGAAAAATGGGTAGAGGAGGTGCTTCAGGAGACTGCTTCAGTGGTGCAGGACTGAGAGTCGAACTTTATGAGCGTGAAGGTCTTTTCTAACCTTGATGATTCTATGATTTTAAATTTCATTGAATTTGTTAGGTCGGAAGGGACCCAGGAAGGGAAAGGAATGGAAGGAAAGGGATTGGGGGACAGAGGTGGGGAGAGAAAGAGAATTATGAAATGATTGGTTTTGCTCAGTGAAAGATGGTTGGACAATAACCTATACGCCTGGATGTCTCATCATTCAGTCAAAAATTCACCCTACTAACAGTCACAGCAAGTTCAATGCTGGCCAGTTCAGATCCATCCTAAAGAACCATTATGTCCAGCAGGTCAGACAGGTTCCTAGAGGAACACACTCAGGTGGGCTGATGCACCACAAATACAACCATTGCACCTGATTCCTAAACTGGAGACAGTCCTGCTTTGGTCACTAAACAGATGTTGCACTGAGCATGATGATCTGAAAGGTCACACCAAGAAACAAGACAACTTAGAGGATGATCAGAATCTTCTGTCCTGCATTTGGCTCACATTTATCTGGACTGAGACATATCTATTCATAGCTTTAAACATGTTTTCATTTTTGGTATTAACTTGTCTGCCTGCAGTTACATATGTAATCAGCTGCAGGAATCCCAAGATAAACACTTCCAATAATAGACCATTTTCCTAAGAGAAGATTGCTATCCCACTGTGTCATTCTATACGTTCTTTCTAGCACCTATTTCCAAAATTCCCATTTTAGAGGTCTTTGACAGGGAGTATCTATAATTACAGCACAATGCTGTGATGGGTCTGGCTGGGATAGAGTTAATCCTCTTCACAGCAGCCAGTATGGTGCTGAGTTTTGAATTTGTGATTAAAACAGTGTTGATAACACACCAGTGTTTTGGCTTTCACTGAGCAGCAGGCTTTCTTTGACACTCTGCTCTCCCAGGTAGCAGTCTGAGGCGAGGCAAGAACTTGGGAGGGGACACAGCCCAGACAGGTGACCTGAATTGTCCAAAGGGATATTCCTTCCATATGATGTTGTGCCCAGCAATAAAAAAATGAGGAAGAAGGGTTTGTCTGGGGAGACAGCCGTTGCTCAGAGACTGGCTGGGCATCAGTCTGCTTTTGGGAGGCAGTGAGTGATTGCACTGGCTGTTGGTCTTTTTGCTTTCTTTTTTCTATAAAATGGTATTGTAACCCAAGAGTTTTCTCACTTCTGCTCTTCCTATTTTCTCCTCCATCCCACTGCAGGGACAGTAACTGAGCAGTTGTGTGGGACAGCTGCTGGCTCGTGTCAGCCCACTACATACAGGAAAGACTTCATCTTTTTCTCTGTTTAAGAAACAAAGTGAGTATGGTATTTCAAATGGATATATGGAATCAGGTCATGTGTCTAGCATGATCTCTGTAGCCTAGATATTCAAGATTACTTTTTTCTTTGTATTTATCCATAATTATGAGCTAGAGAGTTTGGATCTGGTTCTGACTGTGAAAGGAAAGAGAGCATTTTATAAAATTCTGCTTTAAATATAGATCTTACTCTTTTTTTTGCATTTTAGCACAGTATGAACTTTCTCAGTTGGCTAATTAACATTTCCCATGGAAAGTAATTAAGGTCTATTGGTTACCCTCTATTTCTGCAGGCATAGGAGGGAGTGGAATAGAAACCAAGAGAAATCCTAATACAATATCCTCACTGTTCTCCAAAGCCATTCACTGGGTATGGGAGAGGGCTCAATTTCTGCAGCCATAATGATGGTAAAAAAGCTATCTGACCTGTACCAGATTTTCTGTTTCAAAACCCTCACGTTATAAGTTTTACTCCTTAGTTCTGCCCCTTACTACAAAGATACCATTTCATCACAAGATGAGTATGTCAGTGCACCGCTGTGTTTGAACAAACATATGCAGTAACTTGAGTTAATGGTTGGTTTTTTATTAGCCTGGGCATTACCTTGTACAACCCATGGCAAGGCAGTGTGCTAGTCTTTCTGTACTGCTTTCAGTTTGGGAACTAGAGTGGTCTTTTTCTGGATTGGGCAGACTGTGATATGCCACATAAAAAACAACATGCTCTTATGCTTTTCATGGCATTAAAATACTCACTCCAAGCTGAAACTGGGATAGGTGTATCTGAAGGAGAGCATCCCTACTTTGCAACTTTCTACAAGACCTGAGGTGTCCAGCTGTTAGGAGATACCTACTGCTCAGTAGTACATAGAAGAGCCCAGGACACTGGGATATCACATGGCTAGTTCCTGAAGACCATCTGAGAGGGAAAAAAGGGGAGGTCTTTGTGTTTGTTGGTTGTTGGGTTTTTTTAATTAAGGAGAACCTGCTTCAATATGTTACTTCTAATTATCAAAATGTTATGATCCAACTAGGAACAAATAGCAAATTAAGGCTGGAAAAGACTGCCCTATCTTTTCAATAAGACAGAGAAAACCAACTTACAGTACCTTTGTAAAACATTTAAAGTAAGTAATAATTGTGTTTTGTCACCAAGATTCTTTTCTATTGTATCCTGTGCCACTGAAAATACAGACATAAATCTTTTATAATGTCTATTCAAGAGATTCAGCTAAGTACACTAAAGCTTCTAGATGGGAAAAACACTTTAAACAGTAAACACATATAAAACTGATCCACAGAAACTACGCCAGTTTCAAAAAGTAAGGAGCATCTGTTGTTCCAAAGTCCTCCTCCACAGAGTTACAGGAGAGGAAAATAACTGTTTGGCTCTATAAATACTAATGTATACAATGCTACTTTCCCAAATCTCATTAACAGCACCAAATAGCATTTTGAACTCTCAAATTAATGAGCAATTCTTTCATGTGCTTGAATAAGAGCAGTCTTTAACATATTTGATATTTGACTTCACGATATTAGGCGTTTGCAGATGATGTGAAACAAAATTCATTAATAACAAGTCCTTCATATACACAGTGCGTCCTTCAAGGAGCCTGATACTCAAAAGTTCTACTCAAAAGTTCCCTTTAAAGATGGCTAGGCAATATTCCTAGGATTACAGCTAGAGATCAGGTTCTTTTTCTGCATGTATAAATACCGTCTGCTGTCTATATTTCCTTATACAGCAAAAGCAATGCCTCATTAGACTCTGATGTCAGTGAAGACAAGACATTTCCTTATCTAAGCACACTGCAATTTTAGAGGCCTGGGAATTGTTTTCTAAGCTGAGTGATGAAACTGTAGGTTTTAGAAAATATGTGTGATTCTCAATGAATTATTCAACGATAGGAAAAAGCAGATTAGTTTTTCTACAGATAATTTTAAGAAAAGTTTTCTTTTTTTCCTTTTTTCCACCCCCCTTATCAATGGCTTCCAGGTTGCATTAATTAATTGCTATTAAAAGCTTCCATAATCTTTTAATGTGTTTGACAGAGCCAGTACTCCTCCTTTTACTGAAAGGACGTAGACTTTTGGTTTTATTCATCTGTGTGTGGGAGGTATTTTTATGTTCTTTTTGAGACTTTTTGGGGGATGTGGGGTTACTTCAGCTGAATCCGTCATGTGGTGTGAATAGCCTCATATTATCCAGGTATTCACTTTTGACAAAACAGTATCCTTATAAAAAGCAATGACTGTTTTTCTTTGCTTTTATGGGAAATATAGGTCAAATGTAAGAAAAAAGAAAGTTGAAAACCTTAACTTCCCTTAAAGTAATCCATCTCTCTGTCATCCAGAGGAAACCTGCAAATTTGGACAAAACGGCATGATAAAAATAATGAAAATAAATGGTGTGAAACAGATTTCTACACTAAAAGTCTTCATGCCACACAATTCAGAGGTGTATATGGTCCATGGGAGCATGTGAAGCTAGAAGGCACAACGAGGGGAAAGGGCAGGGTAAGATGATGGGAAAAGGGCAACTCAAATCATAAAAACAAAGAGAGAGAAATGTTCTGTTCTTTTTATACCACAACATGGTGAATCTTTGCAAAAGTGTATGTCTAAAACATAAAGAGACAAAGTTTGATGGCTCCTTCAGTATCCCTGACTGAACAGACCAAAACTCTCTTTAAAAACTTGTATTTCAGGTTCCTAATTTTCAATGCAGCAGCAGAAGTCCAAGTAGTTCTGCTTCAACCCACAGATAGAATAAGTCTTTTATCTGTGAAATCATTTTGGGTTTGCTTCTGCTTTTTTTTTTTTTAAAAAAAAGAAAGGTTTATCAGGGAAAAAACAAAAGTAAGTCTGGAGGTTGGTTGTAAGGAACAACATGAGAATCCGTAGTTTGTGTTCATATAGAAGATTATCAAGTAATAATTACTCAATACCTAAAAGAAAAATGTACAGGTAGTAACTTGCCTTATACACACAAATAAGGTGTGTATTTCTATGTTTCTATGTTATTTGACTTTGTGACCAAAGGAAACATTTAATAGTCACAGCCCAGGGTAGTTTGCAGTTTGCTTTAAAGTAATGTATAGGATTTTATGTTTTGCTTGTACACTTTCATGTACTTTTTCCAGAAGAATAAAAAAACCCAAACAACACCCTCCCCCCCAAAAAAAAACCCCAAACCAAACCAAAACACGACTTCAGAATGTGTGAACCTAATGAAGAACTCTCAGCACAAATTTAGTGTAGACAGTAACTTGGTGAATGGCCCGGAGTACTAAAGCATATATACCAGAAGTACTTTCCCTTCCATAACAGCTATGAGAAGCCTCACTACCCTATTCACAAACAGTCCAGACTTGACACAGAAACAATATTAATGCCAGCAGTGTCATCTCTTTCCTGGCTCAATAGAAAAATCATCTCCTATTTAATCTTGTAAGCAGGTCTTAAAAAAAAAAACCCAAAACCAAAAAAAAAACCCACCCCCAAAAAACCCTGATACATTAAGCCACTTTTCTATATAAGCCATTTAGTAATTTTCTTGCTCTAACAACTATTTTTAAAAACAATACCAAAAAATTGTGCATTTCTTACTTTATACCATATTATCAACACTATTCAGTTAATGAAGAATTATTTTGCATTCTCTTCTGCCATATGTTCAACAAATAATGTAGAAAATCCTTAATTATTTGTTTATACATTTCTGAACTGTTTAGTATGCTGTCTGCCTGCTGTTTGACAAGTTGTAACAAAGAATCTTAGAAATCATTAACTGAAAATATGTTAATCATACATATAAGACAGTTGGACAGAGAGGAAGATACTGATACAAATGCGTGAATCAGTCAACATTTTCTTCTGTAAAGAGAAAAGTCTCTCAAAGAGCACAGCCAACTTTTGAGCAACAAGCTGCCTTTGTATTTCAAAATATGGTCCTAACTAGAAGCATCTATGTGCTAGCAACAGAAATGGATTCATGAGTTTCATCCTAAATTCAACCTAATGTGTTAAACATATTTCCAAGAAGCCACTAACTGAGGATTAATGTTACTTAATTTCTCATTAAATAGAAATATAGGTCCTTTTAATGTGACTTGCTAAATGTTAATTTTAGTTCAGTATTTGACAATACTTACAATGTTTTTACTCTTTCTGCATCTCCCCAGTGCTAATATCTTTTCAATAAATATCCACGAGAACACACTTCTGTGTTTCATTTAATGCAGCTTCTGAAAGTCTCCTGTTACACCAGAAAGATCTTTTATTGGTCAGGAATCAATATAATCCTCATTTACAAAAAAGAATAGATCCATACAGGATGAATTTATTTTGTCCAGAGCAGGATGATTTGAGAATGTGCTACAGAACACTTGTCTTTCTGACCTTTATTTTAAATTTCTGTGCTTTACCACAGTGTAGGCATTTCCATCAAAACTGTGGTGTGACAAGCAGCATGTGAGGGTGACTGCCTTGCCCACCACATGTGGTTAAGTGATGCTCCTAGAAAACCCTGTGGGATATGTCATATCTGACTGCACTAGCTGTACGTCTGGAGGGCATGTTGCTCATCTCTCATGAGAAGCATGGCTTGGAGCATGGCTTCTTTCTCCACCCATGGGGTAGCCCGAGTCGTTCATGACTGCAACCTTAGCATGCATCCAAGCAGTGCTGACCATCCCATTATGTGCTTGATGTACCCTAAAACATTGCAGCACTAGTAACATTAGTCTCCAGCTTATTTCCTAAACACTGAAATAACTCATCTTCTGGAATTACAGTTCTCTTCTTGTAAACCACCTGTGTTAGAGACAGCTTCTCCAGACAAGCAGCTGGACAGAAAAACTACATACAGATTACTTTGAAGCGTACCTCCAGACCTCCTGAGGGATCAGAAGAGGATGCACAGATAGTCTGTGCAAGAAACGCAGCATGTCCATGTATCCAGCCATGACAGTTTGTCAGGTATGAGGAAGGAGCAGTCTCTTAATTTGCATCATGGAAGAGCCTGCCCGAGTGTCAAGTAGGCAGAAGGAAGAGGCGGAGGAATAAGGCATGAGCAGTCTGCTCTTAACACAGCTTAAGCACTTACACTCTTGGGGCCTAATACAAGCAAAGCAAGTTAATCAGGTGTAAATTAGCTGTAGGAAAATACTGCAGTAGTATTTTAAGCTTTAAAAATAAAAATAAAAATCCATCAACTGGAGTTATTTTTAAGATACAGTATGTACCTGGTTACATAGAATGTTACCTAAATATGCGCATTTAAAGAGGGCTGGTTATGTTTTTATCTGTGGTCCTTGAAGGTAGGTCTGTAATCAAGAGAATAATGGAGAAAATTGGATGATGCTATCTTGGAAATACCGAACCAGGAAACTAATTCCCAAGAGTCTGTCTTCTGTCAACTGTCTATGAAGAGGAAAACACACCATTTAACAGAACAGACAACCCCCTCCAAAAAAAACCCATAACCACCACCACCTCCCAAAACACCAGACAAACCACCAGTTTGGTAATCTACCAAAGCATGACATTAACCTATGAGCATTACCATTAAATGATTTCCACTTAAGAGACATTTTTTCTTAGATGATAGAACCGGGAGAAAACCTGCCTAAAATTTTCCTTCCTGTTGGTTTTAATTCATAGATATTCTTGAGCATGGGAATGCAAAAGGGTCCTGCAGACTGAGAAGCCTTTATTGTCTCTCCAGCCAAGCGACAGGTGATGTGACAAGCGAAATGGCCTTAAACTCTGCCAGGGCAGGTTCAGATTAGATGTTAAGAGAAATCTCTTCACTGAAAGAGCTGTCGGGATGTGGAACAGGCTGCCCAGGGAGGGGATTGAGTCACCATCCCTGGATGTATTTAAAAGACAGGTAAATGAGGTACTTAGGGATATGGTTTAGCATAGGACAGGAATGGTTGGACTCAATGATCTTAAAGGTCTTTTCCAACCTCGTGATTCTGTGATTCTGCAATTAAGAAATTATTTCTTGCCATATGTGAATTTCACCTAACTATAGATAATTATATCTTCTATTAAAGTAGTACGAGAAGGGTATAAACCCCTGTTTTTCAATAGAGAGAAAACAAACAATGTTTCCCTTACAATGGCAAGAAGAATCAAGGGATAGGGGAGGAGCCAAACTGGTAGCAGGGGTGCTGCGAGGTTGGAATCTGTGAGTTCAGATTCTTTACAGGCTTCTTATCTGCTTTTATTGTGGCTAGCAGCAAGGAAAGCTGGAGAGCTCCTACAAACATCAGTGAAAGTACACATCCTGCAAAATTACTCTGAGGCTGCAATTTTCAACCTGTCCTGGTTAAATTTACTGCACAGCTTATTTTAAGTTGTCACATTTCATGTTACAATGTAATCAACAAAACCAAGCAGGAAGGGTTGGACTTGATGATCTCAAAGGTCTTTTCCAACCTAGTCATTCTGTGATTCTGTCCCTCCTGAAACAGCTCTGAGCACAGGAACCTCTGTGCCTCAGCATTTCAGGTATTTCAGGTCTTAGGAGAGTCTCTTGCCCTTCAGTGTAACAATTCCCAACACGTAACATTAGATACGCTGAACAGATTTTCCTGGGTAGCTGGAGATCTTAGATCAGTTCAAGGCACTCTACTGCTAGTTATTTTTTCCCTATTCAGGATGACTTTTTACACATCAAAGATCTAAAAGACACCAATGGTATTTTTTTTTAACAATTGCATACTCTTAGTTGTTTCTTTGAGAAATACACAGCATAAACAAATTACTATGTTTGTGATGCCTCATGCTTCTAGGGGAATAACCTGCATCTCCCAGTTAATGTTTTCACTTGTGAGTAGAACAACCACAGTAAATGAGGAAAAATCAGGCCTTAATTCTACACCTGGAGACACCATTCCGAATTCTGTCTTTTTATTCGAGAAACGAAGGAAATCTGAAGATAATCAATATAGATTTCCCATAGATAACCAATTCAATGTACATAAAAGCCTAAAAAAATAGACAATTTTACAGTGAAGGTCAAGTAATTTTAAAAAGACAGTAAAAAGTATTTTAAGAATAGCTGCTGTATATTTAAGAAACAAACAAACAAACAAACAAGATCCCAAATTGTACGTATGTGAGGAAAAAATTGCTATTGTTATGCTGTGGTTTTTAGCTTTTTTTTTCCCATAAACTATGAGAAAACTTACAACCATCAGTTGTCATAAAGTATCCTTGAGTTGGACCATAAAATCTGTTACATGAGTAATTAGGTTTAATTGGGCTGGAGGTGTTCCTGAAGAAGCATTGTTGGATTTTTGTAGACTGTTGTGGGAGGATCTTTTAATTCTAATTATTGTTGAAGACAAACAGAGTGTTTAAAAGGACATATAATTCTTGTGAGGGCACTGGGAACTGATGCATTGGAATGCAGCATAGCTGAGAGTTTCACAAGTTATGGTTGCATGTATTTGATGCTGAAAGCTTTTTCTGTTGATCAGTGTATCACACAGCTCCCTCCTCCCTTTTCTGAATAATTCATTTTTTATTGAAATTTTTTTCTTGATCTTGTTTTTCTGTAAACTTAGTTCCTATATGTTTTTGTGAAAAAGGGAAAGATACTGGCCACACAAAATAGAGAAGAATAAATGTAAACACGCAGGCATTGTTTTGCAAATGTTTGTTGGGTACTTAGGTTTTAAAACAAATGAGACACAGGATTTCATAATGTGATGTGGTTTTATAACAGATGCTGAATAATTCCTTTCTCTGTTATTAAGATATTTTATGTGTATCGTAAGCATCCTCCACATTATCTAGGAGAAACAAACTATGGTTTCCTAGATAAAGTTTGCGTGTGTTGCATTTTAAATTGATTGAGTGCTCTGCAGACATATTTTAACACCATGTGTTAGGATGATTTGCATGCAGATTAAGAAATGGCAAGATACAGACATGTCAAGGAAGGCTATCAATCAACTATCCATCAATCAATTGGTCAATTAGCCTATCATGCAAAGAGCACCAGAGACAAAGGGATAGCAAATCACAGCTGTTAGCAAATATACACTCTATTTCTCTATTATTTATTCTTTATTTCTTTATTTCAGTGAAATAACAGTGAAGTGCAGTAACAAATCTGAGTTACTAGTCTATATTATGCAGGTATCATCTGGGTTTTTTTTCCCTTATTATTCCAGCTAATTTCATGGGTTTGAGTGAAAAAGTAATTGTTCATGTTTAAATTCCAGGAAGGAATTTAGACATTTTGTTAGTCAAATATCCATCTATCATTTTGAGATTGGATTGTTCGATCATTTGTAATAACATGTATCTCTTCCTTGTAATCAACCACGAAAAAAAGATGAAAGATGTTGCAAATATCCCTTTAGTTTCAAAAGAAAAAGCCAAAAAAACCAACAACCTAACACTTTATTTTTTTTAACCACTGTATACTAAAGACACTGTCAAATGTACCAAAGATAACAAAGATGGGAGGAAACATTTTTTTTTCAGACAGCAAACGAACACCATAATTGCTGCTGTGTGTAATGTAGTATGCTTTGAAAGATGCTTCTTCAGAACCTTAGTCATGAATGTCCACATGACTCCAACTCACTAAATTGTGTTGTTTAGCAATTCCTGTCTTGTTTTGTTTATCTGGACTGCTGCCATTAAATATTACAAAGAATTAGAAATGCACTGTAAATCACACTGCTCTTTGTAGCGACTTTTTGGGTATAATAATGATACATATAAGTGAAATTCCTGAGGGAAGATGTCCTTCTGTTCTTATTTGTGAACTTTCAGAGCTTGTGAATTAATCTGATTACTGCAGTGAAGACAAATTACAAGAGCTGTTCCCTGGTTCATAAGAAAGTAGTTCATAGCTTCCCTTTTGCCCTTTTAGAACAGCAACCTTGAATGAAACAAACACCTACAACCAGGAGATATAATCTTAAAATACTGACCTCAATAGGCAAATTTTTTAAGTGGATGGAAAGAAAGAAACAAACAAAAAAACCCCTTATCTGCAAACTGAATATAAAAAGCATTTAAAGTTCAGCCAGGATATTACTATGGACTCTAGTAAATGCTGGTCATCTGTATTGTTAAAATAGTATCTATTATTTTCATTAGAGATGATATCACCAACTTTATGTGTAGAAGTTTTAGTCTTTAAAATTGCTGGCTAAATGTCTATTTCCTGCAAATGATCAAAATGTTAATGTTAACATTTGTTAATGGATAGCACCTCTTTTGTTATAGCAGATAAGGCAGAGAGAAATGTTTATCTTGCTTTTCTACAACCAGTAAATGCATTTACAAAATATATTACATTTACATTCCCAGATCATCTGTATTAAAAAGCACTTTTAAAAAGCATTCCTCTCTAAGCTATGGATCTAATTAAGCTTCATTTCCTACATGTATTGTGGTGTCTTTTCATTTGCAGTATCTCCATGACACTCCAGCCGTGGTAATCTCTGTCCTCTACTATAATGCCACATTGAAGTACCATCAGGTCAACTCCTTCTAATAATGTATTAATATTTCTCCTCCACAACACAGCACTATAGTCTCTTTAAAATGAGGTTATCTCCTCTCTTTCATTTTCACAGCCTTTGATGGTATTTCCAGTTACTTTATGTCGTTCCTGCAATTGGAATCTGCTTCTCCTTCCAGTATCTCCATCTTTTTTCCTTCGTGGACAAAGACCTCCTCAGACCCATACTCTGAAAATTCTGTATCCTCTCATCAATGTGAGCAACTGTTGTCTAAACTATGTGCATGTCTTCCTTTCCATGGAAAGATAGAATTGCCTTCATTCAGCAACAATGTTTTGGGACATGCATCCATCTTTCAAACAGCTAAACTACGTAAATTATCTTAAATGGTTGAAAATAAAAATACTGAAGTTATTGTTGGAGTTGCTGTGGGAGCATGGTCCTCCAAAACTCTCATATCCAAAAGGAAAATGGGACAAAATATATGGTCAAAGGAATATCAGACAAGTGATCTTACAAAAAAAACCCAAAGAAACCAAAACCAACACCACCACCACTGAAAACCCAACAGATTAATTTTGGATTAATCTAGCCTAGAACTAGCCTAGATTAAAAGATTAACACCTTGGATGACAGGAAAGATTTCTGGCTAAGACCTGGAGCCATTGAAGTTCAGATTTTCTAAAACTTCACAAAGAAAATCTGTGTTTCCAATCCAAACTGAACATTTTTTTTTCATTAATTGAAATGAATTTATTTTTTGGATCATCATTGCTTCTAAATAATGTGAACCAGGTGCAGTGAATTTGTCTTGTGTATCTTAGAGTGCAGCAGTTTACCTTTGTGAAGGCTGCAGTGGATCAAGTACAGATGTAACTTTTATTATGTCTGATGAGTACTTGGTTCGTTGCATCTCAGTGTAAGGGGTTTATTTTTCAACGTTACAACACAAGAACAGCATCTGCAGATTCAAATGAACCAGATGAAAAAAAAAATCTCTAAAGATTTGGTAGGTTGGACCACTCCTCTGATCTCTAGGGGCCTGAGCTGCCAGAAACAGAAATAATATGTGAATCAACAAATAGCATTTGGCATCGAAGTACAGCTCTCCCCTGTCCATATAGAATCATAGAATCATAGAATTGTAGGGGTTGGAAGGGACCTCGAGAGATCATCGGGTCCAACCCCCTGCCAAAGCAGCTCCCTAGGACATTTCACTCAGATAGGCGTCCAGACGGGTCTTGAATATCTCCAGAGAAGGAGACTCCTCCACCTCCCTGGGCAGCCTGTCCCAGGGCTCTGTCACCCTCACTGTGAAAAAGTTCTTCCCCATGTTGGTGTGGAACTTCCTGTGCTCCAACTTGCAGCCATTGCCCCTTGTCCTGTCCCCACAGACACTGAAAAGGGGCTGGCCAATTCCCCCTGCATCCCCTGCTTAAGATAATTATAAACATTAATTAGGTCCCCCTTAGTCTTCTCTTCTCCAGGCTGAACAGTCCCGATTTTCTCAGCCTTTCCTCACAGGGGAGATGCTCCAGGCCCTTTATCATCTTCGTAGCCCTTCTTTGGACTCTCTCCAGGAGATCCCTGTCCTTTTTATACCAGGGAGCCCAGAACTGGACACAATACTCCAGGTGGGGCCTGACCAGGGCAGAGTAGAGCGGGAGGATCACCACCCTTGACCTGCTGGCTACACTCCTCCTGATGCACCCCAGGATCCCATTGGCTCTCTTAGCCACCGAGGCACACTGCTGGCTCATGGCCAACCTGTCATCCACCAGGACCCCCGGGTCCTTCTCCACTGAGCTCTTCTCCAGCAGGTCATCCCCCAGCCTGTACTGACAGAAACGGTTGTTCCTTCCCAGGTGCAAGACTCTACACTTGCTTTTGTTGAACCTCATCTGGTTTCTCCCTGCCCAGCTCTCCAGCCTGTCCAGGTCTCGCTGGATGGCAGCGCAGTGTTCCTGCGTGTCAGCCACTCCTCCCAGCTTTGTATCATCGGTGTACTTGCTGAGGGTGGATGCTATTCCCTCATCAAGGTCGTCAATGAAGATGTTAAACAGGACTGGACCCAACACCGAGCCCTGGGGAACACCGCTAGTCACAGGCCTCCAGTCAGATTCCACTCCACGAATCACGACCCTCTGGGCTCGGTCCGACAGCCAATTCTCAACCCACCTCACTGTCCACTCATCTATCCCATGCTTTCTCAGCTTTGCTATGAGGATGTCATGGGAGACAGTATCAAAAGCCTTGCTGAAGTCAAGGTAGATGACATCTACTGCTCTCCCTCCATCTACCCAGCCGGTGATGAGATCGTAGAAGGATATGAGATTGGTCGAGCACGATTTCCCCTTGGTGAATCCATGCTGACTGCTCCTCATGACCTTCTTCTCTTCCAATTGCTTGGAGATGGCATCCAGAACAAGCTGTTCCATTACCTTTCCAGGGACAGAGGTGAGGCTGACTGGCCTATAGTTGCTCGGATCCTCCTTCTTGCCCTTTTTAAAGACTGGAGTGACATTGGCTATCCTCCAGTCCTCAGGCACTTCTCCTGTTCTCCAGGACCTGTTGAAGATGATAGAGAGCTGCTCAGCAATCACCTCCGCCAGCTCCCTCAGCACACGTGGATATATCCCATCTGGTCCCATGGATTTGTGTGCGTTTATCCCTTTGAGCCGCTCCTGGACCTCCCCTACCTCAACCAGATGGAAATTCTTCATATCCCAAACACTCCTATTTACATCCAGTGCCTGTGGGTCCCGGGGGCCTTTGAGGTGAAGACCGAAGCAAAGAAGGCATTCAGTATCTCCACCTTCTCAGCATCCCCTGTCACCAGGACACCCTCCTCATTCAGCAAGGGACCTACATTATCCCTGGTCATCCTCTTACTATTCACATATCTAAAAAACCCCTTTTTATTGTCCTTTATGTCCCTTGCCAGCTTCGTTTCCAAGAGGGCTTTAGCCTTCCTAGTTGCGACCCTACAGGCCCTGACTACATTCCTGTATTCTCCCCATGTGCTCAGACCCTTCTTCCACAATTCATAGATCTTCCTCTTCTCTTTGAGTTTACTCAGCAGCTCTGTGTTCATCCACGCAGGTCTTCTGCCTCTCCCTCCCGATTTCCTGCACAAAGGGATGCATCGTTCCTGTGCTTGGAAGAAGTGCTGTTTGAATGCTAGCCAGCACTCACAGGCTCCCATTCCTTCAAACAGCCTAGCCCACGGGATAGCCCCTATTAAGTCGCGGAGGAGATCAGAAGCTCTTCCAAAATTCAGGGTAGCTATCCTACTTTTTGGCTTGCTTGTGACTTTTCTTCAGTCTTGAAGGTCATATTTTTTCAGATACTATATTCTGAAATTAATCTGAGGACTGTAAGAGTGAATTTAATCCTTGGCTAGGCTGAAGAATTTGTTTTGGCCCAGAAAAAAATAATAATCATATGGGTGTATATGTACCGTTCTTACCTGCAGGCACGTCAATCACTGAAAAGCTGAATTTTGATACTCAAATGATCAAAGATTAATGATCAAGATGATCTTGTAAGGAGTATTTTTGGCTAGTTTTATCAGTTTCTGCTGTGGTGTCTTTTTTTTTTATTTCTCTCCCTCCATCATGAAAAGAGGGACTTTGAGATTTAATTTTCTTCTTCCTCTTCCCTAGAATGGTTCGATACTGGGTATTTTATTACCAAAGCTACAAAACCTTACTGTTGAGTAGAAGTTAGACATCATAACATCTCCAGTGAGTGAGTATGCAAGACCCTAATTTGTGAAATAGTAAAATATTTGCTTATATAAAAAAGTAACTTGACAAACAATACATTTCCATATTATATCCACATATATTTTAGAATTTATTTTTATAGCAGTAATTATTATTTCGTATTTAGCCAACTGGAACCAAAGGAGCTGAAAGGAAACTGCCTTTCTGAAAATTTTATTTATTGAGTACCATGTTTCAATATAAATACATAAAGAAACATCTATCATCATAGTCTTTGAATTCATGTTCTTGTGTAGAGAAATCTCTTGAACAGAAAGCTTTTCCAGATTAAGAAAAAGGGAGGATGGAAATCACCCTTTAAAGTATTTTTGCTTAATATACAAAGCTCCCAATTGCAAACATTAAGCAAAGCTTTTGATGTGACAAAACCACCACTCGTGTAGCAATTTCAGGATATATAAAAGGAGTAAGTGATGGGACATATAAGTGTGTGTGTGTGTATATATATATCTCTATCTAAAGTAACGTTAGAAGAAAAAGCCCCAAAATTATGTGAAAGAGTTGTATATTTTAATGTTATTGGGATTTATCCATAGTATTAGAAACATTTAGTCATAATGCATTATTAATAATAATAATAATAATAATAATAATAATAATAATAATAATAATAATACTGTTGAATAATATGGTCAGTGTGCCCATACAGTTATGACATACACATTGTTTGTTCTAGGTCCCTATATTTAAATATAATTTTGCTTTCTTATTTTCTATGATGATGATGATGATGATGATGATGATCATCATCATCATCTAACTACTACTACTATTGCTGATGCTGTTCCTACTACTACTACTACTACTACTAGTACTACTACTAAAGTTGACTGCTAGTGGGGTAAAGCAATCCTGCAGCAACATTCTGCTCCAGGGAGAGCTGTGCTGATTTTGGACTCAAAAGAGATGACGTAGCCGCTGTTCTGGGACCTGCAGGATCCTTAAGAGGTTTCTGTGAAGATACAGATGTCAGGCTGAGGCTGAATGAGCTTTTAACTCAGACAACCCACGCCGTCTCTGAGTTATTTCTTTCCTTAGACCCATATCCACTGCAATCAATACCACAAATAGAAAAGGAATCACATGGGAAATATTTTATCTGTTTACCTATTCTTTTGCCCATTCACTTTGTTCCTCTTCTGTGCTCTGTGGTTCTGGCTGTAATCTAAAATTGGGAATCATGGGGCTGTTGCTGCTGCACCCTGAAGCAGCCTCAACCTCCAGCCTCTACAACAGCTGCCTGGAAAATATGTCTTGACTCTCAACAGAGGCAAAATTAACCAGAGTGTTCATTAGAAAAGTGGAGTCATTGAGGGGAAGGCTATAGTCAAGATATTTAATTGATATACCATGAAGATGATTAGAGGGCTGGAACACCTCCCCTACGGAGAGAGGCTGAGGGAGCTGGGCTTGTTCAGCCTGGAGAAGAGAAGGCTGTGGGGGGACCTCACTGCAGCCTTCCAGTCCCTGAAGGGAGCAGAGTAACAGGAGGGGAATCAGCTTTTTAAAAGGGCAGATAATGGCAGGACAAGGGGGAACGAAATGAAGCTAAAGGGGAGAAGGTTTAGATTAGATATTATGGGGAAGTTCTTTACAGAGAGAGTGGTGAGGTGCTGGAACGGGCTGCCCAGAGAGGTGGTGGATGCCCTGTCCCTGGAGGTGTTCAAGGCCAGGCTGGATGGGGCTCTGGGCAACCTTGTATAGATTCAGGCCTGGAGGTTGGTGGTCCTGCCTGTGTCAGGGGGTTTGGAGCTCTATGATCCTTGGGGTCCCTTCCAACCCATGCCATTCTATGATTCTATGAACTCAGATGAAACCACTGTATTGCCTGGATCAGAGTATGGGTAGGTAGATCAGCACCTTGAGTCGGGTAACTTCTTGTGGCTGCTGTGCAAGTAAGACTCTGAACAAAAAGCAGATATTGTGTCTGCTTTAGATGTGTATGCCATCTTCCCCCTTGCACAAAAATGTTCTACTAGTCATGAAAGATATAACCTTTCACAAATTTAATTGAACTAGCACATCTCCCTCCCTCAATTTTTTTTGTGATTCAATTTCTAAAATACACCTCTAGGTCATACATCAAGAAACAAACAAACAAACAAGCAAAAACTATTAAAAAAAAAAAAAGAAAGAAAAAGGCAACCATAAAGCCAAGATTACTTAAAAACAATTTTATACAACAGGGAGAAGTTGTCATAAATTGAGACAGGATGGCTCTGTCATTTCACCACAGTGGTATAAAAGTCTTCCTAAAATCTCTCACATAGCCAAATTCTAACCTGAATGGTTTACAAAATATCATGGTAGGCTGACAACTCATCAGAAGATGAATGAAAACGTTTTGGTTAGTTGTCTCCTTGTTTCACACAAAACCAATAATCGAAATCTATAAAGTGCATACAATGTTAATTTGGAGTGCATTCCACCATGAGAGACCAGGTGTCAAATGTCTCCTGGCTCTAATAATATTCTCTTATTTTGAAATCACAAGATCTTTGGCTCAGTTTGCAGTTAAGTCTCTGAAAATGCAGATGGCACAACTCCATTAAATACTTTATTGTGATTTAATGGTTCCTCCCCTGGGTTCTGAAATTCAGCGTGAACGAGCTGTTAAAACTAACTGTGCAATATAAGTGCTGAAAGTAAGACAAAAGAATTTTAAAAATTATGTTCCAAATATCTTTTTCTCCCTCAGAATAAAAAATTAACAGCACCAAAAAGAAAAAAAAAAAGAAAAAAAAAGAAAAAAGAAGAAAAAGAGAAGGAATAAACTCTTCATTATTATTTATTGGAAAGATCTGCAACAGCAGATTTAGGGAAAAGCAGCCTGTAAGAACGGCTTACAGTTCAAAAGGTTAGAGAATATTCTCGCTGAGATGAAAATATCTTTTGTAGGTATGTGAAATAAACTCTTTTACCGAGTTAATTTGTGGTGTTGTCCTTGGAATTCTAACTTAAATAACAGTAGCACACAGACCTTGGTGTAACACATTTAACTTTGCAAAACTGCAACCCCAGCATTTCCGTAGCAGTGAAAGAAGAAAAAAAAAAACCCAACAAAACAAATCAAAACAACACCTTGGCCATTCCAGACTTCAAGGTAGGGACTTCAGATTTGCCTCTAAAAAGCTGCATTTCAAATGCTTTCAGCTTTCTTCTACCACAGCCCTTGTGTATTTTGTAGAAATTCAGCTTCAGCTTCATTTGATCAAGGGCTAGCAACACCAGGGAACGCAGATTTCAAAAGCCTGCAGCGCATGTAGCATGAGAATGAATCCTTCCAGCTTCTACAAACCTGGATGAGTGGTTTGTACTTCATGGATGCTCCTGCCATGGCTCAGGGTGCCAAGAGGCCCCAGTAGGGAGAGATGAGAGACAAGGCAGACTGCGTTTTCAAAGAGCTGCTGCTGCCTCCTCTCTAAACAGCTGTTTGGAATGGTGTGTGAGTTGGGCAGTGACTTAATGCTCCCATTAGCGCCCATGATTTAGCTTTGCCATAAACGGCAGTACAAGCAGGCAGGGCACAACAACCTTTACTCACACAAAGCAGCCAGGGAACAAATGGAGAAAATAAGGAATCACGCACCAGTGGGGAGAGAGAGAGAGAGAGAGAGAGAGAGACCAGAAAAGGAGAGAGGTGTGCATTAACTTGTTTTCCCAAGGAACTGTGATCTGGTCAGTCAGTCTCTGTCCCGCTGACTGATTTCCTCTAAGTATGCGTTTGCGGCTGGAAGTGGGATGCAGATCACGGAGAGCACAGACACGTGTAACATCTGAGATGCTAGTGAGGCTCCTCCTCACTACTTAGTGCAAAAGCATTTTAGTAACTGATGTAGGTGGCAAAGCATGTGTTAGGCAGTGTCATAGACTCTCTAGGTCCTCATCATCCTCTCAAGAACCACAGGCCCCCATGGTGCTCTGGTGGACTTGTGCTCTCCTGAGAACAGTGATCTCACAGCATCACCACCTGTTGGCACAGGATGTTGAGCAGAAAACAGTCTGTACCCATCTCAGAAGACCTACTATGTGCAGCTTGCTGTGTGTGACACTTTACACGAATGCTTTACATAGGGACACATTTTAGAAGGGCAAGTAGTGATAGGATGAGAGGGGAATGGTTTTTAATTGGAAGGGGGTAGATTTAGATTGGATATTAGGAAGAAATTCTTCACTATAAGGGTGACTGGAACAGGCTGCCCAGGGAAGTGGTGAATGCCCCCTCCCTGGAGGTGTTCAAGGCCAGGCTGGATGGGACCTTGAGCAGCCTGGTCTGGTGAGAGGTGTCCCTGCCCATGGCAGGGGGTTGGAACTTGATGATCTTCAAGGTCCCTTCCAACCCAAACCATTCTGTGAGTCTATGCATCTTTGCCTTGTTAACTGAACATCAGCAACACAGAGCAGTGACATTTAACTCAGAGCTTCTGATGCAGAAAGTTGAGGAACCACATGGTGTGGGTGATGAACAGCTGTCTGTAGAACCAGCGGACAGACAGATGCGTGTTAGCACTCAGCCGCTGCTGCTGAAAGAACGACTGTTCACCATTCCCATAAATCTAAAATTACTGACTCTCTTCCCTCCACAAGTGGGCAGGGAATAATTTCAGCTAAAATTAGTTAGCAACTAGTTCCACAGCTTCAGTGGCGTGCAGAAGGATATGCAGAATAAAGCATAGGAGCACCTCGTTTCAGGGGTTGCTCTCACACCTTAGTCTGTGTGCCCTTCTCCTCTTTTATGTTCTCATGCACATTACACATTCATATTATGGCTGGCAAAGGATCAATTTTAAAAGGTACTCAGACTTTTAGCCATTGCATTGGATTTCAAAATATCTGTCCTCTGTAGACATTAAAGGCTTATTTCCAAGATAAAAGAAAGGTAATCAAACACAACTATGGCACTGATTTTGTTGCCTCCTTTCTACAAACAGGAAACAAAACCAAAAGATAAAAATAAAATCCATGGTAGAAAGGAACGAAAAAGCACCTTTTACATATTTATTTTTTTTTAATATGGCGTTTGAATGTTTCCCTGTGTTGCTGAGCCCCTTCTCTCCTTTCCCTGTGATGCAGCATTACATGACATTTCTTCTGAACCAGAAAGGTATGAGGGAATCAGGATCTTCCATGCCTCACGCACCAAAAACCCATGCTGAACTAACCAGAAACCTTTGCGTGTTCAAGAAGTGGGGAGATCAAGCTGTGTTTGGGAAGAGATAAAAAGAACTAATTGTTTCCCTTTTCAGAGGCAGTGTCAGCCCAAATAATCATCCTGGCAGGGCTGCGGTGCCGGAGATAGACAGATATAGTATCTGTCCTTTTCTCCAAGGCAAATATATGCCAATGATTTGCAGAATCAGAGTAGCTGGCTATGGTGAGTGGTGTATGACAAATCCCTGACACACAAAGTACATATTATTGGAAAACATTACTGAAAGTTCTACTGCCTGTGTGCAGCAGTGACTTTTCACAGGCCCTAATTATAATTGAGGTGGCAACATAATCCCTGCTTGTACACCCTGGGCGCTGTGCTAGTCCTCATCTCTCACTTTAAGGGGGCTCAAATCTGGCCAGTGCTTTGATGGGGGCCACTGATAAAGCTAATCTCCTAAACAAAGCTGGCATGCTAGATACCCTAAAGGTGTTACAGGGTAATTGAGAGGTTGCATTTATGTTTACTAGATGACTTCCAAAATTGTCAAGAGGTTGGTGAACAGTAAGGATAAGCTCTCACTCCTTTACTACTGCTGCACGGATAGGAGTTAGTCTGGTCACCTTTTGTGTAATGAGTATTATACCTTACCTTGCTACTATTAAACAGTAAGCACTATGCTGTTTCTTATGCTAAAAAATGTGATCATTTTGTGCACTAAGAGTTGTTTACTGATGGCTTTTTATCTAAGGATGGTGTGACAGATGATGTGGCTGCCTACATTTCTAATGGCTGTAATTTATAATTTTTTTTCTTGTTTGATGCACTGCAGGACTTCAAAGGGTTAATTTGAGCATTTGAGGTAGGACAGGAAATAATGCACACAAAAGAGGAGGGAAAATGAGGTACTAGCCAAAGGAAGATGAAGGGAAAAAATGGGGACATTACCAGCTGTGGAAGAGCTCCTGCTCAGCCTCAAAGCAGCTCATAATGTTGTGTTTTCCCTTTGAAAAGTAGCAGTTGTTATGCCTCTTTGCTCTACCCCTTCCATTCCAGCAGATCAATGGACTTCCTTAGCCTAAGCATGGGGTATTGCAGGTTTAGACATTTTTCCACATTCTCAGTTTGGTAATCCTTTTAGGAAGGAATGCCTGGTAGCCAGTGATGATCATTTAGATGGAAGAAGGTAAAAACAAACAAAAAATAATTGGATGCAAAAGAGTTCTTGACCCTGAGTGATCAGTAAACAAGTAAAACAAATAGTTGGATATTAGAGTGTAGCTAATTAAAATTCAGCAGAAATTATCCTGAAGTGTGGAGACAATTTGGAAAATGAAAAGTAATTTTTGTGTCCTGTATTCAGGCAATGGATGGCAGAAAAGGGAAGATAGGAGAAGTATCTGGGAGCTCTTGAGCCCATTTCTGTAGTAAATTCCAGAACATGAAGCAGACAATGGGTTCTCAGGACAGAAGGAAGAATTTTGTGTTGCAGATAATTATAAAAATACAACTATAAACATGTAATATTTATACATACTGTATAAATATTAAAATCCATACAAAAGGTGAGAATGTCAGCTTGAGCTGCAATGACTTGTTCTGTTCAAGTCCCATCTCATCTATAGTTCAGCCAAGTGCCTTAACCATTGGGAAGTCATTAAGGATTTGCAGATATGTAAACAAATAAGGGAAAGAGAACCTTGAAGGCGTTTTGAGTCCTGGGGTTTCCCTTATGAGAATGATGTTTACATACTTGTAGTACTTACAAATGGTACCAGGGTCAGAATGCATTTTTTTTCCCCACCATCAGGCATGGAAGTTGCTTCAAGAGAGGCGTCTACAGCAAATGGCAAAAATCCAGCAGTTGTAAACTTCAGAGGACAACAGAATCACAGAATCGTAGGGGTTGGCAGGGACCTCCAGAGATCACCAGGTCCAACCCCCCTGCCAAAGCAGGTTCCCTAAGACAGGTCACACAGGTCGGTGTCCAGACGAGTCTTGAATATCTCCAGAGAAGGAGACCCCACAACCCCCCTGCGCAGCCCTGTCACCTTCATGAAGAAGTTCTTCTGCGTATTTGTGCAGAACTTCCTGTGCTTCAGCTTGAGGCCATTGCCCCTTGTCCTGTCTCCACAGACCACTGAAAAGAGGCTGGCCATTTCCCCCTGTGTCCCACAACCAGAGGACACCAGGTCAACCTCTTCACAGAGAAAGGGAGGTCAGGGATCAGTCACTGTAGGCTGATAGGTTCCTACCAGGAACAACCCTGAGGACAGTGAAGAATTGTGGGCCCAGGGCAAAACAGCACAGGGACTCTCTGGTATAACTCAGGCTAGCCCTGTGAATAGGTTTGGCTCATACATATCAGGTAGTCCATATAAAGAAAACCTAGTTGCAAATAATTACCATGTTTGCGTTGTGAAGAAGGAACAGTTTGTATCTCAGGGCCGTTCGCACAGCACGGAGCTGGAACAGGGTACTGTGTTGCTCTGTGCTGAGAAAAAAGATTGGGATAGAAGGATGGCGCTGGATGAAGGGGAGCTCCTGCAGCACCCTCGAGTCAGGGTCCTTCCCAAAAGACGTGGGGGGAGCAAGCAGGAGCATGCAGCACCCGAAAAGGAGCCAGGGAGAGAGGGACAGCAAGAAAGCTGCAGGAACAGCCTGATTCCAGCTCCTTGATACAGAGCACTGTAATAGATTGCCCAGGGGGGCTGTGGAGTCTCCTTCTCTGGAGATACTCGAGACCCATCTGGATGCCTCCCTGTGCAAGGGACCCTGCTTTGGCAGGGGTGTTGGACTCAATGATCTTTTGAGGTCCCTTCCAACCCCTATGATTCTGTGATTACTCTGAGGTGGAGAGATAGAGCTTGTTGAATAAAACTTACTTGCAATCCTAAAACAAAAAGGCACTGCACTTTAGGTAAGAACCAAACATAAAAGCCTTTTGTTGTTTTCATCCCTTTTCGGCTGAGTAAACAATGCCTGTCTTTGAAGAAGCTATTTCTGTGTCACTTTAATCAGCTGCTAGTCACGGGGGCTCTGGGTGGAAAAAGGTTTCCCAGTACCACATGTAGTAAGGCCCTTTAGATTTTCCCTAATTGGGGAAATAAAGGGGGATGCTTTACTGGATTATTCCCTCAAGAAAAATAATTTCTTTTTTAAAAAACAAGGAAAAATAAAGGCGAGCCTGCCACTGGGGGGTGCAGGGATGCTGGGCTGCCACAGCAGCTCCAGTGCAGCTTGCCTTGTAATTATGACAGCTGGATTCTTGGTTGTAAAACAGAGATAAGCAGTAAAATTAGCACCGTTGCGGAGAAGCGGCACATTAATATCAGGGAGCTTTGTTAAGGCTTCCTAAATTTCCACTATCTCTGTACTGATAGCAGAACAACTCTCGAGGAGGAATAGAAGTCTTTTCTTTCCAGGCGGGTGGTTCTTTCGGGGAGAGATCTCCGGCATGGAAACTGACATGCAAAATACAAGTTGCTGTAGCAAGTTAGTGATGCAATCGCAGAGTATGCCTGCACAGCAGAAGGAAGGTATGGCTGTAGCCCATGCGCCTGCCCCCAGACGAATTATAGGAGCACACACAGCAGTGAAAGTTTTGGTGAATGCTACCAGCTACTTCATGTTCACAGAGATCTGTGGGACTAAAGACTGTGCTAACATATCTTCTCTGGTAGTGTGGGCTTCATCAGTGCAGGGGAGATTATTTTTTTATTATTACTACTATTTCTCCATCCTAAGACGCTGGGTGCTTTTGCTGTGCCCTACTGCTGGTAGGTGAGTGCCACCAGAGAAGCTTGCACCTCTGTGATGGGTGAAGTGCTTGCTTGGTACATGCACCAGTGCTCTGGGATTCGGGATGTAAAATGCTCTTGACCAAGGTGTGGTATATCTGGCAATTTCATAGCTTTACCAATGAAAATTTAAAAGGAAAAAAAAAAAAAAATCTTGATCCTTTTAATTCTTTCCTGGCCATGCAATATATTGAAACTGAGATGCTGAACAATGTCAGAGAGAAACGCGATTAACTGCAAACTCAGATGTAAAGCTAGAGCTGTAGGGAAGGGCTGTCACCCTGCCACTCACAGGCATTTAATGGCAGACAAAGGGCTTGTAAAATTAAATCCTGGGAACTACTGTGAGATGCTAGTCCAAGCAGCCAACAGGTTAGACGACTTAATGGGTCGCTTCCGCTCTTAATTTCATGATGTCTCTCCTTGTTGTTATGCAGCTTGCCCGGACATTCAGGCTCTGTCTACAGAAATGCTTCTCAACAGCTGAATGCTGCTAAGTGCATTCTTCTCACTCAGCAATTGCATTAACATTTAATATAATATTAATATGGGCTCTTTTACTATGAGGGCATGTAGAGGGGATGCAAATTACAGATATAAAGTGTCTGAGGAGGCTTTTGACTCACGGTTGTGCAATTAGTACTTATTTCACTCTTGTAGCTGTATATAGGCCCGGAGGGGAGTGGGGTGGGGAGTGGGGGGAGAGCGAGAGAGGTGGTCTGACATGGGACCTCCCCATCCTCTACCTTTCTCTGCCATTTCACTACTTCGTGCATCCTTGCTTTGGTCTCCTTTCAGTGGGATGACATCCTACCTGGGGAGGGAGGTGGAAGGATGGCCGTTCACATTTCATCTAAGTTCCCTATCCGGCTGTTGAGAAAGGGTTTTAATAAGTCGGCAGCTGAAGCCGTGCAGAAGGCGACACCTGCAAGACCAGAGTTTGTGGAGGGTAAAAATTACCTCTGTGAACCGCGCCGGCCTGCCTCCGTTCCCTAACAGAGGAGGGCAGCTACGCCCAGGGCCAACAACTACACCTCGACGTACCGCCTGGGGCCGAAGTGGGGGCTGCAGGGGTGCAGTCCCGACCCCGCTCCCGAGGCCGCCGACCCCGCGAACTGGACCCGCGGGGTAAAGGCGCACGCAGCGCCCGGCGCGGGAGAAGCTCGGGCAGAAGCCAGCGCCATGCCTCCCTCCCCTCCGCCGCTCCCAGCCTCGCCGGTCTACTTCATCTCGCACCACCGCCCCGCCGCCGACCCCCCGCATCCCCCGCGCTGCGGCGGGAGGGGGGAGGAGCGGCCGGGGGAAGGCGGAGCAGGTGCCAGGGTGTGCCGGGCAGCACCGCCCGCCGCCGGCTCCTCCTCCCACCATCATCTCCCCCTTCCCTCCCGACACACACCCCCCTTTCCCCGAAGGAGCCGGTCGGGGCGCGCAGAGCGGGAGCGCGGCGCGGGCAGAGCGGGAGCGGTCGCGGTCGCGCAGGAGGCGGAGGAGAAGGAGGAGGCGGAGGCGGCGGCTGCCCGCCCGCGGGACGGAGGCGGCCGGCCGGGCCATGCTGGAGGCGCGGCGGCACCTGGCGGGCGCGCAGAGCCGGCGGGCGGCGGGGCAGCCTCCTCGCCGCTGCTAGGGCGGCGGCAGCGGGAGCCGCGGCGGGGGCTGCGCTCGGTCGGGGGCCGCGCCGCGCCGGGAGGGACCTTCTCTTCTCTTCTCATCGCCTCGCCTCGCCGGGCGGAGGCGCCGCCGCCTCCTTCTTTCGGCAGAGGCGGCGCGTCCGCGGAAGGAGAGAGGACCATGAGCCGCGCGGTGCTGGCCTGGCTGGCGCTCTGCGGGAGCCTGGCGGTGCCGCGCCTCGCCCGAGGTGAGCGGCCGGGGGACGGGGTCGAGGGGACCAGAGGGGACGGGGGTCGGGGCAGCTCCGCAGCTCTCACAAAGTCGGAGCCGAAGTGCACGGGGGGACCGGGGAGGCGCGACCGGCGGGCGGCTCTCAGAGGGTGCCTCCGTTCGGGCTTGCCTTTATTTTTAATTAAGGAAAAAAACCCAAACTTATCTCTACGTTTTAAACAGAAACCGACGAAAGATCCATCCTCAGACATGTTCTGTTT
This sequence comes from Hypotaenidia okinawae, assembly GCA_027925045.1. Taxonomy (NCBI): domain Eukaryota; kingdom Metazoa; phylum Chordata; class Aves; order Gruiformes; family Rallidae; genus Hypotaenidia; species Hypotaenidia okinawae. Next base: position 67,550,882 of record BSDF01000005.1, read on the forward strand.
TGAAACTACGCTTAATTAGAGGGGAAAGAAATGCCGTGAGAGCTTAAATGTAATCCAGATGAGCGGCTGGGAAGATGTAATAATATCCGCAGAGCTGTCCACATCTCTTTTCCCTTCCTCTTCGCCTCCCCCCCCCCAAACCCTCCCCAATCACCGGTCTTCATTTTAATTTGAAGGCTGTTAGCTCTGAGCCGGAGATCCAGCAAACCGCGGAACACTTTGCAAACACATTCGAGGGCTTTAGCATCTGGGCAGCAGCGAGCAGCTCTTGTCAGGCGACCCTTTTTCCTGCCTCCCTCTAAACTAGGACATCTCCATCTAAAATAACAAACGGCGCCTTCTTTGTGCATCCCTTCCCTCCGTCAAAAAGAAAAGAGAAAACCCTAAACCAACCCCCCCCCCCCCCAAAAAAAAACCCAAAACCAAACAAACAACTAACCAAACCCACCCCATCCCAAAACAAACCGCAAACGCTATCTCAGGAAAATAACTTGGGAGCTCTTGAGTTGTCTCTGTCGCTGTTCTTCAGAATAACAATTCCGAGCAGGCTAGATGAGTTTTCAGACCTCGCATTAAAAAAAAAAAAAGTTGTGGGAGCTCGACTTGCAGCGAACTGAACGTCGTGAGGTTGGTGGGGATGGGGGAGGACCGGCTCCACGGCAGCTGCGCCTCTTAACTCGAAGGGTCCGGGTGGGGAAGGGTCCGGGGGCGGTGGGTCTTCACCTGCCTCCCGTCCCGGGTGCTCCGGGTGCCGCCCCGGCTCTCCCCCGCCGAGGCAGCCGCACCGCCGTCGGGGAAGAGGCTGGGTCCCCGGCACCGCCGTCGGTCCCCTCCGCATCGGCTCCCCCCTCGTCTCCCCTCGGCACGAATCCCTCCGTGGGCTGCCCCCGTCCCGCCGTGGGGTTTCTCCGTGCCGCCCCACCCCCGCAACCCGCCGAGCCTCTTCGCTCTCTGCGAGCTCCAGACGTGCCGGGGGCTGTCGGCGTCTCCCTCGGGTGACAGCCGGGCTGGCGGGAGTCTCGGGGCTGGGGACCCTTTTATCGTCCTGGCTGTCTCCTCCCGGAGCTCGGCAGAACAGCTGTAATCCTCATGAGTAAAGGAATGTTCCCATTGACTTTTAGACCCTGTCATTATTCACGTTGGGTTTTGGGTTGGTTTTTTTTATTCTAAAATGAAACCGATGTATCAGGAACATTGAATATTTTATTAGATCTTAAATTATTAATCTCGGTGGCTTCTTAAAATCCAGTAACATTCACACAGTTGCAGCGAGCATGTGATAGCTTATGCAATATGTCCTTGTACCTGCAGTTTATGTCCGAAGTCTTTCCAAGCAAAAGGTACCGTTACCTGCCACAAAAGTCTGGGGCTTGTCATAAACACTTGGTGCTGGGCTTCGGTGGGGCTTCTCGTGGCTCACACCTGAAACATCTTCTCATTTAAGTCTACAGTCTTGACACGTTTTTAGGTAACTTCAGAGAACTTCACAGATTTTCTAGTAGGAGAGAAATAGGAAGGAAGAGATTAATTTGTTATCTAATTGCTTAAGCTGTGATTGTCCTGTTAAAGGTTTGTCCTTGGCTTTCAAAATGAAACAGAAGAAAACCATGCAGTCTTGTCTTTTTTTTTTTCCTTTTTTTTTTTTAAATGCTGAAACAGAATAAACCACTGCTTGACAGGTCTGATATACTGGGTTAATTTTCCTCGCTGTCATAACGTTTACTTTTAATAGATCCTCTTGAAGTTATGATGACTGTAAGTAACTGAGACTCTTCAGAGAGCAGGTTTTGAGCTGTACAAAACTTTCTGTGCCTTGTTTTGAGCATTACTTGCTGATGAGTCCATTTGCATAACGGTGTATAATGAAAACCTATGGTAGTGCCAGTTCTTCCCTGTCTTCTTTTGGGGTAAATTCCATCTGCAGATTACAGTTAAGTCATATGGTTAATTTGTGACCTGTGCGTCAAATCTGCTGTTACAGAAATACACCGACTGCTTCTTTATTTGAGCTCTGAAAAGTAACGGTGGTGATCAAAATCCTGTTTATCCATCATACCTTGAACACCCTCTTCTGCTTTCTGTGTTTGAAGCGCACAGCATATCAGCAAGTGGGGTTTTTTCTTCCTTCTTTAGAAAGAAAAAGAGAAGGGGGAGAAAGATAGAGAGATTGTAATGATGAGGATGGTGAAAAAGTCATCCCAGTGGAAGACTGGAATTTTCTTCTTTGTGGCCAGTCTGATAAATTTGCAATCTCATCCACTGTAACGGGAGTCTGAACTTCAGAGAGGTGTTTGTATGCATGTGTGTGGTGAAACCAGGCTTCAAGGGTGCAGTGACTTCTACTCCTTAGTTTGCAAGAAAGATGCAGGTGCATTTTTAATAAGGAATATCCTTTTATGTGCATTTCACAACAGCTGTAAGGTTTCACATTTGCTGTTGCTGCTGTTCCTTGGTCAGATTTGAACGGAAGCCAATCTGATGTTTAGCTGTGTAGAGGACAGAGAGTAACTACAAGAGTGACTACAGAGACTTCAAGATACTATTTCAGGTAGAAAAAATATATTGTATCTCATAGATGGTAAAAAATGGTTTCTGGGTCTCTCTGTGTGGGTTTTTTTGGTTTTTTGTAGGAACAAATAAGCTAATACCTTTCATAACAGTCAATGAAAATTGGGATCAAATGAAATGAGAACATAATTTAAAACTGGGGGGTGTTTTAGTCCCCAAATTTACCTCGTGGATTGGGGTAAACTGATCTGCTTCAATAATGGTACTGTAAATGCACAGGAAATTGGTGTATTCCATGTCCACTCTTTGCAACAGGATCTTCTGAAGATTTGCCAGTTGAGTTTTCTTTATTGTGATGCTGATCCTTAAAGTGTATCACGTTTTTTCACTTAGGTTGTTGCTGAATTTTTCTGTGAGGTTGGCCTAAAAATGGTATTGACATTGCCAAAACCAGAAAAATGTATTTCTTTATTTTATGACTGTGTCCTGTGAGCCTGAGATAAAATATTTCTCAACATTCAAGGAACTGTTTCAAAGATGTTGCTTTTTCTCCCATTACAGTGGGAACTTTCACTCTCTCTGAGGCTTAGAAGTTACTATAACGCCTCTTTCTGCAGCAGGAATGAGCTGGAAGGAGTAGAGGTGATGAGAAACAAGAGAGGTAAACTGCAGCTTTGTTCTCATGTAAAGGCTGAGGAGATCACAGACGCTTTTAAAGACCAAGATTCTTCTGTTTTACCAGATGCCTTTGCATCTTTGGACGGCATCTGCTTCTGTACAAACTGCTGACAGTGTGACCCTGCATAATGATTTTCACTGTTCTTTTAACAAATTACATTTGTATTCAAATTGATTTTCCATGACTGCTCATATAGCCTCCAGAAAGCGTATAGCAGATACACTATTGCATCCTGTACGTGTCTGGTCAGCCTAGGACAGAATTTGATGTCAAACCAGACATTGTTATAACTGGAATTAATAGTCCTTTAGTTGTGTGGGTTTTTTTAAGTGTCCAACTTCCTTTCTGCGCCCTTTATGTCTGTATCCTTTATGTCTTTATTTTTCAAAAGATAGACTTCATACAAGGTTGTGTATCAATGGTAACACGGTGAAAAGGGGCACTGTCTTTTCTTCCCTCCTCCACGTTTTTCCAGTCACCATCCAGTTGAAAATCACAGAAACAATCCAGTTTTAAAGTTATTTCAGAAGACAGTCCCTTTTTATTAAGGGGTTGATACTTATGCCTTGAATTACCCATCTATACAGCACATGTGCATAAAGCAGCAACAGCAATCTCGCAGCCTGGTACCTCTTCAGCATAGGCAGAGATACCTGGAGAAGTGACATTTAAGAAGTCACAAGAGTCAGAAATAAATCGATCTTGTTCTCAAATGCATTGTGAGTCACATAGGAGTTAGCAGATTGCTATTTTTGCCCCCTTTTAAAAGGTTTTTACACAACATTTCAAACTTACATAAGCCACAGAGCCTGGAATATTTCTGAAAACTCGGAGGATGATCAACAGTGTATATATATTTGTGTTCCTTATAGCATGCTTGAAGCCTACCTGCCTCAAGTTTGAAAGAATGTGGGTTGAACATCAAAACAGCATTAATTCATTTCAGCTTTAAAAAGCAGATTCATGGTGAAGATAAGAGTTTAATCTTTCTTGGCCAGACAACATACTGGAGAATGAAAGATGAGTTAAAGGATTCAAACACAAATAAGGGTTGAAAGAACCTTAGTGTGAAGGTGTCTCCTATTCGAGGACCTAAACATGTTTTCCATTTAAAGGGAGCAAAGAGAGGAAGTAATCGTATAGCTCACATCAGCCCAATTTCAGTGTGTTACATCAGCCTGAGGAGTAGGTGCTAAGGGGTCTGCTTCCTTCTTTGTAAGAGACTGAGTTGTGCAAGGTCTTACCTTGGGGGAAGAGCTGCTCGTTATCTGTAATGACAGTCCGGTATTGCTAATTTTCTAATGATAAGTCTGTGGGGAGTGAAGCAGTTTTTATACTCACTGGTATTGCAGCACCAGAGCATGGAGTTAGAGAACTCTTAATTCCAGACCTTGATGCTGGATATTAGTGAAAGCAGGGGCCAAACTAGCTGCTGAAGTGTCCTAGAAATGCACAGGCACAGAATTCTGTGCATGTCTTCTCATGGTTTTTTTTTCCATTTGTTTGTGTGGTTTGGGTGGTTTTTTTCTCTTTAATCAGCAAGCTGTGCTACCTTGCATCCACAGTAGGGGTGTTCTATTTTAATTTTTAAAAGCTGAGCAATGAAACAGGCTATGGTTATCTAATAAGCTAGCTAATAATTGTGTTATGTGGCATGTGAGTGGATGCATTATCATATGAAACATGTGAAAAAACTTGTTTTTTTCATAAAATATTGTGCCTATATCATGCATACTGTACTGTGGGTATATCCCCACTTTAGATAGCATGGAGAGGAATTGCATTCACTTCTGTGCCTCACATCTTGTCTGATAGCTTGGGTAGTGTCAGAAAAGGCTTCATTGCTCTATGAATTCAGGATACAGAGCTCTGTATTTCAAGTCAAAATTCATTATATTCAACAAAAGCAGTGAACGCCTAAGGCTGTTTCCTGAGTTTCCCAATAGTATTCCTCACTCCACCCCCCCTAACTTTTTAATAAGGGGCTACTTGTAGAAAAAGCTTTTTATGACTAAGAGTTTGATGAAGTTGTTTGAAAATACAGAAGTATTAATTCACCTATGTCATTCAGATAGAGAATCCTGGAGTGTCTTCACTGTACCACTCGTGGCAGCAGAACATCAGATTCTCGGCTTTAGGAGCTGGGATTTTAACCACAGTGTTTAAAGCAGTAAACTCGAGTATGGGGATGGTGACAGGGAGGAGCAGCAGATGGATAAGCGGGCACAAGATCTGCTCTTCTTGCACAGAGCCCAGGCAGGAGCTTTGTGCATCCCAGCGGGAAACTACCGGTGTGAGCAAAGCATTGTCCGCGGCTTCAGTTTCAGGGGTGATCTGTGACCTTGGAGCCCACACAGGGAAGAGGGAGGGCAGCCAGCTCATTGTTGCCCTTGACCACAGGAGGAGGTGGGAGGTTTTGGTGTGGGTGATCCCTGTCACCTCTCATCCCAGGTGGTGTGTGGGAGAGCAGGGACAGGTCCGGAGGTGTAACCTGTCTGCGTCAAGAGGTGACTCCTGATGAAAGCTATTGAAAAATCTGCCAGCAAGAATACTTTCACCAGAGTTCTGTACATAAAACAAGAGTTTTAACAAGTCATCAGCCTGCCCAGTCCTACTGTGGTGTCTGGCTGGCCCACCTAAGACATGGATGGCATGGGTTCATGAAGCAGCTCAGAATATGGATTTGAAAATTCTTATTTCAGTGCAGAGCAGGACTTTGCCAGCGTTTTGCAAACAGCCTCCTCCTTCCTCTTCCACTCCCCTTGCAACCCGTTTCTTTCCTTAATTACTTTTAGTTCTAACCAGCATTTGTGCACTGCCAGATTGCGGCCCTGCTGTAGGATAAAGCTGCTGTTCAGGCACAGAGGGCTTTTCTTTTTGAGTGCGTGTCTTCAAGTATTCCAACAAGAGCAACTTTTTGACAGGGACCAAAAAAAACCCCAACAACCCCACAAACCCCACCAACCTGCAAGAGATGATTGCTTTGCCAATTTTTAGCTGCAGTAATTTTATTTGCCACGCTTCTATGTAGGGAGGCTGACAAAATTTCTACAAGAACCTCTTCTTTTCCTATCATGGTCAAGATGCTGTGTCAACCTGTATAATTATGGAGAGCTGTGACAGCAGTGCGTAAATAACTAATTTCTGCCATCTGATTACTCATGTCTTGGGTTTCTACAATAGTGAAGCTACAACAGACAATATAGGAAATAATTTTGGCTAAGACTTACATATGCCATATGTGAGTGTGAAGAATGGAAAATAAAAGACATTTATTTAATTTTCAATGCTTTCATTTTTCAGCCCGTTGCTTCCCTCATGTACAACAGCCTCTATCACTGCTGGATATCATTGCACACAACCAGCCCCTTTAATCCAGGCTTCCTCTCTGATTATTCTCCATTACAGTCCCATAGGCCCCACTGCTTTAATCTGTTTGCCAGGTTTGCTTTTTTTTTTTTGCATTATGTTTGCAGACAGTGGCCTGAGCTCTGAGGCTGACTTTTCTTCCTTTTTCTCACACCCTTATGCAGCTTGGCCATTTGAAATAGAGATGGAGAAGATATTATTTGCAGTGCAGCTTGTCAGATTCCTTACTCGTGTGAGGAATTGTGCAGGATTGCCTTACAAGGGCTCTTCTAGGTTAAAACTAGAGACCTAGTAGCTGATTGCTTTCAGAGACTATTTCAGAATGATTTTAAAATCACTGAACGTCCATTTGAACAATTTTAAGGGAAGATTAGATTAATACCATGAATAGTGTATAGTGTGGATGGCAAAATGATGTGCTGTTGTCATGGGAAGTAGCTAAAATGACCTAATAGTTCTCTTCTATGCTACGCCCTATATATATATATATATATATATTTCTTTAATGATGCTTTTGGCTAATTTCTTTGATGCCTTTTTTATGGCTTAGCTTTTGACCTCATACAAAATGATGCATCATTTATAGGTAGTCCTTCAGAATAAAGATCAACCTCTTTAATAATGACTTTCATTTTCCTGGGTGTGATCAAGCCCATCCTGTTGTAACCTCTTGACTTTCTTCACCAGGCTTCTCTTTAACCTTGTACCCTTGTTCAGGTGCATGTTTCAGAAACCTCACTAAGGAATGCTGCATTTCTGTACTGTTGCACACTTAGACGTACGCTTACACCCTGGTTCTGTCCTACAGTGATTTTACTTAACAGAATCACAGAATTACAAGGTTGGAAAAGACCTTTAAGGTCATCAAGTCCAACCATTCCTGTCCTATGCTAAACCATATCCCTAAGTACCTGATCTTCCTTAAGTACCTGATCTACCTGTCTGTTAAACACATCCAGGGATGGTGACTCAACCCCTCCCTGGGCAGCCTGTTCCACATCCCCACAACTCTTTCAGTGAAGAATTTTTTTCTAACATCTAATCTGAACCTACCCTGGCACAGCTTGAGGCCATTTTCCCTTGTCCCATCTCCTGTCCCCTGGCTGAAGATACCATCTCCCACCTCTCTACAACCTCCCTTCAGGTAGCTATAGGCAGTGATAAGGTCTCCCCTCAGCCTCCTCTTCTCCAGACTAAACATCCTCAGCTGCTCCTCATATGATTTGCCCTCCAGCCCCTTCCCCAGCCCTTCTCTGGACTCTCTCCAGGACCTCAATGTCCTTCTTAGGGTGAGGAGCCCAGAACTGGACCCAGCATTTGAGGTGCAGCCTCACCAATGTTGAGTACAGGGGCACAATCACCTCACACTCTTCTTCTAATGTGGGTCTTGTGTTTCAGATGATTTCTAAAGTCATAGTGAAGAACCAGAGAGGAACCAAATAAAGGGTAATTGAAGTAACGTCAGGTATACTTTGGCATGCAGTGTGAGTGATCTAGCTCTTCTTTCATAAAATCACTTGGGGGAAAAATATCAAAGCAACACGCCAAGCAATGACCCTGAAATCAGCTGGAGGAAAGTGTGATTGATTTTATACTCTGGCTCAATGTGCAGACTACATCCATGTTGTTTCACACAGCAAGACCAGTTATTACTTTAGCATGCCTCAGTATCCTTCAGTATACTTTAATACATTATTTGCTAATAGGCATTGAAAATGCTCAGTATGAGTAGAGATCAGCAAAAAGGAGTAATGAAAGGTGTGCCTCTGACATGGGTCAAAGCCTCCTTGACACAGAGTAAACCAAGGGTCTAGTCTATAGGAAACTTACTATGTATCCCTAGTCTATTACTGCTAAACATAAGCTGAGATGATCAGCTCTGCCATATGATATTTGACAGTATGGCCAAACCCATCTAATTGCTCTTTGCTGCTGACATTACCCTAAATTCGTCACCAGTGATGGTTTTAGCGATTAAAACCATAATTTCTACCTCATGCTAGTTATCTGATAGTTTAGCTTCTTGGCATGACTGGGGGCAGGACTGAGCAAGGCCCACCTGTGGTGGAAGGGCGATAGGAAGAGGGAGAGAAGAATGAGTGGCAGAGGTCTGTTGGACACCAGATGTGTCCTCAGCTGGTTCCTTCAGGAGGAAGTCACAGATGGATTTCTCAGTGACAGCACATTTTTTGGCAAGAAATATGTTTCTGGACCTACCCTCCACATGCTTGCTGGCTCTCAGTGTGTGAATATCCCAAGTCTGTTTTACAGGTGAACTTAAACCATTCTGAGCAGCAAGATGAACTCACTTGCTCCCCCACCCTGCCCTAAGGCACGGAAAGCCACATTGCTCTGTGCCTTGGGTGCAACCATGTATAACACTGTGGAAAGCATGTAGAGAAATCAGACCTGTGAGTATGCGTTGTGTTCCTGCTTGCATTGCCTTGGCATGGCTGTAGGGCAGAGGATCAAACTCTGCATTTCTCATCCCACCTCCTAGTCCTGAGGACCCACGTGCTGCGTCACCATCCTGAGGCCAATTAAACATTGATTAACTAAACTGTCCTGGTAGGTTATTTCGATGAGGACAGATTACAGTGGTTTTTTCCCCTAATTGTTTGTGTTGAATATTTATATTGTGCATAAAGATCTCTCCATGGCCATGCAGGGAAGGTGAAGCTCAGGAGCTCCCCATGTAGTCTTGGTGAAGCTGAAGGAGCTGCTTTTGTGTTCTGTTTTGGCTTATTTTTAAGCAAATACACTGCTTAAAACTATGGTGAGTAGATGTGGTTGTGGCTTCTCCATTCAAACATCAGGATTCAGCTGCACAAAGCCTTGTCTTTCAGCCAGTAAACAGTCTGATCAAGAAGTGTTGTGACTTTCCAAGTAGCAATACCCTTTTAGTCAAGCACCACACACCAGCCCTGTGGGACCTGTGTGTTTTCCTAGTGTTTGAGACTAGTGGTTGACTGATTTTGACCCATTCATCTGCTGCTTCATTTCATTTTTTGATCGACAGGTTTGATTTTTTTTTGTTTAAATTATTTATTGTAGAAAATGAATGGTTTAAAGTAACTAAACTGCATTGGTTTCTTTTCCAGTAATGACTTGTGGTTATGGCATTACACTTGTAGAAAAAATTTGAACAGAATTTTAAATCCCAATGAAAATTTCCTTTTAAGGAAGAGGAGGGAAGAAGGAACATCCCAGAAGTGTGACGCAGCTGCACTGGGATAAAGATGGGTCTGATTTAATTATTATCAGTTTTTTGAACTGGGCTTTTCCTCTAGATCACATCCTCTAGAATCCTCTAGAACTGTAAAAAGAAATACAAGTCATATTCCTCTTTTACCTTTTTTTTTTAAGATTCAGGGAGCTAGTCTTGCACCCTATACATGTTCTAGCCTGGCAGATAATCATAATGCCTTGTGCTAGCGTCTTTCATAGCAATCTTTTTTTCTCTTGTGTCACACCAAGCTTGCTCTGTTTTGTTCCACCCTTTCTTCTTGAAGTGCATATTCCTTATAGACGATACAGAGAGCATCCCTGAAGTCTGAAAACAAAGGTCAGTGCATCACATAGAAGGGCCTCTACCTTTAAGAGAAATAATGAGATCTGGTGACTTGTGTCAGCTAAAAGCTGTGATGTTAGGTCTCCCGTAGTGCAAGCCCCTGTATTGCCAGCATCGCTGCTGCTGGCACACACATCCCAGTGTGTGTAAGGAGTGCTAGCACACTGGTACTGTTTACCCAGAGAGTTGCAGGAGTCTCACAAACAGGTGATCACCTGCAATTGCTGTTTCAAGGAGAACTCTCAGTTAATGTTACTCAGAGTTCTCACTTTATTACTGTATACAGAAGAGGTTTTTAATTTCTTTCCCATTTTCAAAATGAGGCATTAGAAGCTTTTAAAAATCCGAATTGCAAATGCCCAGTCTGTTTACAGCATGGTATACGTATTTTGTAACAGTTGGAAAAATTTTTTAAAAGCCTTTAATACGGGATCTCAGAACAGATTTTTTGTAGAAAAAGCAGCTTCAGAAAGGGTATAGTTTTGTTCTGCCCCATTTTCCTGTTAAGACCCAGCAGTAAAATTACTGAAGATTTTAGACATATTACATCTGTTCTTTGAAAGAGAACAGCATAAAAGACATAAAATTACTGTTCTAGTAGATTACAAGCTGTAGTGTATATCTGCTGAAATTGGCTTTATGGAAGCTGCTTCTTCTACATTGGTGTAGTTTAAAAATAAAATACTAACTTCCTCTGTGTCATACCCTCCCTGAGCAGTGGAAGAAATCTGCATCACCTCTGCTTTTTGGTCACAAGGCTTTGGGAGCAGACTGAAGGATGCAGAGGGACATCAGTCTACCAGTGACCGATCAAGGAGTAGGGCCATAGAACCACAGAATGCCAGAATCTCCTGAGTTGGAATGGACCCATAAGGACCATCAAGTCCAACTCCTGGCTCTGCACAGGACCAGCCAAGTCAGAGCATGGGACTGAGCTCATCGTCCAGGCACTTCTTTAACTCAGTCCAAGTTTGTCCTGTAACCCATTCCCTGTGGAGCCTGTTCAAGTGCCTGACCCTCCTCTCAGTAAAGAGGGTCATTTCTATGCCACATTCTTCCTATTGCTGCCTGAGTGAAAAGGGACAATATTTACTCCTCTTTTAAGGCAGCACAGATTCTTTAATTTCCTGTTGGAAACGAAGACTTGGAAGAAATTTTATCTGCATGGGGTTTGTGGTCTATTGCCAGTGTTGTTCCTGGAATAACATAGATGTGTCACCACGTGATCCTGTTGGAGCTTGTGGGTAGTCTGGTTATAAATGCAGTGGCATGCATTATCAGTGGGGTGTATTAGCTGGCGTTGATGATACATTGCTGTGGAATTTCTGTGGTGGCTTTTGGCTTCCTCTCACATCAGTACTAACACAGGACAGATCTTATGTTCCGCAATGTCCACTAAAATCTGTAGTGTGATGGTGATTTTTGTAGACAAAACAGGCTTCTGTGTTCAGTACAGCTATCTCAGGCTTTCAGAAACTTTTCTAGAACATTTTTCGGCGTTAGAAATGACTATATTTATCGTTGGTATCTGTGGAGTGACCTAGTTTGTTTATTGCTAACAACCTTGAATTTTTAGACCGCATGTGCTCTTGTACTCTTGTCTGGAAGAGTAGAAGTTGGTTCTTGGTTTGCTGCTTTTTTGTAGTTGTAATTTGGTTTGTTCTGCTCTCTCTGGTGGGAAGAGGTGTAATTCTCCTTTGTTTCCCTGGATTTCTTGTTTATTCAAGTTTGAGGCTTTCATGAGGTGCTACTTTCTTCCTTTGCACAGAGGTTTTTCATGGAATTTTCGTCTTTTCCTGGAGCTCTTCCGAAAAATGGAAAGCTTTTTAATGGTTCTGAAAATTATCAGTGTTATAAACCATAATGGCCAAGGACTAGAGTCAGCTGCAACCGCAGTACACTCAGGGAGAGAGACACAGACAAAAGCCTTCACTGTGTCAAACACAGTGGTATTTAAAAGTGGTTTTCATGTTGCAGATTTATATTGTGTATTAAACCATTGCTTATTTTCTCTATTATTTTTACCCCTTTTGCTTTTCTTTTTCATTCTCAAATGTTGAACTGACTTGGACCTGACTGTTTTTGATTTTTCACTTGAAAGGACTCTGGTAGATATTAATCCAAACTTGTTGAGATTACGTTGTTCTTCACATTTAACTCTTTCAGGGATATGCATTTTCCTGTTTTTTCTTGTTTTCAATAATGCAAAAACACCTCTTGTGAATACAGCAGAGTAACTTTACACCAGAGCTTCCTCTAGATTAATTTCTGCAGCTTTCCCAAAACTATTATCTACATTGCAAGCTGTCACTTTTGTCCAAACTGAGTAATTAAATCTTCATATCAGATTTGTGTGAGTTTGGGGTTTTTTGTTAGTGTGTTTGCTTATTTGTTTTATTATTGTAAAAGTAGCTTTCAATTTTATGGTTTGAAAGAATGTTCAGGAAAGAGCTGCAGTAGAGCTCATTACAGAGTGGGCAAAACCTCGCTGAATTTTTGGGTCGTTATATTGCATATTCAGGTTTGCACTCCTGTCTCTCAGGCAAAAACTGCCAGTACTGCATTAGGTGTGTTTGTGCCTTAATGACTGTAGGTCCCTTTATGATCCGATCTGGGGCCTTTAATCTGGGTTGCTTGCCAGCAATTACATAAAACACCTATCAACTTTTTCAATACTAACTGGTGAAATCATCCTTTTGCAGTAAGCCAGTTGAATAACACTATATGTACCTGAAATGAACAGCACTGTCTTTCAGATGTAGGTGTTGTAGGTGGCCATTTACTCTTGGAAGAACATGGTTCATTTATTTCTCTGTGCCAAACAAGACTGCCTCTGGCATGGGCTGGACCAGCTACCCTGGTGAATCAAGAGACCTGGACCCAGATGAAAGGCACTGAGGGAGGATGTTGCTGTTAGAGAGGAAAATAATAAGAACCTAACAGGGTTTTTCAAAGACCCCACAAAGCCAACAGCTCAAGTCCTGCATTGCAAGGGAGGAGGGAAATCTAGAGGACCACCACAAACAGGCTGTGGATAGAAGCTTCCATGATGCAGGAAGCTGGAAGCTTGTGACTTCTGGCATAACATCGTAGGCCTCTTCCCCACCTTGGGTTCTGCAGTTACATGTACTGATCACATGACCAAGCAAAATGAAGAATGGGAGCTGATAGCTAATGGAGATTCCTTTCCAGGGAACAGAGGGACCTGTCTGCTGAGCTGACATCTTGAGTGCTTAGGTTTGGGATGCTGCATAGAGACTGTGGACAGTGATACTGCTGGAAAGGCCTGGCAGAGAAAACATGGGAGTCATTGCTGAGTGGGGAGGGTGATGAGCTGTGACAGTGGGCACAGAGGAACTAAAGACTGCCATTGGCAGACCTCTGTGCTTGGAGACACAGGTGAAGGAGAGAAATAACCAGCACTGGGTAAGCATCAAGTTGGGGTGACTGGAGACAACCTTACTCATGGACCAGTGGGACAAGACAGACTGCACCTGAGGGTGCTGAGAGCTGGCCAGTGTCATTGCAGGGTGAGACGCACAACTTCTGGGAGGTTATGGAAATCCAGAGAGGTCTCAGTGTCTGAAGAAAGCCAAATATTGCATTCATGTGTCATGTACCTGGGCTGGCGCAGGTTCTTGACATTTGTTGTTCTCACATCCAATTTGGGCCTCAGTGATTTGGATGGATGGACAGTGAGACAGACAAAAATATGGTTGGATGGTGGGACTCAGAGGTCTGTGGTTGATAGATCGTATCAGCCTGGAGCTTGGTAACTAGTTGGGCACCACCAGGGTTTGTCTGGGACCATTCCTGTTCAGTATCAGTGGCCTGATGGGAGTGACAGAATCCTTATCCATAAGGTGATGCACAACCTCAAGAGCAGGACTGCCACTGAGAGATGCCAGGATGGAGGTGCAAGCTAACAGGAGGTGTAAAGAGAGATGTACAGTACTCCCCTGGGCAGAGAAGAGCCCCTGTGAGGATACAGGTGTTTGGGGTTTGGACCCCCCAGTTCAGGAAAGCCCTGGATAGATGGGGGGCAAAGTCAGGGAGACTATCATGTTGGTAGGGGCTGGAGCCTTTGCCTTGCAAATAGAGGGACCTGTGGGACAAGGTCTGTGTCAGCAGGTAACGGGGCAGCTTCAGGTGCACAAGAACAGCCCCTCTTTTCCTGCAGGAAGAGGTGTCGAGGCAGCTACAGACCACTCACCACTCACGTCAGCGGATGGCACCAGGAGAGCTGTCTTCTCTCTGAGCATGGCCCTTACTGCAGGGGGGTGTATGAATACTCATGTCCCTCATTAAGCCCCATTTTGAGTAGCTGTGTGAGATTAAGAGTGTTCAATTAGCCGTCTGCAGAACAGTGTCGGGGTTTTTTTGTTTTTTTCTTTTTTTGCCTTTCAGTGTAAAGAATAAGTTTGCATCCTACATGGATGCTAGAAGAAATAAAAATCTAAGACCTACAGGGTACATCTGGTGGGTTTTGGTTTTGTTTGCTTGTTTACTTTGTAATTGCTGCTTATCATTAGAGTAAGCAACATTAAACAAGCTGCAATTTTCGGTGTTAAGGTCTTGTGGTTTGTTTTGCAGTTTTCACTTTATAGTCTTGCAGTTGTGTGAGCTGGCAATAAGAACCCAAAACCAAAGATTTACTTCCATTATTAACGTCCTTTAGTGTTTGTTTATGAAATACAAACAGAAAAAAAAAAGTGTAGCAGTATGTAGAGATTCTTCTTGAACATTTCCCTTCTTGAGACGGTAATCATAGAAATATCCAATTTCCAGATTGTGGCAGAAAACCACAGCTTTCAAGCATATTGGAATGAAGTTATGAGTCTGCATTTTAAAATGCAATCTGGATTTGGCACAAGAGATCTCAGATGAAAACCTCCTGCTAAGATGATGAGATTTATAGATTTAAGATTCAGTGATCATGCAAAGAGTTTAACAACTCTGCTGATACGAGTGTTAAGGGAAAGAAATTAAAATGAACTGAATTGGTGATTCATTTTGGTTACACTCTGGGGGAAGAACAGACATTTTCTAATAATTAATTATCTAATTTAAAACCTCCTTGTTTCTTGGCTGAGGTAAGAAATTAGATAGTTTATATAATAAAGCAACTGATCTTTAAAAGTAATGGAAAGTGCAGTTTTATTTTTCACAAAAACTATAGGCGCTTCGGACCACTGGGCTCTGCCTCAAGAAATCAGTCTCAAGCAAATTAGCCAGTAAAACAAATGTGCCCTGCACTAGTTTATTAATAAAAACTGTGTAAACACAGCTGATCCATATATGGCAATCGGCACAAGAAGACAAATAATAATGGGCATCAATTAAATTGTCTTGATTGATGACCATTGATCATGAGTTGTGTTTCTCTTGGTTCAGCGTGAAATGTTTCTTTTGCATGGAAAATAAAGACGTGTTGGGTGAATAAGCTGGGCAGTTTTCATTGCCTTTGATTGCCTTCATTATGAACCAAGAGTGCTCAAGAGAATTTAGGATAAAAAAGGCAAAATCTTGCAATGCTGCAGATTCTGGAAGATGCATTCTGAGGTGTAAACATTTCGCTCTACCACAGAAGTTATCAAACGGGGATTATATTCAGGGTTAATTTTTCATCAAAAGGAGCGTTGCCAGCAGGTCAAAGGAGGTGATCCTCCCCCTCTACTCTGGTCAGGCCCCACATGGAGTACTGTGTCCAGTTCTGGGGTCCCTGCTAGGGATAGTTATGGGCTCTCTTGGAGAGAGTCCAGCAGAGGGCAATGAAGATGATTAAGGGCCTGGAGCATCTCCCCTAAGAGGAAAGGCTGAAGGAACTGGGGCTGTTCAGACTTGAGAAAAGAAGACTGAGAGAGGATCTGATCAGTGTTTATAAATATCTCAAATGTGGGACACAGGGGGAAATGGCCACCCTCTTCTCAGTGGTCTGTGGAGACAGGACAAGAGGCAATGGCCTCAAGTTGGAGCACAGGAAGTTCTGCACCAACATGGGGAAGAACTTTGTGGTGAGGGTGACAGAGCCCTGGGACAGGCTGCCCAGGGAGGGTGTGGAATCTCCATCTCTGGGTATGTTTAAGACCCGTCTGGATGCCAACCTGTGTGACCTGTCCTAGGGAAACTGCTTTGGCAGGGGGGTTGGACTTGATATTCTATTGAGGTCCCTTCCAACCCCTATGACTCTGTGATTAACCTTCCTGTATTTTCCTCTAATGCTTACACCAGTGTTCTCTCCCAGCCAGATGTACCGCAGTGTGGGAGACCCAAATTAAGGGCATGCTTTTAGTTTAACTTCTTTTTTTTTTTTCTTGCTAGAATCTTGAAATAGTAGCGGTGCTGCTGATAGGGCACTGGTGGCATAATGTGTGCAGGGAATGTAGATGCATCAGGACAGTTACTGATTTCTGCTGCCCCTACTTAGTGCTCTTGGCTGCGAGAATAAGGTGGCTGTTTTTGATCCACTGTCTTAACATCCAGTTGTGCAAGTATCCTGTTGCTGCTGCTATAATTTCTGATCTAGAGGATGAAATTGCTTTGAAGATTATTAAGGGTGACATTTTGGGTGAGTAATAAATCTCTCTTTTTTTCTAAAAAGTATTTTGAATTGCAGCAGAACCAGTGGTTTCACAGCAAGTCCTTGGAGACCATGGTTATGTCTGGTTCTGTTCCCACAGTGTCTAGGGACATGGCGGCTGGCATCACAGCTTTGTATGTAGCCAACCATAGGAGAAAATGAATCCCCAAACCTTGCAGCCTCAGGGTAAGAACACAGATGGAGCCTAATGAATTATGAGACTGTGATGGACAAAGTGGCTGTAGAGCTTGTCATCCCCTGATATAACTAAAGGTCAGCGGTATGGTACGACAAGAGGGGTTTTAAGGATTGGTTTAGAGAAGATGAAAGGCAGCTTTGTTGGTCTTCTGAAAAATATCTTTCCAAAGCTAAAGGGCGATGTGGGGGAGAACGAAACACAGGGTGCTTTGGTGATGAATTTTCAAATGGAAACCTTTTCAAATGGAACCTTCATGGAAGGTTCAGCTGGACTTCTTGTTACTGAG
This sequence comes from Hypotaenidia okinawae, assembly GCA_027925045.1. Lineage (NCBI taxonomy): Eukaryota > Metazoa > Chordata > Aves > Gruiformes > Rallidae > Hypotaenidia > Hypotaenidia okinawae. The sequence continues at coordinate 67,568,074 of BSDF01000005.1, forward strand.
TAGGAGATGATATGTTCAAGAGATATCCTTTCAAAGAGCTTTGAGAATACAGAGCAGTGACATATGTTGGACGTGCTAGGAAAGGATGAGAAAATGGAGGAATGAAAGAACAGTAATGATCTAGTTAAAGCAGAAGGCATGTGTAATGCTACTGAACAGCATTTGGAAAGTCCCTGCTCCATTTCTGAAAGGAGGAGCAAAAGACGACAAATTAATACAAACTCAGGCTGATGAGAACTTGGGGTGATTAGCTGTGCCAGTGGATAGGAAGGGCTGTGTCTTAGGGGTGTAGTTAATGAAAAACTGGCGAACCAACAGCCAGCATTGCTCCTCACTCACCCCTTTTGGAACCAAGTGGCAAGTGAAGTAATAGTGGTCAGTATTGAGGTATTTTTGTACCCTGTAAGCTCTTGTAATTCAAGATCCTTCATATACTGGCAGGAAATCAAGGTCACTGAGGACTTTGAGGGAGTAGTTTACTTGCTTCTTGAGGAAGCTGCAGATTAAGGCTCAAATCTTTGTTCTTCTTTATTTAAATCTTTCTTTCTGCCCAGAAATTGCAGCACACATTAGGAAAAGCTCTTCTGTCTGCCTGTGGGGTGCAAATACATGAAGTTAGTACCAAGAAGGGAAAACTGATTGTAGTTGGCAGCATTTGGAAGGAGAGTCTGCAAAAACCTGCACTGTAGTCATGCTACTTGAGAAGCTTGAACAAGAGGTGATGAATCTGTAGTAAAAAATTTTGGAGAATAAACCAAATTAATTCCAGTCTTAAGCTCTGGTGCATGTTTTTATGCAAAAGCAAAGGGTATGCAGGAGAGTCTCTTCTCTAAAGTGAGAGGTGGGGGGATGTCAAGCTCCCAGACCCAAGTGCATGTACATGCATTTCGCTATACTGAGCTGTTCTCTGAGACCCCATTATCCTTCACGCTACCACAGCCTCTTTCTTTGCACAGGTTTCCACGGATGGGAAATCCAGATGCCTTGGTCTGGTATGCTCTGTAATTACTCCAACCCAAACTGGGTAATTAGGGGACTGTAGTCTTGGGACAAGTCATAGTCAACTGAGAGGTCATTTCAGGTTTAGTCAAAGTTTAAGTCCAAAGTAATTTGGAAATCAAGGGGAGAGGATCTCTGGACAGCCTTGTGTAGATCCAGGCCTGGAGGTTGGTGGCCCTGCCTGTGGTAGGGGGGTTGGAACTCTGTGAACCTTGGGGTCCCTTCCAACCCAGACCAGTCTATGATTCTATGTTTTTTTTAGTTTTAAACACTGTCAATGCAAATAATAAGTTACACAGAAAGTCTGGATAATTATTGCACACAGATCATACAAGTATCATCAGCTGTCAGAAAGTAGTCTTGTGGATAATTTAATTGAACTTAGAAAATTATTTACCTTAGGCAAGATCCACAGATGTTTCAGCTGACCATGATTCAATGAACTCGTTGGGTACTACAGCATGTTTCATGAGAGAAAGACACAGAGAGATGTGATAGGCACCATTAGCCACCCAGTTTGTCCTGCAGGAGAAGTAGTGCATCTCTGAGTAAGTTGTGATGAGCAGCAAATCTTGGTAGTTTGAGGCATTGGTCTGTTGCCTTAAGCTAAATGGAGGTCATTGGTCCACATCAGTAAAACTTTTTTCTTTGTTTTTAGTTATTATACTTGCAAAATTCCCTTTTCCCTCAGGAAAGAACAAAACAAGAAAACAAAACAAAACAAGCACCCTCCAAAAAAAAAAAACAAAAAACATCCAAAAAAACAAACCCACCAATACAAAAACCCACAACACCCCAAAAAAACCCCTGCACAGTTCCTTTGGAACATGAAAGCAGCAAAGTACTTACTGGCTGTTGAGACCATATAAGAACATTTTTTGTGAAAAGAGATCTCAATGACTTTAGTAAGTGCAGAGTCAGAATTGTCAAGTGGAAATCCTGACTTGTGAGTTAATTTGATGTGGGAGCTGGGATCTATTCTTGCTCTGTGTGTAGAGTCTGTGTGCTACCAAAGGGAGATGAGGAGCTATCCATTTTTTTCCTCTAGCTCCCACTTTCAACATATTCTAGGTGTCTTATGTTTAAAAAGAATTAACACAGCTGTATTAACACTTAAAAATAATGGAGCATTATTTCTACATTATGTCCCCTGTCTGCACAAACTAAGGAAGAGATGGCATGTTCAAAGAACTGTACATTAATGAGCACGATTCTTGAAATAGGTGGGATTATGTTTTATTTTATTTTATCATGCATATACAAGTAACTGGTCTTAAACTATAGGTGTAAATAAACCAGATTAAAGCATCTCTGATCTTCTACATGTCTTTTTGGAGAAAGGTGATGAGCAGACCTGTCTGAAACATAGCAGTCTTTATTATCCCCCGAGACTTCTGAAACGGCAAACTGTAAAAAGGTTTTAAGTGGACATTATTTACTTTATTTACTCTCAGAGTAAAAATTGAATGGAAACAGGTTAATGTTTTTCTTCAGTCTTACTGAGAAAATAAAGTGGCCGAACCTCTTTGTAGAAATACTGATAGCAGAGCCTCAGGGGGATGAGGTAAAAGCAACTTGAGGTTCTCGATGCTTCTGTCTGTAGCCTTTTGTCAGCAGTTGCTGTTTTCAGAAAAAAGCCCTGCTTGCTTCTGGTTGAAAGCCAGAGCCTGGTTCTCAGGCAGTTTTGGAGCAGCTTCGACTTCCACCAGCTGAGAGTTTGGCCTCAGGTTTTTGACAGAGAACATCACCTTAAAGCATCTGCTGCTCCTTTCCTCAGTTTTCTTCTATGGGCATGAATTGCACAAGGTCTTGCTTGCTGCATGAGTAATGAGCAATATGTGCAGTAAAGTAGTGTTTTGCTAGTGTTTGCTTCCCATAGCCATTTACACACTGCTGTTTGTGAGCATCTGTCTAGCTCATGGACAAGAAAAAAAGAAAAAAAAAACACCTAAATCCTGTGTTCAGATAATCCAGTGTAACCTTACAAAAAGGTATGGGAAATAGGTTGAATAACTGTGGAACATCAAGCAGTGCTATAATAAAGGCAAAATGCACACAAGGATGATGATACTGTGAAGTCCTCCTGCATCCCTTCTCAATCCAAGTAGAAAGTCTCTTCACTTCTCTGTAGGACTGTGGTTGTGTTTTGATTGTGGTTGTGTTTTGATTTTTTAGGGTTTTTTTTAGGTTTTTTTTGTTTTGTTTGCTCCTCTGCCTTTGGCAATGATACTGTGTTCTGATGGGTTTGATCAGGGAAGAATCAGGATTTTGTGCAGAGGAATTTCAGTAAAATTGTTGAAAACATGTATTTAAATGAAGTAAAGAGATGAGTGTTACCTTTGATGAATCCAGAAGAAGGCATTTTCTCCTGTTTCTTTTAGAGTGTCTGGTGGTGTTACCACACCAGCCCTACTATCACAAAAGTTGGTAAATCTAATAAAAACCATCAAATTGCTAGTCACATAGGACAGCTTCAAGATTAGTACATGAAGGAAATGTTTCTTGATCACCAAGACTAGCAGGTTTCAAATGTCCTTCAAAACCAGAGGTTTTAAATACACTCCACTGATTTCAGCTATGTTAAAGTTATTTTTAAGCCATTTCCCATTTCGCTCATTAGCTTCATAGCTACTGAAGTTTTTAGGAGTGAGAAAGTAAATCATGCTGATTACAGGCTTCTATTAAACAGAAATAGTCATTTTATGTGCTAGAATTGCATTCATTTTTTGTTTAAAAATAATTAGATGTCTATAGTGAGTCAGCTTAAAATTTGCAATTAAAATCACTGAATAATATAATGGAAGAAATTCTTGAAGCAAATGAATTTCCAGACTTCTATAACTACTTTTAGAAAGAAAATGAATGCATACAGTATATATGTTCTTATAGAAAGATAAAGCTGTTGCTCTTTGTAAAAGGCAGGGAGCAAAGAACCTTATATTAGAAAAGAAATTTATATTAGCAAAGAACTTATATTAGAGGCACGCTAAGATTTGGGTATTTCCTGAATACAGTGGTCAGTATCAGAGGTGTTACGGTGTCTCCAGAAGTCTTCATGATTGTGAAAGTATTTCAGGTATTTAATCAAGTAATAAGAAACCTAGTGAAAATCACTAACATATAAGCTTATTTAATCCTAAAAATAAACATATACATTGCTCCTCAGGCTGGGGAACAAATACCCAATTGTTTTAGTATTCCCTTTGCTGTTGGTTTGGTGTTTTTTTTTTTGTGGGAGCTGGATTTTTGGCTGCACTTCAGCAGCAGCTTATTTAACTTGACAGTCTTCCATGTTTAGCATTGATGTGGCTATCTGAAATGGGAGTGATGTGTTTTCTTTCACTAGTATTGCCACAAGAGGAGTTAAATCATCTGGCACCATGTCAGCCAGGGACTATTCCAGCAGAAAAGCTGAAGGACAGGAGAATTATCAGAATGATAAACTAGGATAGAGAAGTCAAAGGGAAAAGAGAACTTGATGGTATAGACTATCATCATCTTAGGCACGTAAAGGGTAAGTCAAGTCCTTAAAATGCATGATGGGTGTTTTTAGCTTTATCCAGAATTAATTTGAGCTGTGTATTACAGACATATATTTGAGGATGGAACTAAATCTGCTAAGAAACAAACCCACACTAGCAAGTGATTCTGTAAGCTTGGTAGGTTCATATGTAAGACCATTGATAGTCCTCTCTGCAGTACAAGGAATGCCCTCCTATCTGTTAATAGGACAGGTACCAGCAGATGGGGATCAAAGTTACACAGATTTTTATAGATTTTAGGAAGACTAATGACATTTCTCTTGTCCACTGTGTATAAAAATGAACACTTACTGAATGAAAGTCAGGTCCAGTGAAACGCTGGTTACATTTTAGGGACCTTCCACATTTGATTTGAAGTATTCAAACCAGGGTAATTTATGATGATATCCATTGCCTGGATGTGAATCCTATCCTGGACTCTTATGGTTTGCTTCTGGGAATACTTTTTGTTTTCTGTTTGTAAAGCATTTGGCATGACAGAGATGTAGTTCACACAATGGTTTGGGCTGGAAGGGATCTTAAAGATCATCAAGTTCCACCCCCTGCCATGGGCAGGGACACCTCTCACTAGACCAGGCTGCTCAAGGCCCCATCCAACTTGGCCTTGAACACTGTCAGGGAGGAAGTGTTCATGACTAGTAAACTTATTTGTACTACTCATTTCCCAGAGCAACTCATCATGTCACTTCCCACCTTGCTGGTGAAGACTCAGACAAAAAAATAGTTGCTGACTACCTCAGCCTTCTCCATATCCTGGGTAACCAGGTCTCCAGAGGGGGCCCACATTTTCCATTGTTTTCCTTTTACACTAATGTACATATAGAAACTTTTCTTCTTGTCCTTGACATCATTTGGGGTCTAACTTTGAAAAACTCTTGGATCTCCTTATACATGTTGCATTACTTGCTACTAATAATTCTTCTTCATGTGCAGCCAGTGGAGAAGAATTATGTGGCTTTGAAACTGATGGACTCAAGCATGTGTAAGTGGAGGCATGTATAAGTGCTAGAGGAGCCAACCAAAGTCAAAACCCTTCTCTTGAAAGACTTTATCAAAAGCCTGCACAGAAGAGATTGACCTATGGAACGGTCGGTAGGAAGTTTCAGTCCGAGTTGGTGAGGGCTGGCTGCACCACTGCAAGCTGGCACGTGTGGGTGCTGTAGCGTGATGCTATGGAGTGGTACACCTGCAGTCAAAAAGTAGCACCGTGCCGACACGCAGTGCACGACTGTGTCCTTAGTGCTTCCAGGGCTGGCGTGGATTCTGTTGCTTTCAGATGCAGCCGTGGGCAGCACAGGCTCTGGTTTTTCATCTCCATTGCACACATGGGTTTTTCATGTGTTTAAGAAAAAAAAAAACAAAGCCCAAGGAAAACAGGAAAATAAACGGGAAGGTACAAATAGTGTTTGCTGTCTCTTACCTGCGTGCAGCTACTGGTGTTGTCTTGTAACACCCAGGCAAATATTTGACTAAATTGGGCATGCTCTTTGCTTATGTACCACATGCCTGTTAAATCAAGCAGTGGTATGGAAGATTGTGGTAGTGCTGTAGGATCCATCACGTTTGCAAATAGCTAGGAGCAGGTCATTACTGAAAGCAGAGCTGATGTGTCATGGGACACGCAGGGAAGCTTCAGGGGCAGGCAGGCTTCTTCAGTCTGTTGGTGACTTGTTTGGGTTTTGATCAGGGGGTGTGCACAAAGGGTCACTGGAGTGGGTAAGACTGTGTGTTACATGAGTTGAGTTGGAAAACTGATTTTGTCACAGCCCAGCGTATGACATGATCACAGAGCCAAGAGTCTGGACCTGCTTAGCCCCCGTGTTGCATTGGTGCAGGGCTGCTGGAGCCGTGGCTGATGGCACTGCTTGTGCAAAAGGCAAATTGCACTTCCCTGGAGCAGTGGGTCAATGCAGAGGACACTGTCTTATGCAGGGTTGTGTCGTCTGAAAATTCATCCCAGTATTACTCTTAGCTCGGGGCTGTGCTGCAAGGCACAGACCAATGCCAGGGTTTTCTGTTCTGTACTTTCTGCCTTCTTGTCCCTTCGCCTTGTTCCCTGGTTCCTTTTCCTTTTCTTTCTCTTCACAGAAACACACACATCCTTGGTTTGGTAATGAAATGCAAAGGGTGTTTACTGGGACAGAAGGAGCTGGAATAGCATCCAGGGAGGAAATGTGAAAGCTGCCCTTTGCCAAGTACTTATAAGCTGTCAACCAGCAGGAGGGAGGGACTGTCATAAAAAGATCACCAGGCTGTTTCATCTGTGCAAAAATCAGAGATGCTTGTCACGTTATCGAACAGCTAAGTATTTTTTGTTAATTCCTATAGTGTTTTGCTAGGTGTCCTGTACTTACAGAATACCTAAATGGCACCATCTATTTCTGTGTGACATTACATTTTTCTTGTCCGTTTGAATTGTCCAATTAGTAACTAGTCATTTTTTTTCTTGCTTACAACCATGTTTATGGGAAAAAAGTTCTGAAAAAAATAATCTTAACTGTCATTGCAAATTGGTTCCTTCATTTAGGGAAAAAAAATGCTTGTCTGATAAACAGATTTTTGAATTATTTAGTTCTTCATAGTGGAGCAACAATTTCTATCTCTGTGAATATGTGTGACCCTTTGTCTTATTCTTTCCCTTTCATTAAACTGATAGTCTTGGTCACCTGAGGGCAGAGATGTCAAAAATTGAGAGGAATTTAATAGTCTGAGTGTGTCTTTCTCACAACTCTCCTGTCGCATGTGGGACTACATGAAGTGAATAAAGTAAATAGCCAGCAAAATTTTCCACTTTTAAACATGTGGGATTTAGGGGTTTTATGATGGAAATCACTGAAGTGAGTTTTAGTTACTCCTGTTCATATGTCTAAAACAGAAATATTGTTTTAGAAATGCTAAGTGACCAACATAGAAGGTGTCATTTTTGGAAGTGTCACCCCTCTAATTATTATTGTATAGGTTATATACAGTAGTCCAGGTAGCAATAATTTACTTGGTATGGCAGTTGCATCTATTTTAGTGGTTTTGGAGGGAAGTTATGGAAATTACTATCTATTTTGACCACTGCATTCAATGGTAGCCTTATGTCAAGCTTCAGAGAAGGTCTTTTAAAAGTCATTTCTGTGCTGACAGCATTCTGTCATTTTGTTTGGAATGAGTGAAAATATTCTGGGAGCTAGAATTCATGCTTTGATTTGAGTTGCTTTGTCATCAATCCTTAAATTGAAAGGTTTATGAAGCTTAAGTAGCAGACATGCCTGAGTCTCTGCTCCCATGCAACTGGAAAGGGTTGATTAGGTCTGGTGTCCGTACTATGACTTAGAGTTCATGTGCCAAGAGGTGTAACTGTGTGTCCTTGACCAAATTAGCTGGCTTAGAGAAGTTTGGGAAGGTAAAATGTGCACATATGCATTTCATTAGGGTGTTCATTGGAGGTGCAGACCAAATACGACAATATTTTAGATACCTCAAGTAAAGTAACTTCACCTTCTCTGTGCTGTAAAATGAGGGCTATAGTACCTGCATTGGGTGTATTCCTCACTACATCTCCTGATTAAGCAATTTCTTCATGACATCAATAAAAATGCTTGGGAGTTGGGGTTTTGAAGTCTTTTGCTCATAGTGCAAGTGTGCTCTAAAACATTGGACCGTAAGTTTGAACACACAGTAAGTACATGTCTAAAGTGTTTGGTTCCAGATCAGGACTTCCCAGCTCTGGTACTTTGATATAGACCTGCTCCTTTGCCAGTGTGAAAGAGAAAGGAAGTCCTGCCTTCACCTGATTTGGTTAAAATGTGTTCTGACCGGTAATCTATCAGCTTGTAAGGCTGATATTAGTAATGCCAGTAATGTCATTGCAATAATATGTAGACAGCTTTTCTAATGTTCTGACTTTTGAGTATGAATATTTTATGGTCACATGTATTTGTGTCAGTACTGATGCTTTAAACAGGGAGGGAAAGCGTCGGGAAAGAAGAGTTTCTAAATTAACAGGAATATGCTACAGTCTCAGTGCTGGTTTGCCTAAACAGTTCTCCTGGCTTCTGCTTGTGTGGTAAGCTCTCTACTCCTCTGTCCACTTTTTTTTACTGATGATGGCTGTATATAATGATGCAGAGGAGAGTTCACCAAGATCTTATGGAATTGTACCCAAGTTGTTGCATCTCTACTAAAAAATCCCTCATCTAATATATCCTTAGTGTGCTACCTGCCTTTTTCATGATGTGAGAACAGTATGGATCATGGGACCCGTTAATCCCTAGACTTGAGAACTGGCATGTTCCAGTATGTGCTGTTGCATCTGCATTATTGCATGTCTTGAGTTCATCCAATTAATCCTCTGCTATACCAGTCTGGCAAAGTATTGATAACGTTCCCCAGCTTTCTATGACCAGCAAGATTGTTAATAGAAATACTAAAAACCCCATCCAATGACACATTTCAGAAGCAGTGCCGCTCTTTGCCAGAGTTACTTTTTTCAGTGTGCTCATTATCCACATGAAGTCCATATTCACCTTACATTTCCTTTGCTAATGATGCTGACACGAGGCACTGCTAGCACTGAGTCGGTGAATATAACTACCCTGGTATGTTGCTTAAGGAGAACCAGTAACAATTAAATCACATGGAGAACAAGGACATAGTTGACCTGTTAAGATAATGATGTATTTCTGGGTCTCTTGTGAAGATGATGATTTTAGACATGCATTAGACTCATTACAATCTCACCACATCGTGTTTGAGTCCAGAAAAATGGCACTTTAATTAAGGTGGAAGGCATGGTCGGGATGTCTGTTGTCATGGAAGTCGGCATACCTGTGATAGGTGGAGTGTGCGAGGCAAAACCAAGGGCTGCTGGTCGTTCTGGAAGAGGCAGTATCCTTAATATATTGTTGTGCCTCTATGTGTCCTGTGCAGTTCTGGTGTAAGCCTCAGAGCTTGTAGGAAAAAAAGAAGAGCAGTTCCAACATGTTCGTAAATGCTATTGTCATCTACATTTCAGTAGGGAGTGGTATCGATACAAAATGTATTAACATAACAAAACATTTTTTAGAAGTTGTTTCAAAGGCATGTTCAAGACAGTGATATAATAGATTATCTTTCTAATCTTCAGCTTGCTTTTATTTTTAGCTTTAGCTATTAGTTGATTGTTTAGAGAAGAAAAGTCATGGGTGGAGAGGAGGAAAGAGAACAATAGCATGCTTTTCCCAAGTGAAAGGATAATGGAATTAATGTTGAAGGTGGTTGTGAGCACAATAAAAAACATGACTTTGAAAAATTACTTAGGGGAAGTGTCAGATGTTCACCTGTGTCCTTGTTTGGATCATTTCAAGACTTCTTTTTGGTCAATGATAGAACTGTAAGGTTCAATTCTATTTCATCAACAGCTCTGTCTTTTTAAAATACCTCTTGTTTAGCATAGGTGTTATTGAAACTAGATTCTGCATAGCATTCTCAACCACTCATTGGGAATATTTATCTCATTTGATTAATCTTTTTTTTCCATGCATACTCCTTATGTCTTCACCAGACACACTTGCATTACATTGTCAAATTTCCTGTAAGCCTTTTTTTCTCTTCTTAGTTGCATTTCTTCTGTTATTCCTTGTCCTCCTAATTGTACTGTCCATTATGGCAGCAAGCAAACTTCTAACACTTCAACTGCCTATGGAATATGGTTATTGAAACAATTCTGTTTAAAACCTTTGTGGATTGACTTCTCACTTTGTAACTAATCCTTAGTATACTTGACATGTAAGAGCTTCAAATGTCAGGAAAATTTGTCTGGTTTCAGGTGCATACCCTAATCTAAGTAATCTCTCACACCTTTTATTGCTTCATAGGGCCTGAAAGTTCAAGATAAATCAATAGTAGTGATAGCATTTCACAGTATACGTGGAAATAGTATTTAATCTATAATCTAGCAGCTTTAAATTAAAAAGAAAAAAACCCTTTTTATCAGCTAAGAGGATTAATGGAAACGGCAAAATACCCATAAAATGGTGGGTGTTCCTGGTTCTTTTTAAAATACCAAATTTGTATTAGCATTTGTGTGGCATTCCTGTGCTTCACCAAATGTTCTCATTTTCCCCATTGGAAAGAGAACTGGTCCTGTCACATCTGCTCTGTCAGAAAGTGTTGTTACCATTGAAGAAGATAATCTGTACAGCTGTTGTGTATGTACGTGGAAGAGAGCACAGCTGGAAGAGTGGCAGCCCAGTGTGAAAATGCACAAGGACCATCTAAATGTGAAGCCTCATAAAAGGAGTGAAGGAATAATAGTGATTTGTACAAAGAAACATTACACCTCCCTCATGGCTACCCCTGAGAAAAAAAACACCACAAGAGAACAAAACCCATTTTTGATTTGCATATCTTTACCTGCCTACCCTGCACTGAGATATGCATCCTTTACTGAATGGAAGAGTGAGGCAGAGATTGGGTAGTTGCGGTGCTTGAGCTATGAAAGCTCGGAGAGCTCAGGAAGAGTGCCATGGGGACATACTTGCAGGGCTCTTTGAATTGCAAAGGGCTGGTATTTGTCAGCTTGGGGCACAAACACAGAGTTAATATGTGTATAAGCAAAAAAAAATAATACACTGTGTGGTTTAATAATGGTTTTCAAGAATGGGATGACCTGTATGACACCAGGTATGCTGGTGTCTAACAGGGGACACCTTTCTCAAAGAGGGAAGAGGGTCTTTACCAAAAAGATTGCGGGGCTGATTGACAGGGCTTTAAACTAGATGTGACAAGGGAGTGGGGTAATAATGTCAGGACTCTCTGTGACGAGTGGCAGTTGGAGGGATGCAGTGATAGAAAGGGCCACCAACCTGTTGCCCTGAGGCATGCAGTGGGCACTTCATCACAGGCTGAGTTTTACAGAGACAAGCCAGAGGCTCTTGATGCAGTAGAAAGTTTCCATGGAGTGTCCTGGGGAAAATAAGGGGTGTCTCTCTAAGGAGGTGACACGGCCACTGGCCCTGCTGAAGTGCCTCTACATGAATGAATGCAGCATGGGCAACAAACAGGAGGAGCTGGAAGCTACCATGCTACTAGAAAGCTCCAAAACAGAGTGGCCATTACTGAAATTTGGTGGGATAATCCCATGACTGGAGTGTGCCTGGCAATGGCTACAAACTGTTCAGAAGGGACAGAAGAGGAAGGAGGGGTCGCCTCCTGTGTTAAGAAGTGGATAGAGTGTGAAGAGATATCCCTAAAGAATAGTCATGAGCAGGTTGAAAGCTTATGGGTAGGGTTAGGAATTAGGGATCAACACAACAAGGGGATCCTTGTGGTTGGTGTCTACTACAGTCCCCCTGATCAAGGGAAGCCTATCAATGAAGCCTTTTTGCTCCAGCTCCAAGAGGCATCAAGCTCCCAGGCTGGGGGATTTCAACCACCCTGACATCTGTTGGAAAAGTAGCATGGCAAGCTATAGCAAAACAAGAGACTCCTGGAGTGCCTTGAGGACAACTTCCTGAGACAGGAAATAGCCCTACTCGAGGGGCAGTGACATTGGATTTGGTGGTCACTAGAGCAAGTGAACTCTTGAGGGATGCCAAGATTGGAGACAGCCTGGGCTGCCATGGTCACGCACTAGTGCGGGTCACTGTCCTAAGGCATACGAACCAATGAGAAGTGTAGTCAGGACAGTGAATTTCAGGAAAGGTGACTTCCAGAGCTCTTCAAGCAGTGAGTCAATAGGACTCCCTGGGAAATGTCCCTCAAGGACAAAGGGACAGAACTGACCTCACAGATCTTTAAGGATGCTTTCAACAGAGTGCAAGAGCTCTTGATCCCCAGGTGTAAGAAGTCAGGTGAGGAAGGCAAGAGACTGGCATGGCTGAGTGGAAACCTGCTGGTCAAACTAAAAGGCAAGATGGAACTACACAGGCAGTGAAGAGGGGACAGGTATCCTGAGAAAAGTACAGGGATGTTCCCCAGTTGTGTAGGGACGAGATCAGTAATGCCAAGGCATGGTTGGAGCTGAACTTGGCAAGGGATGCCAAGAAAAACTAGACGGGCTTCTACAGGTATATAAAGGAATGTTAAAGAAAGTGTACCCCCCCATGATGAGTAACAGTGGTGAGCTATTCACAACAGACAAGGAAAACACTGAGGTTCCCAACAACTTTGTTACCTTGGTCTTCAATGGCGACCTTTCTCCTCACTGCTCTCAAGTTAATGGTGTGCAAGATGGGCACCAGGGAGAGAGTCCCTGCCACTGTCAGTGAAGATAAGGTTTGTGACAATCTGAGGAACCTGAACATACACAAGTCCATGGGACCTGGTGAGACCTGGAGAGATATGGATTTGATAAGTGGACTGTTAGTAGATAAGGAATTGGTTGGGTGGTCACATCCAGAGAGTAGTTGTCAATGGCTTAATGTCCAGATGGAGATCTGTGACAAGAGGTTTTGCTCAGGGGTGCATACTGGGACCAGTATTATTTAATATCTTCATCAATGACATTGACAGTGAGGTTGAGTGCACCCTCAGCAAGCTTGCTGATGACACCAAGCTGTGTGGTGAGGTTAATGTGCTGGAGGGATGGGATGCCATCCAGAGGGACCTGGACAGGCTGGAGAAGTAGGCCCAGGTGATTCTGTGATTCTAATACACTCAAACTGGATACACAACACAGACAATATACAGAATTTATTTATTGGAATATACCATACACATATATTAAAGAATGTACTATAATAGATACTAAAGATATAAGAAAGAACATGTTATTCTTTTTTAATATGACACGTTTAACATAGGAGAAAGGGGCATTTTGGACCCAAGGAGTCTGTGATCTACTAATACCTATAAAATCTATGAACATACTTTTGTAGGCAATTTTATTTACGCATATTCGGTTTGTGTCTGGGTTTTGCAGTTTACAAGGGCACAGTTTTCAAGACACTGTGCTAAGGTATTTCAGACTTTCTGTTGTAGGTTTATACCCTCTGGATCCCTACAGACTCTTTACAAACTGCGGAAGAAAATAATTCACATTAAAAAGGTTAAACCAGCAATGAATCTGGATCTGGGTCTTTCACTTTTGATGTAAATGTCCAGCTTTTTTCCCCCTTCAGCTGTTTGTGTAGATTGTACAGTATGGAGATCAGCAAAGGTTCAGGAAACATTCTGTGAAGTAGGTAAACATAGACCTATCTTTTACACTTGCATTTGCTGGGGTATGCATAGGCATAACTTTTTTTTTAAAACTTTTTCTGGATGGTAGGCTTTGTATTTAGTTTCTGGCTTTCTGGTGTGATTGCAAGAATTTTATTTTTTTTAGAACCCCACTCACATCACAGATAAAACTAGTAAAGTGATCTAAAGATGATGAGCATATGAGCTTGTCATATGGCTTGTAGGCCACTAATGTTGGTTAACAACAGATTAGATTGTAGAAGACTTTTTTCCTGCAAGGTTCATTGTTTCCTTCTGTAGTCCTGCACATTCATCTGCTTCAGAAATAGTGGAGTTGCTTAATTCTCTCAACCAGTGACTGAAGCCTTCACTAACCTCACTTGGCCTCACTGAAAACTGGGCTTAGAAAGCAAAACAATAATTAACCAAGAAACTTTAGCTCAGGAATTTTACCTGCTGATTTACCTGACACATTTACTCTATTAGCTGTACAGCTTAATCATCTAGTACATATCTCTCTCACTGGGTAGGATTGTCTTCCAGCTGAACACTCATTAGTACTTAGAGAGGTAACTAATGTATAAAATTTAAATCATCTGGCTACCACTGTTCTCCTTCAGAGACAGTTCCCAGGCTTGATGTCAGCAGAAGTATGGATTTAGCTCTGGAAAGACTGGCAGGTTGAAAAAAATCCATGGTAAGAAAAATTAAGAGTAGATATTAAGAATTCTTGTGCACCTGTTGACTGGTGCTTCATAGAACGTTGCCCAAGAGCTGGTGACTAGCTGCAGTATTTGTTTTGAGCTTGCATGGGGTTCACTTGCTTCATTTAGAGATCAACAGCATATCCCCTTCCATTTAAATAGCCATGTAATTTCAAATGCTATTTTGTTGAGCATTGAATGCAAATAAAATATGTAGATTTCCCCCTTTACCTTAACCAGGAACTCATAGTGTACATGCTTCTGTGTCCCAACTGTAAAACACACTTAGCTTGTCAGAAGATGTTCTTAAAATACTAAAGCAGCTCAGTGAAAACTTTTCTAATGATGTCTTTAGATTATAAGAACAGCTCTTAAACTGTTTAAATATTCAACATATTTATAAGTTGGGTTGGCTGATATCTGATGATGGATAAGTGGGCTGCATATTTTGGCATGGGGATGGGACCAGATGTGAAATAAATTATCTATAGCTGGCTGCTTTAATCAAACTCCTAAGGAACCATATTTGAGTTTTTTAATATTCTCCTCAGTGAACTGATGTACATGTAAACATTAATTCTATTAACTTACATACATCTTTTTGTTTAGGAAAGCAGACAGAAATAGTCCCTGGATATCTGAGAGGTGCAAGGGTCTCTGGCCAGCCATACCAAAGAAGAGGTGTTACCTCTTCCTTGCAAGGAACACACCCAGGAAGAGCTGTAGGTCTGAGGTCTAGGTATTTCCATGGACAAAGGAAGTTGCACAAGATATGGAAACATATTCACATTCCTCTTTCCACATCAGAATTTTCGTGGAAGATGTAACTTGAGTCTGTATAATGATAAAAGTGGGTGAAATTTCCTCCTTCCTTCTTTCATCCATCAGGAAGAAGGGCTATACCTGGAGGGAATATATAGCAACAAGCATTAATGACAGGTTAGCTGTGGGGAAAGAGGTGTGTGGAAGGGAGAGCTGAGCAGTGTAGGAACTGAGGGCACACCTTTCTGAAGTGTACTTTAGGAAAAATAAAAGCTAGCTTAGGAAACCAAAGCTAGCTTTTCCCATACATGTATTTGATGTGGGAAAGCTATGAAAGAATCCCCCTCATGAGCAGAGAGATGTGCCAGGTCTACTTGAATTAAAGTTCCACCTTGGAAATAGAGAGAAATTGTGCAATAAGGTAAAAACATTTTGAGTATGAACTAGGAGTCCTGGGTTCAAGATGCCGCTCCTTCTCAGACTTTAGAATAGCATAGTATAGAACAGAACAGCATAGTTCTGTTAGAAGGGACCTACAATGGTCATCTAGTCCAGCTGCTCTCTTCCTCTCAGCATCTTCCTCCCTATTCCCCCTGTTCTCTGTCCTCGTGTTCGTGTAAGTCAGATAACGCTGCTCTCTTAGTGTATAGTCATAGTAGGACTTCTTTAGTCTTGGGGGTAAATAGGGTTAAGAACATTAAACATTTTCTCCTCTATGATAAAGAGAAGCACAGCCACACTGGGGATAGATTCCTTCCTCCATGTGTCTCGTGATGAATAACATTTCCCATAGGATTGGGAACTTGAAAAAAACTAATATTTGGAAGTCTGAGAATAGCTTTAACTATCTTTCTGTCAGCTTTAAATTTGCCTTCTGATACAAAATGCAATTACTTTCTTTCAGTGGCTGTGATGAGAATCAGACTTTAGAAATTCACTTTATTATTTAAAACGGCTTTGAGCGATAGTCAAAGGTTGTTTTCTTTTCTCTTTCTGAACTGCTAAAGTTAATAGCAAATGCCTACACACAATTAGCAGATTAATAATCAAGGACTTTAAGACTACTCGAGATTAAGAATTTATCTCTAGGCCTTTCGAGTTCTCAAATGTAATCAATTTAATTAGTTAGATGATGCCACCTTGAAGAATGTTAAAATTCATTGAGCATTGGGCTGTTGCTGCTCTCCACTTCAATTTGCTTTCCTTCAGAAATTTGTTCTCAGCTGAGTGCTTCATTCCCAGTGAGCCATGCAATAATAGTACATTTTAGAGATTATTTTAATGATTTCTAAATATTAGTCCAAAGTTAAGTCTTACAGAAATAACTAAGTCTGGAAACTGAGGAAACTTTAAATTTGCTCAGTTCCTGGAAAAAAAGATTGTGTTTCCTGTTACTCACTTTTCTAAATGAGTCCTTTAGATTTTTACAGCTTTTATAATGTCTGAGTTCATACATCTCCTTTCCTACTGAGTTGCAACATCTTGCAATGGTAAAAAAAAAAAACCAACCCAAAACAAAAACAAAGCATGTGCACAAATGAAAAAGCTAAATGAATATTAATTTTGCGAAATCAAGTAAACACTAAGGAGACAGGAAACACAAGAATTAATGTTGCCTGAATGGCTTTTACTTTGGCCGTCTTTGGCTTGTGATGTAATACGTGATTACATACTGGGTTTTGTCATCTGTAAAGCCTTTTGAGCTGTCATGTAATCATCTCAATGGTAATTGGATTAATATTTATAAATACCTGAAGTGTGGGAGGCAGAGGGAAATGGCCAGCCTCTTCTTAGTGGTCTGTGGGGACAGGACAAGGGGCAATGGCTGCAAGTTGGAGCACAGGAAGTTCCGCGCCAACATGGGGAAGAACTTTTTCACAGTGAGGGTGACAGAGCCCTGGGACAGGCTGCCCAGGGGGTTGTGAAGTCTCCTTCTCTGGAGAGATTCCAGCCCCTTCTGGATGCCGACCTGTGTGACCTGTCCTAGGGACCTTGCTTTGGCAGGGGGGTTGGACCCGATGGTCTTGGAGATCCCTGCCAACCCCTACGATTCTGTGATTCTCTAACGTAGAATTGCTTTGAAAAACGCAGATGACTTTATAGTGAGTTGTTCATTGGTTAGTTGAATTATTTTTTGGGATAATGGTATCGATTAAATCTAAAATGACATTGCTGGAGAAGCTGAGAGGGAAGTAATGCAATGTCTACACAGAGAATATAGGATGCAAGTCATACAAGTATGACTTGTCATACATTCTTTCAAAATATGCAAGTGTATGTACTTGGCCTTCAGGTAAAATGAAACTTTTTTGGTCAGTTCAAGGATTAAAAAAAATCAAATGTACTAAAAGTTCTTACTAGATGGAAGATGATCAAAACGTTAAGCAGGGATTAAAGATTTGCCAGCAAAGACAGGTATATCCTAAGAAATCAGAGAGGACTAGGTTAGCTGTGTTGTGGATACACAACTTGTTCTTCTGCACGTGCTCTCAGAAGAGTTGGTCTGACCTTAAAGCAAATAGATGGTACTACTTCTTAATTCAGTGTTTTATCAGAAAGTGACACTTTAGAAGAATGTAGAAGTAGAAGATTGCTAGTCACTGTAGACTTCTGCTGTAAATGGTGGTTAATTTTGCTGAGCTCTTTGATCTGCCCCAGAGGAGCTCACAAAGATGATCAAGGGGCTGGAGCACCTCTGCTATGAAGACAGACTGAGAGAGTTGGGCTTGTTCAGCCTGGAGAAGAGAAGGCTCTGAAGTGACCTTAGAGCACCTTCCAGTATCTAAAGGGGTCCCAGGAAAGATGGAGAAGGACTGGTTACAAGGGCAGGGAGTGACAAGACAAGGTGAATGGGTTTAAGCTGAAAGACGGTAGGTATAGGTTGTCTATTAGGAAGAAATCCTTCCCTGTAAGGGTTCTGAGGCCCTGGCACAGGCTGCCCAGAGAAACTGGCAGCCCCTGGATCGCTGGTAAGGTTCACGGTCAGGTTGGATGGGCAGCCTGGGCTAGTGGAGGGTGTCCCTGCCCATGGCAAGGGGTTGGCACTAGATGGGCTTTGAGGTCCCTTCCCACCTAAAGAACTCTGTGATTCTGTTATTCCGTGAATATGACTGGTTATATACTTAGTTCCATGCTACCTGAGAAGTCCCTTTGCTGCTCCATCAAGCAGCACTCCTCAGGCTGCCCTTCGGACCACAGTGTTGATGCAGTTCTCATTTCTGAACTGGGAAGATACAAATTCCGAGTCCAAACCTTCATGAAAGAGGGTTTGGGGTTTTTCTATGTTTTGGAGGGTTTTTTTTTTGTTTTGTTTTTCTCCTGCTTTTTTATCCCAGAGAAGAGTTATGGTTCAAAGACTGCCTTGGAATCACAGCGGGGTTGAGTATTATTTATTGCAAGCTATTGAAAACCTGCTCCTGAAATAGAATGATTAATTTCCTTGCTGGCTCATCAGTGTTCATCCTTGTAGTATCTTTGCAAACTTCCTGAATGTGTCTGAAAATATTTCCATAACAACTATCTGGAATGAGAGAATATCACTGTCTTTGCAGAAGCAGGAAACTGAGGAAAGACACTTCAGCTATCTGATACCGTCGTGGCAGTCTGTTTTGTTAAAAAGACTTTTTAAAATTCAGCTCATCCATTTCTTGTAGAGTTAAGTCCCTATCAATTTTGCTTACAACATCTATAGTTAACAAAATAAGCAGCACAGGTAGCAACCAGTCCAAAGCAGTCTATGTGAAACAGGAGCTGACTTCATGGTTTCATTCCCTGTTTTAACCATGAGATACCTTTTTTTCCTCTAATTAACTGTGCCAACCATTATGTACTCTGCAATACTTCCAATAAATTAAAAAAACCAGCAGAATCTCCAATATCTTTCACTGCATATCTTTCCCCATATGACCTTTGTGAAGAACTGTTTTTTCTGATAAAAACAGATGAAAAAAGCTCTTGCTACGAAACAAAAATACTGGTGCTTGTTCCCTGAAACAACAGGTTCACTTTGGAGTGTTTTTCACTTTGCTAAGGAAACTGTAACAATCACATTTTAACCTGAAATTTTGTGTCAAGTTACAAATAGAAAATACTTACGCTGTCTTGAACTATTTCCCAGGTTTTTTCTTTTGGGAATTGAAAGTATTAATGAAATTTAATTGTGATTCACACTTTCAGTTCAAACTGTTATTTCTTGAGTAACTAATCTATTAATACAATATAACTCAGCACACTCAGCTATGAATGCCATGGTTTAGCCCCAGCTGGTAACTGAGCACCATGCAGCCACTTGCTCACCCCTTCACCTCAAGGGGATGGGGAGGAGGATGGAAAAACCTCATGGGTTGTTATAAAGACAGTTTAATGGGAAGACTAAGGAAAAGAATAATAATAACAGTATTAACTATAGTACAAGTGATGAACAAATGCAGTTGCTGACCTCATGCAAAAGGAAGAAAAAGAAACGCAATGCCCCGTGTGTTTCCAGGCAGTGATCCCACCTCCTGTCTCACCTCCCCAGTTCTATCCAGACATTATAGGGTGTGGAATATCTAGGCTCTAGACAGCCTGGGTCAGCTCTCCTGGCTGTGCTTTCCCAGTTCTTCTGCACCTGGCAGGGTGGGAGAAGCTACGAAGTCCTTGGTTTTGTGTAGACCCTCTAATTGCCCAGCAACAACTGAAACCATCAGGGGGTTATCAACAATATTTTGGAATTAGTAAAAGCACAACACTTTACAGCTACTAGAAAGGAAACTGCCAAAACCAGGACAATGATGCATACTAGGTCCAGCCTGTATGCCTTCACTGTGACTAAGCATAAACATATTCTTCACTTACCTCATTTGCCTATGTAACTTAAATAGTTTCTTCCCTTAAATGTCATCTGAAGTAGAAAAGCTGGAATACTTCAGTCTAAGAGAAAGTGAGGTTTTGTGGTTGCAGAGGAGTAATTATTCAAGCCCAAGACAGCAGAATTCTCACTGGAAATATATAAAACTGTATTTAGCAGTGCATCCTTTCAGAGCTGTTGTTAATGCAGACGCTGGAGGTTGCTTCCTCTATTCATTCTGACATACAAATTATTTTAGTATGGGGAATAACTGACCGGCACACCTTCATGCTGAGTCCTTCTGCATTTCAGACTTTGGATGATGTAGAAGGCAGTTTGTGTTGCTTCATCCATCTGTGTACATAAAGACTTTTAATTTCACTTTCCACATATGCAGCTGAGAGAGTTGCTAAGAGTTTTGAGTTGGTAGAGGCTGTGATTCCCCCTCATTACCTAAGTAGTTGCAGAGCAGTACCAGCAAATGGGTAATACACATTTTGATTATTTGATGGTAAGTTAACAGGAAGTATAAAAAGGTATTAGAATCTTGTCGTGGTTTCACCCCAGCTGTGGGCTGAGATCCACGCAGCTGCCTGCTTCTTAAAGTAAAAGAGCAGGGGAAAAGGGAAAAAGGGGGGAACAAGGGAAGGGAAAAGGAAGGGGCAAATAACTCCAAAACCAAGAAACTAAGAGGCCCGTGGGTTGGGATAAGGAGAGTTTCCTAAGAGAACAGAAAGATAAAATATAACAATGCTAACAGGACTTTAGAGCAAAAGAATATGAAACTATTGATCCCCAATGCAGTTTCTCCCCGACCCACACAACTCAGGCCGTGCCACCCAGAGCTGTCCCGGAACCCGACCGTCCCCCCAAGAAGCACGCGTCCCGCCACCACCCCTCTTCTTCCTCCCCTCAGCCCCCCGTTTTCCTAGGCAGGACGTAATTGCCATGGAATACTCTCTTTGGCCCATCTGGGTCACCTGTCCTGGCTTCGCCCCTCCTTTCTCCTGAATAGAGAAATATGAAGAAGCTGAGAAAGTCCTTGACTGTCTGACTGCAACTAAGAACATCAGGGTGTTCTCAGCACTGCTTTCATTGTAACTCCCAAACACAGCATTCCATCAGCTGCTACAAATGAAGTTAACTCTATCCTGACTGAAACCAGGACAAATCTGCTCTCCTTTATGCACATTTGACTGTGATGAGGCTTTGGGGGCAGATTTAGAAATCCATGCATTTGTTATAAATATTTCTGCTCATAGTAAGTAGCTCTACTGTTTAAGTCTGGAATTTAACAACCCCATGCTGTGCTACAGGCTTGGGGGAGACTGGCTGGATTACTGTCAGGCAGAGAAGGACCTGGGGGTGTTGGTTGACTGCAGGCTGAACATGAGCCAGCAGAGTGCCCAGGTGGCCAAGAAGGCCAATGGCATCCTGGCTTGTATCAGCAATAGTGTGGCCAGCAGGTCTGGGGAGGTGATTGTGCCCCTGTACTGGGCATTGGTGAGGCCGCACCTCAAGTGCTGGGTCCAGTTCTGGGCTCCTCACCATAAGAAGGACATTGAGGTCCTGGAGCAAGTCCAGAGAAGGGCAACCAGGCTGGGGAAGGGGCTGGAGGGAAAATCATATGAGGAGCGGCTGAGGGAGCTGGGGGTGTTCAGCCTGGAGAAGAGGAGGCTGAGGGGAGACCATATCACTGCCTACAACTACCTGAAAGGAGGTTGTAGAGAGGTGGGCAGTGGTCTCTTCAGTGAGATAACAGGAGATAGGACAAGGGGAAATGGTACAAAGCTGTGCCAGGGCAGGGTCAGATGATAGGAAAGAATTTTTTACTGAAAGAGTTGTCAGGGGCTGGAACAGGCTGCCCAGGGAGGGGTTTGAGTCACCTTCCCTGGATGTGTTTAAAAAAGGTAGATGAGGTACTTAGGGATATGGTTTAGCATAGGACAGGAATGGTTGGACTTGAAGATCTTTTCCAACCTTGTGATTCTGTGATTCTCCAATTAAGAAATTATTTCTTGCCATATGTGAATTTCACCTAACTGTAAATAATTATATCTTCTATTAAAGTAGTACCAGAAGGGTATAACCCCCTGTTTTTTGATAGAGAGAAAACAAACCATGTTTCCTTTACAATGGCAAGAAGAATCAAGGGATGGGGGGAGCCAAACTGGGTGCTGTGAGGTTGGAATCTGTGAGTTCAGATTCTTTACAGGCTTCTTATCTGCTTTTATTGTAGCTAGCAGCAAGGAAAGCTGGAGAGCTCCTACAAACATCAGTGAAAGTACAAATCCTGCAAAATTACTCTGAGGCTGCTATTTTCAACCTTTCCTGGTTAAATTTTCTGCACAGCTTATTTTAAGTTGTCACATTTCATGTTACAATGTAATCAACAAAACCAAGTAGGAAACAAAATGTATTTTCTGTATTTGCATAACAATCTACTACTTCTGCTTCATCCATTTTAAAAATGTTCTCTCGGAGACTCAAGTTGGACAAATAATTCTGTTAGCATCAAGGGACACTAGTGTTGAAATACAGAGAATAGGGAAAGGCTCTTGTGTGTCTCATCATGCTGAAGACTTGTCTGTGCATCTACTTCCATAGCTGCAGCTCTTAGGAAATTAATCTAAAATGGGTGAAAGTTCATGCACTGAGTTATCTGGGAATGCCTATTACAATTAAATTCACGGTGGACTTGCAAGTGTAGACAAAGAGCGTGCTGTAGCAGAAGCACTGGGTATGGTAAGTGATCTCTTACAGTCTGAATGCTGTGAAGATGTCAGGAAGGTGATGCACTGTGGAAAAGGAATATTACGTTTATCTAAAGTATTCATGGGACATTCTGTCTGCTTCATGAGTAAGTGGCAATCGGACCACCTTTTAATTTCTGGTGGCAATTCAGAGTGTTGCCATAGCAATTAGCCACACAGATATACACCCTCTCTTAGGAATTTCCAGGGGATGCAAGGAGTTTCATACACACGACTAAAATTACTTAAGAAAATCCAAGAAGGCTCTCTTTACTTAGAAGGTGCCACTTGTAGAATGAAATTTATAGAGGATATCCTGGATATCAGCCAGGATGAATTTACTCCCTTTGACTGGTCCCAAGGCTCAAGATCAAAAGGATTTCTTGTATGTTTGTGCACCACCACAACCACCAGAAAAAAAAAAAAATCAATTTTTGAGTCTCTACAAGGGAAAACTTGAGCATAGATTTTCTTTGCAAAAGACAAGGTACAAAATGTAGGGAAAGATGTCATTTGCTCCGGTGGAGATAGGAAATAGGAAAATAGTAAATATCTAGAAGCTTGAGCTGAGGTTTCCAATATAGATTTTGTGATAACCTCTAAGGTGGAGGACAAGTGTTCCTTTACAAATGTACTTTTTTTTCTGAAAAACCCAGCAGGCAAGGGCAGAGCAAGTAATCTGAGGAAAAAGCTATGAAAGCATTTTCTCTCCCTCCAAGGATTTTACTAGTGTCTGTTTCTCTTGAATTAGATGTTTAAAGATTCAGTCAGGGGGATGGAGAGATCTTACTCTGCACTCAATATTCTTTTTTCCCTCCACTGCTGAGATGTTTTTTTCCCCTCATCATTTTGTCTCTGGTGACAGGAGGTGCCCAGGCAGGAATCTAATGAACAACATGACCACGGTTATACTTTTTTTTTTTATCAGGTTTCCTTGCAAACTCTGTCTCCATTTGATACCTTATTTTCTTTCTCCCCATACCTTTTTTTTTGTCTGTGTAAACAGCAGTTCTGCTTATCGTGCCTAGTAGTCCAGGAGGAGGCATAGCAAGAAAGGTAGAAGCAACCTCCTTGGGGATAGCAGCAGGAATGGATTTGAGCACTTTCTTAGGCTTACCCTCTGAATGGGAGGTTTGAGTAGTTCAGAGTTCTGCTATGTGGACAACTGTGTGGAAGTTTAGGAATATGTTAGGAGAGCGACATGTGGCATACAAGAGGGAAATTGGGACAGGCAGCATTGCAAGAGGCTACTAACTTTGAAGTGAAGACTCTTTCTGTTTCATGTCTTGAGACAGTAAAAATTGCTCAGCCACCACTGATTTGAGAAGGTCCCAGAGAATTTTTTACTTGAGACTTTTTTTTCATCTATCCTTAATGAATTTTTCATGGCACAGAACTAAAGATACTACTTTAATGCAGGGAAGATTTCTAACAATATAGAACATTCAAATGAATCCAAATGTTTCAAAGTCAGTTTGTATTCTTGAAGAGTGAGCAGTGATTAAGCTGTCTCTGTAAGATCTTCAGAAGAAAAGTGCTTATGAAAAATAGAGAGTCCTCCATTGTGGATAAGTTGTGAGCATGTGTTTTTAACCACCAGGAGACAGAGACCAAGTTTCTGGAGTAGTATCTTAATCCTAAATTCAAGGTTTCATTGTCATAGAAGCCCTATTTTGAAGGACATTCCAAGTTGCTGCATATGCTGAGAAACAGTGTGATGTAAATCTGTGTTATGCATTTGTAAGTTATTTAGACAAGGAAAGTGACAAGCAATATGATAATTTTTTACAGTTTGAAACTTTTCATTTTCTTAAACACTGTCTTGCTTTCAGTTGCTAATAGATGAGGAAATGGTAATGGATGTTCATATGCCCTACATTAAATGCTTGTTACCAGGGTCAGTTAAAAGCCACAGAGGTGAGCTCCTGAGCCCAGAATTGTCTAAGCCTTGACTAGTTGTGTCTGTCTTTCTAATTTGTAACCCAGAACATTTACATCACATAGCATTCAGCATTGTGTAGTTCCATCCTTCTTTGGCCTGGTGGAAAACATGTTTGTTTAATGTCATTGGCTGTTGACACACAGTGATCGCTTTGTGATCAGTGTGGTCAAGATGGCCTCCAACATCAACCTCAAAATCCTCTTTTTGCCAGTAACCGGTCCGGTTGGGGTGCCTCCCCTCACTGGCTCACTCACCAGCTGTGTCAGGACATTGTCTTCCGCACACTCTAGGAGCCTCCTAGACTCTTTCCTCTCTGCTGTATTGTATTTCCAGCAGACAAGGGACTGGTATAATTTACAGGCCACAGGCCGTAAGAAGACTAAAAAATTTCACCATTATGTATTGGAGTTCTGCCCTTTGTAAGGTGGGTGTGATGTGGACTAACCCTCTACTGTCTAAAATACTTTCTCCCAAAAGGAATGTGGAGCTCTCCTTGGATGGCTGCTTTTCTCTTGGAGGCAGAAATACTATAAAATTGACTGACTTTCTTTTCAGGAGAAGTAGTTTTTGAAATATGCCTTTAACTGCACTGGAACAAGATGATTAGGAGAAAAGCAGAGAGAGGAAGGTGCATCTGGTATTAATGTAATTCTAAAGAAATGGCAGTGGCAGACAAACTAGGTTTAGAAATTGCTTGTAAAAATCACTTACCTGTGTAAATATGCCTATGTTCATAGCAGTTTTGCATCTTTGTTTTCTGTCCAATGGCTGCAGTCTCTATGTTCTGTTTGCCTTTGAATGTTGCAGATCTGTTGGACTGAAGGCATATTTAAAATTGAATCAGTGTCATAGATGCGTTAATGATTTCAGCTACATGCAGTTTAAGATTATTGTCTTCTTATTTCTTCAGGTTAGTGTCTCTTCTTGTAAATGGCAGATTGAAAGAGTCAAGTTAAATAGCAAGAATCACATGAGACTGCTTCTGGTGATTCATCTTCAGCTACACTTTGACCAGTCATCTGAATGCTATCATGAAAAGTGAAGAAACATTGAAAAATATTTTATTGACATCAACAATTCAGCAGAGCAGTGTAATTCATTTATTGGCTTTATAATAGATATTTCCTCTAGCAAATATTGCAGTCTCAATGCTATTCCTGATTGCATGGTTTGGATTTCTCATGCACTGAATCATCCACTTGCATCCAGCTGTTGTTAGTAGAAGGTAAAAGAAAGTTATATGCACAATATAATCTTCAAATAAATGGATTGGGGTGGAAGGGGAGTTTTTTTAGATAGCAGCACCTGCAGGCTTATTTTGACTGGTAAAAATATCCCTGAAAAGTCAAAGCAGTTGTAAATGTGGAGTGACATAGTTCTGAATCTGTTCTCTTGAGGAAGGTCAGGGTTGTCAGAATTTTATCAAACAGGAATCTGTGGAGAGAGTTAGATTCCTGGTGCATCTATTCTGAATCTAGGACTTTTGTTTCTACTATGAAAATTTTATTATGTAGACCTTCATGAGTTTCTGTTAATAAAGAATATTGGTTTTGCTCGTACAGTCACTCCCCCATGAATTTATTGGGAGAAAAAAAACCAAACGAAAACAAACCTGAGAGGTAGGGAAACCAGTGTGAGATTTCAAAGGAAGTAGCCCATTTTAGAAGCCTTTTGAGGTGATGATGAGTAACAATTAAAAACTATACATCAGTTAGACTGTGTTTTCTTATGGACCTGAGAAAGAGGTTATTATTATGAAAGTGGTAATTATTATGAAAGACAAGTCCTTTCAGATCTTCTGTAAGGGGTACATAAGAAGGAGTTAGAAGGCTCCAGGCATCTCCAACATCTTCCAAAGCTTTCCATGTTCACATTTGCCCTTGCAAGTG